>JAMLFY010000006.1:23370244-23970244 GCA_030441495.1 Dalbergia oliveri
ATTGCTATTTTTAAGATCTGGTTGGTCCTCCAAGCACCAATTTGATGTCTAAGTGGCATTGAGTATGAGTGGTCAATTTGATGTCAACAATTGACATGATGGGTCATTTGATGTATTTATCATTAGTGGGTCAAACTAATGACGCTTGTATTTTTGGAGTATCAGAAATTGGTGTTTTGACTGTAATTGCATTTTGGTTGTTATGTTACTCTTCGTGATGATCTCTCTCGGTTTTGGAGATGATTTGATTTAGTACAACTATGTTCTGGTACTGTACAGTTCACAGATTATGTTTTATGAACATCTTGTGATATTCATTCAATTTGACTTTTATCTTCTTTTTCTTCTGTGTCATTTGCCCATACTTGACTATAGAATGTTTTTAAACTTCGATTTCCTCTATACATATGATTTATTGAATACACATACAAGTGCGTGTGTGTGCGCGTGTAGATACACATAAATTCTTGTCTAGTATGTTGAAGTTGATGTAATCTTCTGTTTACAGGTTCTGCATGAGTTAGAGGAGAGAGCAGAAGCCATTATAGATGAAAGAGGTATATATTTTCAGTGGCTTGAATGGGAGTTTACTAAATAAGCTGTGAACTAAGATGGAAACATCATTTAATCCTGATATGTTATTTTTGTCCTTAATGATGTACAATGAGTTCATTTAGGAAACAGAAAATTTAGTTAGCGTCTTATTTCTGCTGCTTCATTTCTTATTTGTATATGTGATGTAGATGGATTTAAATGTCAATGGTTTTAACATGAATATGACATATGACTAAGTTCTATGGCATCACTTGATCTATGTAGTTGACGCCACTTAGTGAGACAAAGCTTAGTTGTTGTTGTTGTATATGTAATATAGACGGATCAATAGTTGTGGTGGTTGTTTTTGTGCTTGCTATTGTATATCATGATGTTGTTGGTCATAGTCTCATTATCAAATGATAGTCTCATTATCAAATGATTTTATGTGCACAGTCCTTCAGGATGAGTATACTAGGGTTGGATAATTTAGGTTGGAGTTTTTAATGAGCTGTGTAAGTTGCTCTAATATTTTCACTATTCTAAATTTTTAAGCAAATCATTCCTATCTGATGTCACTGCAGAGTAAGTGCTATGTGTGCATGGTGATTGCTACATTGTATATAATCACTAGTCACAGCTTTGGTTGTTCTGCTGAAATTAAATATATTGGTCTTCTTGCAGCGGAACATGAAAAGATGGCTGATGCATACTCCTTGATGGACCAGAAATTGCATAATTCCCTCACTGAGAAATCTTACCTGGAGAAAACCATTCCAAGAACTGAAGGTTTACAGAATAAAGTACTGTTTTGTTTACATTTTTTTTCAGTTACATGTAGATTTTCTGAGGTGATTCTTTTCAGGCGGACCTCAAAAGGCGTGATCGGGATTATAATCTTGCCCAAAAAGAAATTGGGGACCTTCAAAAACAGGTGAAGAGGAGAGCATCCTTTCTGCCCTAATGGTTGACAATGTGTATTAATTGTGTTTTTTTAAAATTATTTTTCATGGTTAAGCTTAGAATGGGGTCCTTGTTCATGTATGGGGAAGGTCCATACAAGTGACAATGAGGGGAGTAGACGAGATGGAGGATAGTCTAATGGCTAGTGGTATAGGAAGGCTAAGAAAAACTACAAAAGATATTTAAATGTTAATGGTTTGGCTTTTGACATTGTTTATGATAGAATAGTATGACATCTTTGACTCAATGTGGTTGGCCCCGCTTGGTGGGATAGATCTTGGTTGAGTTGTTGTTGCTTTCATCCATAGTTGTCAATGGTGGATGGCGGCTCATGGCGGTGAGCCATCCGCCTTGGAGATATGGAAGAGGTGTTGCGGATATGGTGGACTGAAAAAATATTTATATATATACAAAAGAATCTTCTAGATATGACAAATAATAATACTAGTAACATATTGAAATAAAGGAAGAAAAGAACACGAAGAAATAGAAGAAAAGGAGGTGGAAACAGAAGAAGGAAAGGAGACGAAAAAATAGAATAAACAGGACAGAACAGAAGGAAGTAAAAGGAAAAAATAGAAGAAATGGGACAGGACAGAAGAAGGAAATAAGAGGAAGCAGAGGAGTAACCTGATGTTGGCTGCCACTAGTGGTGGATTCACCGGAATAGTTGCTGGAAAGAAGGAAGGAAATAACAGGATGCAAAGGAGTGGCCTACTGTTCGCCGCTGGAGAAGGCCACCATCGACGGTGGAGCTCTGGATGTGGATGAAGGAGATGAGAGAATGAGAAAAGGTGCAGAAGAGAAGGGGATTATGGTTTTATTTTAGAACCAAAAATCTGAAAAGCACCCGTAATTTTTTTTTTAAATGGCCTCTGTCCACCATGTTCGCACCAGACTGCCATGGTGCCGTGAGAATTGCGGCTGCCATAGGCCTGCCACGCCATTCTGCCATGCCATGGCGGCAGCGGCAATTCGACAACACTTGTCATTCCATTCCAGTCACATGGATGTGATCATGTAAGTGTGCATATGTGGAGGGCCATGAACAACCCCAACAATTAAGCATATCTCACTAATCACAACCATCTAGTTGTTCCTTTTTATCTCTGTTTATTTCTAACTCTGGTCTGAACTTTATTCTCTGTTATCAAATAGTTACTACAGCTAATCATCATTTGCTTTGGTTTCAAGTGTTTTTTTTTTGAGCTTTTTAGGTACTTAATGGTCACTTATTTTGCATGGAGCTTTCCATTTCATACTCCTGACCTGAATTTTATGTTTTACACCTTTACAAAGCTCTCGTGTCTTTGCTTTGTACGTTGAATTGAAGATAGCTAAGTCATGCTACATGTGCTCTTCGGTCCCATTTTTCTCAGAGAAATGTTGCGACTCGAGCTTTATTGTACTTGCATTCATGTTTTAAATGTTGTTTGGTTGCTGAGAAACTGAGAAGGAGAAAGTGTTAAGGGCCGAGAGACAGATTGAAGAGAGATAGATCAAACAGGGAGAGATCTAGAAACAGAGTTGGGGAGAATTTTAAACACTGAAGTGAACCTTAGATTTTATTTTATAATCAATTGTTACAAGTGTTTACAGATTTATGGATGTCTACAATGATTACCCAAAGCAGGTTTTATACTAAAACTTACACGAGTTCATTGACTGGGGTGTGTTTGGAATAATTGTGAAATTAAATTATTTCAATAATCGATTGCAAGCATAAGCTATTTTCTTTATAAAATAAATAAATAAATTTCGTGTTTGGATGTATTGACTAAAAAATGATTTTAAGCTAGTGTGTTTAGTTTGGATTGTGTTAGAATCTGTGAATATCCATAATTAGTAATATCATATCTAATTAGGGAATATATATATTTGTAATTATTGTGTATTTATTACTCGTATCTATATATACTCTCGCTGTGTAGTTGAAACACACGGATTCCTCATGACTTTCGCTCTCTGCTCTCAACATGGCATCTAGAGCCTAAGAAAGAAAGAAAACCCTAATTCGTGTCGCCAGGAGGGCCCACTGCCCTCTGGTGAAATTTTTTTCGTCCAAGCCGTGTTTCCGTTCCAGTTTGCCCGCCTTTCCCCTTCGCTGTGCCTCCCTTTCAGCAAAACCCCGCCCGCCTCACCGCTGGCCACTTTTCCTGCGATTCCCACCGCCCACCCCTCGCCTCGCCTTGCCTTGCACGGCCTCCCCGCTGCACCTCCGCTCTCCCACTCTCCGCTTCCTCGTTCTGTGGTGTTTTCAGCGGGCTTGGCCACGCGTGGCGGCCCGCGTCCTCCCCGTTTCGCCGATCCCTGCGTTGACTCGCATCTCTCCTCTTCCTGGATCTACCCTCCACTTCGCCATCCGTGCACTTTGCAAAAGTCGCTTTTTGAAAATACCACTTCTGCCCTTGTACTTTTGTGACCCATGGCCGCGACTCTTCCTTGACAATAAGGGTGTTCCCAGATCGAGCCTCCAACATTCACTAGTTATGTCAGTGTGCCTCTTTCCATTGACAAACTTGATGGCAACAACTATGACACTAGGGCGTCGACATCCACCTTTGGCTGACAGGACTATGCAGACCATCTCACCACGAAGGCTGTAGACATCCTGGTGGCGGAGCGCCCCGATGGGTTAAGATTGATGCCCAACGTGTAGCATTCTCAAGGCCACCATTGCTCCTTCCATCAACAGATCTTTTGGGCTCATGTTACTTGTGAATCTGTTGGGCGCAAGTGAAGACTCTCTTTACCAATGACACTCAACGTCTCTATCGTGTTTGTCAGGATCTCATGGGTGTCATTGCTCCTTGCTAGCTTGATGGTTCTATGTCCTCTTATTTTGGTAAGATTCACGCGCTCTTCATGACTTCAATGAACACTTGCCCCCGTTGATACCCGATGAAGGAATTGGAGCAACAGTTCTTCTTTATGCTCATGGCCCTTTATGGTTTACCTCCAGAGTATTCTGCTCCGTGATTAGCTTCTGGGATCACCGACTTGCCCATCTCTCCACGTGTTCGCCTCTCACTCAGGGTTCCTGCCAAACCATCACTGAGTTGCTCCTTCCTCGGACTTTGATTGATACCTCTCTCTTGTCATGCACAGTCCAAGGTGGCCGATCAAAGTCCCGCCCCAAGTGTGATCACTGTCATAAGTTGGGCCACTCCATTGATCGCGTTATACTTTGCATCCCCACTTGTGCCCAACTTCCTGTTGCCCAGGCCATGTTCTTGCTTCCTCAACTCACCTCTCAGCATCAGCCATCTCCGCTCATTACGCTAATTTCTGAAGTGGTTCCATTGCGTCCGTTGCTCACTCTGTAATTCTTTTGCTTCTTTCTCAGTCGGCCTCATTGGGTCCTTGGGTTCTTGATTCTCCCGCCATTGATCATATCTCTGGTAATAAAACTTTATTTTCCACACTTTCTACTTGGATATTTACCCACTGTCACTTTAGCCAACGGTTCTCTCACACAGTCTCACGGGTGGGCATTGCCCATCCCCTACCCTCTATGTCAGTTGATTTCGTCCTTTATGTTCCTGGTTCTCCATTCAACTTGCTCTCTGTTTATCGGTTAACTAAAGCCCTTAAACGTATCATTTCATTCACTGAAGATTTTGTTTACTCAGGACCAGTGCACGGATGGATTATTGGCACGGATGTAAGTCTCGTGGCCTCTATTGGCTTCTCCCCCATCAAGTGTTTGCTCTTTCACCATCGATCCTTTCACCCTCCACGCCCAGTTAGGTCATCCTAGCCTTGCCAACTTGGTGCATGATGCCCGCCTGTCCAAGTCCAGTTTGCCTTGTGAGTCGTGTCAACTTGGGAAAGATACGTGGAGTCATTTTCCTGATAGTATTAGTGGTCGAGATGCGTCTCCCTTTGCTTTAGTTCATTCAGATATTTGGGGTCCAAGTCACACGTGTCTAGTTTCGGATTTCGTTATTTTGTTACTTTTATTGATGACTATTCTCGTTGTACTTGGTTATGTTTACTTAAAACAGGTCTTAAGTTGTTTTTTGTTTTTTCCAATTTTTATCACGAAATAAAAACCTATTTTGGTGTTCCTATTCGCACTTTGCGTAGTAATAATGCAAAAGAATATTTGTCTCATGATTTTCAGCAATTTTTAGCTTCTCATGGCATTCTTCACCAGACGTCCTGTGATACGCCTCAACAAAATGGGATTGTTGAGCGCAAGAATTGTCATCTCATTGAAACAACTCGTACTCTCCTTCTTCATAATCATGTGCCTTTTTGTTTTTGGGGGATGCTGTTTTACTCATGTTATTTAATTAATTGCATGTCCTCCTCCGTTTTGGGTCACCTAGTTCCCCGCTCCATCTTATTTCCCCATGATCCCTTGCATTCCCTTCCCCACACGTTTTGGGTCAACTTGTTTTGTTCACAATTTCACTCCTGGTCTTGACAAACTTCCTGACGTTCTCTTAAATGTGTTTTTCTTGGTTACACTCGATCTCAAAAAGGTTTTCTGTTTCTCCTCTACGTCGTTACCTTGTCTTCGCGGATGTTACCTTTTTTGACACTATTCCTTCTTTGAGCCATCTAACCATCCCATCTCTCCTGCTTGTGAGAACTCCTTCTTCCCATCGTCCCTATGCCTTTGTCACCCCTTATCCTTAAGCCTACGCCCCGTCCCTTCAGTCTACCATCGTCGAACCCATCAGTTCAGCTGAGCATGTCCCACCTCCAACACCCATTGCACCTGACCTCAGTCGCCCCGCTCTTGTTACTTCCTCTGAGCATGTCTTGGCTGATGTGGACCTTCTTCTGGTGCCCAATCCTCCGCCTCTTCGTCCTCCGTTGCTCCTGATCTTCCCTTGCCCTTCGTGAAGGTATTCGTTCCACTCGTAACCCATCTCCTCACTATCCGCTTTGAGTTATTGGGTTTATCTTCTTTGCACTATGCTTGTCTGTCTTCTTTGTCTTCTATGTCTATTCCTAAGACGGTAGGTGAGGCCTTCTCCCATCCTGGGTGGAGACAAGCTATGATTGATGAGATGTGTGCACTTCAGGAGTGGTACTTGGGAACTGGTGTCTCTTCCTTCGGACAAATGTGGTTGGTTGTTGTTGGATTTTTACGATTAAGGTAGGTCCTTATGGCCAAATTGATCGTCTTAAGGCCCGTCTTGCCAAAGGGTACACTCAAATATTTGGTTTGGACTATGGTGATACTTTCTCACCTGTTGCCAAGATGACTTTTGTTCGTCGTTTCTATCTATGGCTATGCGTCGTTGGCCTCTTCATCAGTTGGATATTAAGAATGCCTTCCTCCATGGTGATCTTGAGGAGGAGGTTTGTATGGAGCAACCTTTTGGGTTTGTTGCTCAGGGAGTCTTCCGTCTTGTTTGTCGCCTTCGAAATCACTGTGGTCTTAAGCAGTTTCCTTAGGCTTGCTTTGGAAGGTTCTCCACGGTGGTTCAGCAATTTGGTATGACTCTGAGTGAAGCTGACCACTCTGTGTTTTATCGTCATACTCAGAGAGGTTGTACCTACCTAGTTGTGTATGTTGATGACATTGTCATTACAGGGAGTGAGACTCATGGCATAGCACAAATCAAACAGCACTTGTGCAATCACTTCCAGACCAAAGATCTTGGCAAACTCTGATACTTCCTGGGCATTGAAGTTGCACAATCCAAAGATGATGTAGTCCTTTCTTAGAGAAAATATGCTTCTGACATTCTAGAGGAAATAGGTTTACTGCTGCAAAACCTGATACTCCTATGGATCCTAATGTCAAGCTCCTGCCAAAGGGGGAGCCACTATCTGACCCTGGGAGATATAGAAGATTGGTTGGGAAATTGAACTATCGACAGTTACTCGTCTAGACATATCTTTTGCGGTAATTGTGGTTAGTCAATTCCTAAACTCACCATGTGAAGCTCATTGGGATGCTGATAAGCATTTTGAAGTATGTCAAAGGAGCACCAGGGAAAGGCCTTATTTACGAAGATAAGGGGCATACTGAGGTAGTTGGGTATTCCTGATGAGATTGGGCAGGATCTTCTGATAGGTGTTCCACTTCTGGGTATTGTATACTCATTGGAGGCAATCTCATATCCTGGAAGAGTAAGAAGCAAAGTTGCGAGGTCTAGTGCCGAGGCAGAGTATCGTGCCATGGCCTCAACCACATGTGAGCTTGTTTGGCTTAAGCAACTCCTCCAAGAACTTCAATTTGGGGAAATCAAGCACATGACACTTGTTTGTGACAATCAAGCGCTTTACACATTGCTTCAAATCCAGTTTTCATGAGAGGACCACACATATTGAAGTTGATTGTCACTTTATCAGAGAGAAGATTTTCTGGAGACATCATCACAAGCTTTGTCAATTCAAATGACTAATTGGCAGATGTTCTCACCAAATCATTGAGTGGTCCTAGAATAAGTTACTTATGTAACAAGCTAGGTGCATATGATCTATATGCCCCAGCTTGAGGGGAGTGTTAGAATCTCTAAATATCCGTAATTAGTAATATCATATTTGTAATTAGGGAATGTATATATTTGTAATTATTGTGTATTTATTACTCAGGATCTATATATATTCTCTCTTGTGTAGTTGAAACACACGGATTCCTCATGACTTTCTCTCTTTCTCTGTCTCTTACCAGATTGTATCCAAAAAATTGCCCATGTTTTGTCAATTATGCAAAAGGGTATTAAATGATGTGTGTATATTATATAATATTTGATATTTAGGGTTAATTTGTTAAAATATCTGAATTCCAAATTAGTCTCCTTGTACTTACTATCAAAATGTGAAAAAATAATGCTTTTTGAGAAAGGCTGTTTCTAGTATTGAAAAATGACCTAACAATTATATTTATCTGTATTAAAGGAAGCCAAATTATTTTATCAATATGCTATTATGGCATTGTTATGTAGCCATCTTTGTCTAGCGAGACAAGGCTTTGTTGTTGCTCTGCTATATGTGCTACTGTTTGGTATATTTGGTTGGAGCATAATTTTTGCAACTTCAACTACATATTTTCAGACAACCAAGTTTTGTGGGTTAAGATTCGTCATTTTGCTTCTATTTGGTGCAAACGGTATTATCTTTTTAGGGGAATTTTCCTTTCTGATATGTTGAGAGCCCAGAAATCTCTATTTCATGGATAGTTTGTTTCTTGTTTGTTCTTGTTCTTGTATACCTATCCTCCTATCCCTTGTTGTGCAGTTCAGTCACCAAGTTTATTATATTGTTAAATTATTCATTAACTGTTTATTGATTCTTTACAGGTAACAGTGCTTCTGAAGGAATGCCGAGACATTCAACTTCGATGTGGGTCCATTGGGTATGATATTGTTGAGGATGCTGCAAATATTGCTTCAAGGACAAGTGCAGACAATGAAGCTGAAAAAGTTATCTCAGAGCACCTCGTAAGACCCTTTTGGCTTTGTTGCAGGAAAAGTACATTGTCTTCTATTTCTGAAACTCATACGTTTCATTGTCATGTGTTCGATTGAAATTTGGGTTGCAGTTAACCTTCAAGGACATCAATGGACTAGTTGAGCAGAATGTCCAACTTAGAAGCCTTGTACGCAGTCTTTCTGGTCAGATAGAAAATCAGGAGATGGAATTTAAGGTTGGTTGGTGAAAAATACTTTTCCCTCTTTGGGCGGCTGTGTGCAAAGGTTCTTAAGGTCGGGTTATTTTTTCTTGTACTGTTAAATTGTAGGAGAAGCTTGAAATGGAGCTGAAGAAACATACTGATGAAGCTGCTACAAAAGTTGCAGCTGTTCTGCAGAGAGCGGAGGAGCAAGGGCGCATGATTGAATCTCTCCATACATCTGTGAGCTTTAATTAAAGTGGTTTTTCTAAAATTATTTCTTAGTTTATAGTAGGATGTCTGCAACCAGAGTAGGGGGTTGTTTTTTCTTATTGTTTTCTTTTCGGGTGAAGAAAAAATCAGTTTAGAGTTTCTTGTGGGATTCAAGCAGTGGATGTAGAGAACCCAAATTGTAAATGGCTGTATGTGGTTGTATACGGTAGTGATCTCTACTCGAGTCCAACGTGGTATTATTAAGGGAGGTCTGCTGTAGATTTTGCTAGTAGTTGACTGGCAGTCATCACTTTGTGGTAGTATAAAACTGGTGAACCCATTGGGTAAAAGAGGCAAGGGTTGCTTTCTTGCTAAATACCTATAGTAGAAAAGGAACTTCAAATATTAGCAACAACAGTAGATGATGGACAGCCATATGGATTTGGAATGCATGATTAAGTTCTTTTGAAATTTTTAGAAAGGAAGTATTGTTCTGTTTTTGTTTTCCCCTTTAATTGCAAGTGTTTTTCTGGGCTAGGAGGGTTTTGTGGAAGTGGTGGTTGTTCCTTTTTCTCTTTCCCTGTTTTGTTTTGTGAAGTCCTACAAGGTGGTATCTTTCGTGATTTCTTATGGATGACACCTCTTTAGTAATTTCCACTTTCATTAAACAATATTTTTTCTAAAAAAAAATTGCGTATACCATCCTGATTTATGATGTTCCACCATTGTGTTAATCCAGTCTGAGTTGTTAGTATTGATACAACTGTAAGTTTATTCTTAATATTGCTATTTGTTGTAGGTTGCGATGTACAAGAGGTTGTATGAGGAGGAGCATAGTCATCATTTATCTCATACCCATTCTTCAAAAGCTCTTGCAGGTTCAAGAAATATTTATTTGTCACTTTTCTTTTAATCTTTTTAAAACTTCCTTTTAATCTTTCAATTTTTGTGAAAAAATTGTTAGCTTATGGAGGCTAAATGTCTCATCTCACAGGACTTGCTTGTTCGAAATTCTGTCATTAAGAATGTGAGTATTGTGCTCCAACAAAATAAATACACCTAATAGTGGATAGATAGACTCGGCTCTTCGACTAGGATTTGGCTGTTTTCCTTTTCTTGAAGTCAGCAAACCAAAACTAGTTGATAAGAATTGATCCAAAGCTCTAGGACAAACCCAACACTCTCCATAGATAGCAAACAATGTATTCCTCAAATATTCAGCCATAGAACAATGCAAAAACAGATTTGGAACAGATTTAGGGCATGCATCGCATGTAATGCACATCAGGGGAGATAGCCTGTATTGTCAACGAACTTGCAATTTAACATATCATTGGTGCTAATTCTGTCAAGCTTGCTGTTTAAATAAAAGGATTTAACTTTAGAGGCAGCTTTATAGTTTCAAATAGGTTTCTTCCATAAGGGTTGGCTAATTGTTCTCCACATAACTTTTTTTTCCAGAAGGATTTCAAAGAGTCCCCAAGTTATTTCTATTATATTTCTTGCACCTGCGATGTAATCGTTGTTAATTTGGTGTTTTAGGCGGATCCTTGGACTGATGTTGGAGATTAGCATGCTTTTGAAAGGGGTTCACCGACAGGCTATGAACAACATTCATGGCGTAATAGGAAGTGATTATGTTGTCAGACTTTGGAGAATGATAGGGTTTTATAGGGTTAATAAAGTATAGAGTAGAATTGTAATAGCATGCTGTAGCTGACTCTGAAAATGCTTTAGTGAAATAGCTGCCACTCTGAAGCATATAGGAAAAACTATGTAATTTATACTACTCAAATCTAAACGTTCAAAATAAATAAATTAAACATGTTATAGTTTAAAACCATCATGTGCATCTGTCCAACATCTTAAGCTTTTAGGGAGAGAAGGTTCATGACACTATATTAGAGCCTCTATGACAAATGATCTAGAGTTTGATCCTTTTTGTTCCTCATTCTTCTAAATAAATTTCAGCACGAGGTTAAGGAGGGTCTATGAAAACCTTGTGTGAGGGAAACATTCATTTGCCTCTATCCAACAATGTTATGATTTTGGGAGAGATGGTTCATGTGACAAAACACATATATCATTAATAATTACAAGTCCTAGATGGTTCACGAGAACATGCTGTTACAAAAATGTCTAGGCCTGACTACCTGAGAAATAGAAAAAGAGGAGTGAACCAATGGAGGAGCCAAGAGATGAGCGAAGAGGAAGGAGGGAGGTGGGGGTGGAGGAGAGAGGGAGTGTATTGTATCCAGCGTCTCTCTTTACAACTATGGATGTAGGTGGAGCTAAGGTTGGATGCATTCTGATGGTGTTTAAATGGCCAATTGGTGGTTGCTTTGAAGCTGTGAACTGTACCTATGAGAATTGGGGTTTGATGGGATATCATAAGAATTGGCCGAATGGGTCTTCTATTAGAATTTTTCGAATTGCTGTGTTTCTCGTGTTGTATTCTCGTGTTATAATCGTGCCTCCTAGGTTTGCTGACTATGTTGCCTTTGCTTTTGATATTATTTCCTCCTGTTGAAGGATAGAGAACATTGATAAATGTATGATTGCTCTCATTTTTGTGTTAGTGTATTGTATTTGTGATTTGGATAAGATAAGATGGTGGCTTAGCTTTGTCAGATGTCAATTGAAAGTTTGTTTATCGTTTCATGTATGTTGTGCTTGTTTGTTGCTGAGGAATTTCTGTTAGGCAATTCTGTTCTATTTAAATTTTTTGTTTTATTAGATTGATTGTGCATGTGCACTTCAGTATTATGTTGTGAAGAATGCCAATATGTATGAATTATTGTATCTGAATGAAACTATTGGAGCTATAAACTATTTTTGAGTTAACTTTTGTCCCTGCCACCTAGACTGTTTGCACCTTACATTTATTGGTTCTAAATTTTCCAGACGTAACAGAAGTTGATAGGCACAACCTTACAACTACAGTCGACAGTTCACAGGTAAAAATGATGATGGGAATGCTAGAAACAATCAACTCCAATCTCATAATTCTTGGCAGGGTCCAAATTCCCTAAAGTTAAAGCTATTAGGTGAAAGTTCATAATATTTTTTTTTTATTTTTTCTAATCTGTCATGTTTTCTCATGAACAAGCGTGGTTTACTAGATGTTAAAATTCACCTTTTTATACGAATATTAGCTTATGTTAATGGTGCAAGGATAATTTAGTCTTTTGCTTTTATAGTTGTGCCTGCACTGGGTATATAAAAATCACTGCCTTAAACAATTTGTTTTGACCTATGGTTTTTTTTTTAACTCATAATGTTGAAGAATGGGGTGACAAGGATTTAAGTCTTGACTTCTTGGCCATAGAGGAATTGATATCATTTCAAGAACCAAATCTCTGAGATGCTTGAGTGGTTCACTAGTGGCTTGTATCTAAGATTTGTAATATGTGTTGTTGTTTTCGTTTTCAAAGGAAGCTACAAAGAAGGCCCTGGAGAAAGCTGCAGAGCGTGTGAGATGCCTTGAGGATGATTTGGCAAAGGCTAGGTAAGTTGCTTGCTTGCTATGAGATATTCTCTTTTGTGGTACGTCATAATTTGTGTTTTGTATATGGTTGCGTGTAGTGATGACCTAATGGTCGGTTGTTGTTATGTGATGAATTAGTGTGCATCTATGTTGCATGGATACGGGTACGAGGTACGGGAATTTTGAAAAGTGAGTACGGGTACGTCTATGTATATAAAAAAAATATTGAAATTTTATAAATTTTATGCGATGAAAACTAAAATTTTAACATAAAACAGGTCAAAATTATTCAATATCATATTCCAATTTTTTTTTTTAAAATAAATTTGGGTAAGGGAAAGGTTAGAGCTCAATGAAATTGGGAAAAAAAAAGAAGAAAGATAGAAAAAAGAAAAAAATACAAAATTTCATTAAAGTGACAAACCCAAGCTAGCGTGCCCAAATTTTTTTTTTTTCAAAAATGAAGTCATCCTGTACATACCCATGCGTAACCAATGCGTATCTATACCCAAAAAGTACCCGATACGGGTACTTTTGCAAAATGGAGTACCTATGCTTCATAGGTGTGCATGATAGGCTGGACTAAGAAGATTTAATGTTCAGAAAGCTAGATGCAAATGCTGTTGAATATAGTATTATAAGTTGCCTTTGTTAATAAAGAGAAGCCTGGTGCTGTAAAACTCCAGTGATGGGCAAGGTCTATGGAAGGTTGGATTCACTATGCGGCTGACATGGTGGCAACTGTAACTTGTGTGTCTTGTATTAAAAAAAAAATCCAACTTTTGCATCATGGCTTACATTGTTGGTTGCTGAGTATAAAGTACCTTCAACTGTTCTTGATATCCTTTAGTCTGCTATCTTATGCTAGTTAAGGAGAAGTGATTTAAATTAAGTTCTTTGAACTCTCAAGTGAATATATTTTGGCATGAGTGGTAGACATGACTTTGACTTTTGGAAACTGAAGTTATCGTTGCTTTTCTCCTGACAAAATCATCCTCGCTGTGTATAAATCTATAGATAATAAGTCCCTTCTAGCTTGATTCATATTATTATCTTTTTATTTTTTTATTTTTAATGCAGTTACAACCAATTAACTATTGGTTGATGAATGATCTTTTCTTTTATCCAAAAGAAATTGTTAGATGAATGACGTATGATTAATTAAATAGTTTGAAGCGATCTTTTTACTAATCTCATCTCTTTTTTTCCCATACAGCATAATTCATTTCATAGTCTAAACTTTTATATATCTTCAGGAGTGATATTATTGTATTACGATCTGATCGTGACAAGAGGGCACTTGAAGCAAAATTTGCTGGAGAGAGACTTGATAGCTTTATGAAAGAGTTTGAACACCAGGTAATTAAATGTCTGTAATATTAAATTTTTTCTGTCCCTGCACGCATGTATTGCACTAATTCATGGATTTTCGGTTTGCATTTTAGAAAGCTGAAGCCAATGGCATTTTAGCAAGAAATGTGGAATTTTCTCAGCTAATTGTCGATTACCAAAGAAAACTGCGTGAAAGTGCTGAGTCCTTGAATGCTGCTGAAGAGCGCTCTCGGAAACTTTCTATGGAGGTTAAGATTTTGTTCTAGTTAAATGTTGAGCGTTATAAAATTTATAACTTTTTATTGAGTAAGTATCTATTTTATGAACTCATTACATGCTTTTATTTGTCAGATGTCTGTTTTAAAGCATGAGAAGGAAGTCCTATCAAATGCTGAAAAGCGTGCATCTGAAGAGGTTCGTAGTTTATCCGAAAGGGTGCAGCGTCTGCAGGTGAGAATTGTTTCTTGAGATGTATTTCTTTGGTAAGGCCTAGGACCTGTCCTATGGGCCTGATTTGATGGAAGGGCTGGTAGTGAATCCCAGTGGTAGTCTTAAAGTGAGGCATGGTATTGGGAAAGGTGATGGGGCTGAAAGCATTTGCAGGAATTGAACCCTGCTGTTTCTTCCTGCGTGTTTCCAGCTCATTCCATCTGGGCTACCACTAAGGGATCAATACTTATTTTATGTATTCCATAACTGGTGCTGATCTTTTGCTTAATGTTGCAGGCTAGTTTGGGCACCATACAGAGTGCTGAGGAAGTTCGGGAGGTAGTTTATTATTATCAATGCACATTTAGTTTTGATTTCATAATTTTTTCTTGGGAAGTTTCATGTGTTTCGAAAACTGTAGGAAGCAAGAACTGCAGAGCGGGTAAAACAGGAAGAATATATCAAGAAATTGGAGGTGTGTTTTCTTTGGTTCCTTATAAATTCTTAGATTAACCGGTGAATCCATTGTTTTCCATCTTGAAGAAGTGTGTTCAGTATTCTTATTGAATTATTGTTATGGTTATCATGAATTGTACCCTTTCAGAGGGAATGGGCAGAGGCCAAGAAAGAGTTACAGGAAGAGCGGGAAAATGTGCGGAGATTGACACTAGACCATGATCAAACAATTAAAAACTCCATGAGGCAGGTTGAAGATTTAAACAAAGAGTTAGCTAATGCATTGCGTGCAGTTGCATCTGCCGAATCTAGGGCTGCTGGTGCTGAGGTACATTGTTTTGATTGTACTCGTCTATATGCATAATTCTTAAACAGTTGCAAATACTGGCTTTGTTCCATATACACAGGCAAAACTCTCTGGCCTTCAAAGAAAGATGGGTTCCACTGATGATAAGGTTTATTTTCTTCCATTGATTTTGTTAAATTTGTCAATTATGTTGCTGGTGGTTATGATTTTAAAATTTCTTCAACCCCTTGGTGTCTAGAATTTATCTATTGAATATCCTTTCTCAGTTGCATGTCATTGCAAGTTCTTATAGCCCTTTTCTTAAAGAAGAAATTAACGAAAGAGGAAATTTATCAGATGAGATGTTGAAAGATGAAGGGTGTTATATATCATCTCTCTCAAAAACCCGAGGTGTTAGGTAGAGGCACATGAATAATTTTAAGAGCTCTCTCATCTGCATCTGTACAGTTATCCGTGGAATTAAACAAAACTAAATTCTGTACTGATATAAGAGTCACTAGCATAATCTTAATTTTTCTCATGAAAAGAAAAGCATTAGCATAAAAAGAATGCTATTTTACGTAGTGTTTAGTGTGCCCTGATATATAATTGCAGAAATGTTAAGAGAAGTATGTTTCATATCCTTTTTAAGGAAGTCAAGTTTGAGTGTATTGCGTACTTCTGTATTAATTGATGTTTGAATGGAGGTTTCTTGTACATATTTGTTCCTTGCAATGAAGATGTTGACTGTGAATTCTAATATATTGTATTATTGAATGTAGCTTGTCGAGAAGGACGGCATGAGTGGATCTTCCATTTTGTCCAGTGACGAGGTTGGTGTAATCTTTAATATCTTAATTTGACCTGTACTGTGATGCATGAACTTGTTTGTGTTACATGAGACATAACAAAGGGTACTCCAGATAATCCCAATAAGTAAACTTTGTTTTGTTTTTGTTTTTTTTCTTTTTTGTTGGTTTTTTGGGTGGGGGGGGGTGTTGAGGGATTACCCCCTAATGCCACTGCCATTTGTCATTTTCTGCAAACTATGTATAAGTAAAATTAAATATTGATTCGTCTCCTCACTGTATGATCCAAAAAAATAGAGTTGTTACTTTGTGATAGACAGTGATTCCAGTTCCAATGACTTCGAAGGCATTATTTTTGTGATGACACCATTGTGCTCATATTGTTATCTAAAGCAGCATGAATCCTCCTAAAAGTGATGGAATTAAATCAATAACCAAAAATCTATCTGCATGTGCACCCTTACTATTTCCCGGTTTTAGATTGAAGTTACTCTGCAATTGTGTGTTCATGCAGTATTGGTGTTGCATTTGTGCATGACATCTTTTTCTGTAACTTGATCTAGGTTGTTACTGAATTGCAATCAGCAAAGGAGGAGATTGAAAAGTTGAAAGAGGAAGCACATGCTAACAAGGCTCACATGCTGCAGGTTTGGATTTTATTCTTATACAAAAATTATATTTTATTTGTAATATATACTAATTACATATTTATACGTATTTACATTGAAGTATAAGAGCATTGCTGCGGTGAATGAAGATGCACTGAAGCAGATAGAATCTGCACATGAGAACTTTAAGTTAGAGGTATTGCTGTATAGTTGGATCTTTAAAGCTATTTTACATGCCATTTGTTATTTTGTTGTGAAATTAAGTAAATTGGTTGTTATCTTCATTCCCGTATATAGGCTGAAAATGAAAAGAAAGCACTAGAAGGTGAACTTAATTCACTTAGAGAGAAGGTTTCAGAGCTTGAAAATGAATCTAGTTTGAAATCTGAGGAAGTGGCTTCTGCAACTGCTGGAAAAGAAGAGGCTCTTACATCTGCTTTGTCTGAAATAGCAAAGCTGAAGGAAGAAATTTTAGCCAAATCGTAAGTTGTATTTTAGTACTGCAATGTTAAATATACAACTAGTTTGGTTTGATGTCTCATGCATTTTTTCTGGTTGTAGTTGTCAAATCTCGGCAATGGAAATTCAGATATCTGGTTTAAATGAACACCTGGAGAAGGAGCATCAGAAATGGCGTGCAGCTCAAACCAATTATGAAAGACAGGTTGAAATATGGTTGTATATGTTGTGCTATTTATTTATTTGAGTTGATTGTTGTTTGCGATCATGCATTGGAATCTCGATCAAATGGCATTCTATGGGCTCACCAAATCATTCAATCCTTACAGCTTGTCAATAGCTAAAAAGCAGACAACCCAAGGTTTGAAAAAGAACTTAAAGAAAGGTTTTTGAATTAGTCATCATTCTATATAAAAGAAAAACCCATTAACAATTAAATACAGCAAGCATTGGGCCTAGGTAATAGGTAACATAAATCATCCAATAACTGAGGTTCCATAACCAGTAATTTACTTTACACATATATTGCAATATGTCCATCATAACAACTTTATTTGTTTTTCCACTGAATTTTATTTTTTTTCAATTTTTAAAGAAGGATAAGGCATTCTACATGATCCCTTGTTTTATTGATAGGATTTGGGCCTTAGTAGTTGGTAATGGTTAGTGATAGGAGTTAGTATAGAAAGAGAGGAAAATGTAGAATGAAGGGTATATAGGAATTAAGTCATTGAGTGTTAGGAGGGTTAGAGGGTCTCTTGAATATCCCTCTCTATCTTGTAGTTTCTTTGAGGAATAAGAGTTTCTTTTAAGTTTTCTTTGATAATATGAAGCAATTCTATCAAGTGGTATCATAGCTCTTATTTAGCAGCCTGACATATTCGAAATGGAGAATTGAAGGAGCAACAAAGTCCCATTGGGGGCAATGTGTATGGGTGGATAAATTGGTGGTGAAGTGTTCCTTGGCTCATTGCATACTAGGGGTATGTTTGATTTTAGTTTTCATTTTTCATTTTCAGTTTTTTAGTTTTTAGGATCTTGTGAAGAAAATACTGAAAATTGGAAATGAAAACTGAAAATTGGAATTTGTAGTTTTAGAATTTTCAGTATTTCCTTAATAAAATCAAGAAAACTAGGAATTGGAAACTAAACCAAACAGGCCCTAAAAGTGCTATGGAAACGGGTAGCAACAGTGGCCATGAGGGTTCTTCGAGGAAATGGTGTGGAGATGGAGACAAACATCCAGCACGCAACATGGGTCGAATTCATGTGAGCAGCATTCAGCCGATTCTTGTTCGGCCTAAAACATCATGGGGTCAATTATGAGGAAGATGAATCCGAAGAAGAAGTTGAGGGGATTCCACAATGCAATGAAAGCAATTTTGCCCTTGGCTAAGGAAGGTATGGGCATATTTTCTTTATTATGATATACTAAAAGATCGGTAGTTGAAGGAGGCGGTAACCACCCTTGACAGCCATGAAAACTTATGGTACTTGGACTGGATAGACATAGATATATGCTAAACAGTGGGCATTTGTTAGGGCCTTTTGTGAACAAGAGGAAGTATGGAAATGTGAAAGAAGTGACCAAGACAAGAAAGAGGGCCAAGAGCCAATTGTTCTAGAAATTCATGTCCAAGATCAAGTAATGTGTGCAAGCAAGACTAAAGGCAATGAGAAGATGATGACAGACCAGGGACCTGAGAGACAGAAGCAGTCTGGGAGGAGTAAGGGGCTACAGTGGAGAATGAGGGGCCATTGCGATGGAACAAGAAAGGAGAAGACAAGGGTACACTAGTCGTGCGACAAGGACAATGGGGGATGGAACAACTTGATCGACGAAAGTTTAAACTCAACAATAGGCTGTGTGACCTTAGCCGAGGCAGAGCAAGGGCGTCTAGGATAACACATCTATGTTGGTGAGGACAATAGTGAGGAGGAGCCATTGGTAAGGTGCAACGATTTCTTTGCTTGTGATGGTGGTCGGACTAGCTGCAAGTAGGAGAAACGGCAGCAGTGGTCGGACTTGCATCGCACGTCTCTCATTTGACTTGATTTGTCTAAAAGAGGATAGAAGGCTGGCTTGCAACTCTATATCAGGTTTTGTTGTTGGTAGTATTTAGGCCTTAGTAATTGGCCTTAGTAGTTAGTAACCGTTACTGCTAGGGATTAGTATAAATAGAGAGGAAACTGGAGAAGGAAGGTGATGGGTACCAAGCCATAGGAGATAGATATAGATAGAAAATGCTATAAGAATTCACTATAGAAGATGAGTGTGTATTATTATGAACAAACAGAAAATGCAAAGTAACTCAGAGTATTAGAGAGACTCTGAAACTCTCCCAGCCCAATCCTAACCTTTTTGTTGACCCCCCATGATACCCTTCCTCCTTTATAAGCTATCTTCTTTACCCATAACAGAATTTCCCTCTAATTCCTCGCATTCTCTCTCTCTCTCTCTCTCTCTCAACTCAGCACAATTCAGCACAATTAGTTACACAAGAGTCACTAATTTTTCCTCTCAATTCTCATCTCAGGAATTACAATAAAGCTCAATTATGTATTGGCTCCGTCCCTAACAGAAGGGTGTCTAGGAATTAAGTCATGAGTGTTAGGAGAGTTAGAGGGTCTCTCAAATGTCCCTCTCTTGTAGTTTCTTTGATGAATAAGAATTTCTTTGAGTTTTCTTTGATAATCGGAACTAGTTCTATTATTTCTTTTGTTGCATGTTCATTTTATTGTATCTTTGAGATGTTCCTTCTTATGCAGGTTATTCTACAATCCAAACAATCCAGGAGTTGAAAAAAACATCTGAAGCCTTAGCCTTGCTACAGGAGGAAGCATCTGAATTACGGAAACAAGATGATGCTCAGAAAATTCAAAATGTAAATTCCCTAGTTTCCATCTTAAGTTTTACTGTCTATTTCTTTGTCAATACTTTAGTATGAATTAAGTTATTGTTGTTTGCCTGTTTATATTAGTATCACAACCCGATTTGGGAACGTGAACAGCACGTGAGGAATCTCATCCCTACGTAGGCCTTGTGATTGCTGAGTCGTACTATATGCATAATTTAATTATAAAATCCATTTTCAGATATAAATCATCTTGCACTTTCAAAATAAAATAAGCTTGTATAATCCTTTACATATATCAAATCTGAATTCATAGCAAATATGAAACATAAACTAAGTTGCTCAATACACAAAAGAATCAAGAAACTATGAATTCATAATTATAGTATAAATCATGATTCAAAAAGAATACATATGGTCCGAGATCTTGCCTCACAACACCAAAGCACTCTATACAAAAAACAAAATACTTCACAACTAAGTGAAGCTCACCCAAATTGAAAGTATGCTACTTCAAAGGAGGAAGCTGGGATGGATCTGAGGCAGCAGCAACATTTGTAAGGGAAGGGAAAGAGGGGTGAGTTTTATTTTAAAACTCATAGTAAGCTCTAACCCACAACCACACATGGGACAACAAGGTGAGTACATGAATAATAATGCAGTCATGAAAAATCATCGCTATTCATATTACATAATAATATTAACATTTATCTATATGAAGCATAAAAACATAATTCTTATTCCAAGGAATTAACTAAGAGACAGAATGCTAGCTATATGTCTGGTGCCTTTGCGAACAAGAGCACCTAACTAAGATTTAACGGTCCTCACAAACCGTGTCCCTCGTGGACTAATTTGAACATACCCTTTGTGGGCAATCTTGTTATACCAATGTTAACGAATTGACGTTAACTAGCTCTTTTCTCACTAATTTCTTACTCTAAAATCATGCTATAGTCAAGAAAAGGGATTATGCAAATTCTAAATTCAAATAACTCTTTAACGTCGTGTATCAATCTCATGTTGTTAAATTGCGGCCATGGCGGCGCCATGGTGTTTTTGAATTTCAGCAATCCGCCATGGAGACTGCATGGCGTGGCGGCTGGCGGTCCAAGGAAATAAAAAAACAATGGGGTTATTTTAGGGATTTTGGGAGTTTATTAAAAGGGAACCCTAACCCATCGAGGCCCATTTCCACTCCCTTCACTGTTTCACGCATCCGCCTCCATCTCCAAGGGCAATTCTTCAAAGTGACCTCCGGACCTGACCTCGTGACCTCGGCGACCACCAGCAAAGCAAACTGACCAGCGGCAGCAGCCTCCATCTTGCAGTAACTAGGTTGGGCCACTTCCTCTTCTTTCCTTCTTCAGTTCAGTCTTCTTCTTCTTCCTTTTGTGGTCTTCTGCTTCTTTTCTTTCCTTCTTCAGTTCTGTCTTCTACTTCTGTTTTTCTTCTTCTTCTTCTCGTGCCTCTTGCCGCCTTCTGTTTCTATTTTTAGCTCTTTGCTGAGCTTTTTTTTTCTTTTTTGGTTTCAGTGTCTCGGATGGACCCATGGACCCATTGACAATAATTACCTGGGGGATGAGAATATGGACTAGAAACTAAAATAGTTTATTTTAGTTAGCCTTTGTCTTAATGTGTTGAGTGTTGAGTTTAGTTGGCTTGTATTTTGTTTTGAACTTGAGATTTGGATTCTACTTTTTGTTTCTACCTTCTAGTGCCCTTCTATTATGACTTGTTATTACATGACATTGTGTGTTTGAGGATTTGAATTGCATTTGGTCATGATTGTTTTACTTCTTTTTCTTGATATTGTGATGCATTTGATGAATTTATTTCAAAGAATATATTTGTTCCTCATATATGTTGTTAGTTTTATTATTTATCATATTTGGAATATTTTTGTGTTTTTTTTGTGTATATATAAAAATATTTATCAGTCTGCCATGCTGTCCGCCATATTTGCAACGCCATCCGCCATTATTTCCATGGCAGATTTTTGGCTCACTGCCATTGACAACTATGATCAATCTACTTTCCCAATCTCCATCAATATTACTAAATCTTATCATCACGAATCAAGTCTAAGATCATAAGGTAAATCATAATCATACATTTAGTAATCAAGAATGGTCCCATGCATTTTTGAAAACCAATGATTTTCATAAACAACTTCAAGCAAAACTTCCAATTCTCATAAAACACATAAATAATCTATATCATGGTAAAACTTGAGATTCAAATTTTTCTAAACACTCTATAATGCTACAAAAATACGTATAATGACCAAAATAAGGCCATAGGATCAAACTCACTCACCTGAGGGGTGAAATGTAAAGTGCCAACACCTAGAGAGCTCTGGAGAGTGGGTGATACCAATGTCTGCCATAGTAATCACAAAACTCATGATTAATCTCTAAAAACTTCTAGACAACTCTAAACCAACTCTAAGAATAGTGGGGGAGTACCTCCACTTGATAACATGAGAAACTACAACACTTAACTCAAGAACATACAGGAAAAGGAAAAAGAGAGCATAATTTAACGTAAAAAAGAGAGCATAATTTAACATCAATGTCATACTCTGAAGCTTGGAGGACATAGGATTGAGTGGGGAGGTAGGAGAAGAGTTGGGAGTGATAGGATTTCGGTTTTGGGGTGTTTCACGAGTGGGAAAGGGTTTATATAGGGTAGGGGTCATTAAATGAAACTATTTACACAGTGTTAACATCGGGTGGTACCGCTATAGCAGTCAAGAGATCTTAAAAACCCATTCTGGCAAACATGAGACTGCTATAGCTGTCTCAGAAACACATGTTCTTCTATTGAAGGGTTTTTCATGCATCCGAGGCCTTCCTGGCTACACAGGTGGGTCCTAGGGGACTCTAGGGCTGTACTTGACTTGCCTAGGGATATGTGGACCTAAGGTATTACAATTAGAGGCGCTTATATTATTTTGGTTTGATTTATGCTGTTTTGTACTTTTCATTAAGTGTCAGTAGATCAATTTACTATATTTTCTGGTCTTTGTTTTGTGCTTCTTACGCTATTTTAAAGGAATTAGATCAGTTTACCTAATCAATTTGCTTTTTGGTGCTTTGCTTTCGAAAACAGTTATCGCATATAAGATAAAGATAAATTGTCCTTACTATTAGAGTGCATCAACAGAAAAATGGCTTTGAACAATATTTTGTACTTGTTAGGATAGTTAGCTGATATGTACAACTGTGATAGCTTGATTGTGTTGTAGTCAAACTGAGCTGATTCATTTAAAATCATTTATTTGAATAGCACCTCCAACAGGTAAGATGTTAATTTTTTTTTTTTTTTTTAAGGAAAAATAGTTTTGAACTTACTTGACTTATTTAACAGTTAGAAAACATGGATCTAGGTGATGAGCAATTCATACTTTGACACAGGGCTCTTTTGTACTGAATGATGTTTGATGAAAAGATGATTACGGCAAGAAAACAGATTTAGGGAATAAATTTGTTAGCTAAAACGGGAGAATAAAAATTCGATAGTAATCTGAAATTTAATAACACTAAATGGCATTTCAATTTGATCACCAAGAAATTTTTAATGGGCAAATTACACAGACATCCCTTGAGAACTATCAATATCACATTTACCCCCTCTTAGATTTCAAATTGACACTTACCTCCCCTCTTAATATAATTTTCAAAATTGCCATCTTCTTCAACCTCCACTTACATCCAGCCACCACCCAATTTGTTCCAGCAATACCCACATCTTCCATATATATATATATATAAAGAAAAGCTCAACCACCCCAAAAGTGTAGGATGGGAGCAACAAGTTCAGACAAAACAAAATGCTCCAATGTTGAATCCCTAAAGAATTAGATAAATTACGGGGAAGCAAAAACAAATATTCAAATGGACCATGAGGAATAAAATTACGTAGTGATAGACTTCACTTCTTTATCATAGAAAGACCTATAGCTTTCTCAGATTCATTCATTCAACATTGATCTGGGAAGCAATACCACACATGTGAAGCCCAATTAAATCTGCCAAGCCATATTAAAATGAAATAGTGGATTGTTTTGCAAACTAACAAAAACACAGCACCTCAAAACTGTACAAAGCAAGTTCTCAACGACATATTTATCGGCCTTTGATTCTTGAACCTCAGTTGGCTTTTTGAGATTTGGGGATTTAGGGTTTGTTTATTTTTTACTTTTGGTAAAGATTTGGGGTTTGCTTATGCTTAGTGAAGAGGAATGGCAAAGAATAGGGGTGCGTTTTTTTCGGATTTTAAAAGTGATTATGAAATTTAAATTTTATATTTAATTGAAAAGCTGAAAACTGATTTTTTTGAAGCTATTCTTTTTAGTTACATAATAGCTGAAAACTGATTTTTTTGAGATTTTGATTATTTTTTAAAAATTATTCAAATATATGATAAGTGAGTGTTTTTGGGTGAAAATGGTGATTTTGGGGCTCCATAATCCCAAACAAACACACCCAAGAAATTGAACAAATGAGTGAGGGTAAAGTAGTCATTTTATGTATTTTTCAGATTTTTTAAAAAATTAGAATTTAGAGATAAGGGAGGTTACCATAATGAAATAAAATAAATTAAGGGAGGTGGATGTCAATTTGAAATCTCAGAGGGGTTAAGTGTAATATTAATAGACCTCAGGGAGCTCTATGTAATTTGCCCATTTTTAATTAGTTTTAATCCAAAGTAATACCAGTTTATCAAAGCAAAATATCCTACTAACTACAAGTCAGACTTCCACCAGATGAGCAAAAATAAACCAGTCTAGGGTGAACGATTTACCATTGTGACTGGAAAATGGGAGTAGGAAATGGAGGTTTTCTGTGCAGCATATTTTTAAGTTTCAAACCTAACCTCCAAATTATGATGTAGCTGAATTTTGTAAAATCTTCTTGAATAAAAAAGGCTTTGCTAGTCCAGTCTATTATTTCCTCTGTCTGTTTGGCTTGAGGTTAGTTGGTCCGTAAACCTATACTGCTAACTGCCCACAGTTACTTGGCATACTTGTGTTGTGGGCCAGGCCTTTCTTGATAGTAATAATTCAACTAGGTATTTTATTTGTTCTTGCTTGAGGGTATCTCTGAGTTACATGCGGGTTGGCTTGTGCATTTGCCGTTTTTATTTCTACCTTGTCTACTTGCTATTTCACATCTGTTTCCCCTGTTTGTGTTAATTTTGGATTTGCTCCAATTTCATGTTTTGGATAATCATTTGTTTTCATTTAATAAATAGAACTCCAGTAATTTTTAAATCTTTATACTCACCATATGTGCATATTGTGTTCTACAGAATGGACTGAAGGCTAAGTGGGAAGAGGAGAAGTCAGTGCTGGAGAAATCTAGAAATGATGCTGAGAAGAAATATGATGAAATCAATGAACAGGTCATTGAGAGTTTCCTTTATCGCTAAAATTTTTTTTCTTGTGCTTTGGTACAGTAGGAATCTTTTCAGTTGAGGAATGTGTGTTCGTGTTACATACTTTAATTTGTATTGGACTGCTGAGAAGAGATAAGAAAGTGAAGGAAAATTGAAAAGTGGAGTTAGGCGGAGAACGCAAGTGAAATTGTACCAGACATTTTTACGGGTAGGTTGGTTTGTGCTGCTGAGTGCTGACATTGAAAAGTAATTTTTTTTTCAAAATTTTTTGAAAACTAAAAGTCCTTATAAAATTTTTAATGTTTCTTATTTGTTATTCTATTTGTTCTTCTCTAGAAAAGTAGAAGCAAAAAAAAATTGGTTTTCTACTTTTATGAGAAATAGGTTGGAAGATGCTTCTCCAAGAATCAAAAGCAGAAGAGAGTAGGTGTGGCATAATAAGTGAGCCAATTACATTTCCAAAAATATCCTTAACTATATAAATGTAAGATACTATATGCACACACACACACACATATATATATATAGATGAATTAATATAATCTTTATATGTGAATATAAGAGTTTTTATATAGTTTTTAATTAAATTTATTTGTAAACTGACTGTATGTTCAATTAAGTTATTTTATACTAAAAATAAAGAATATAAATCAATTACTATTTTTAAATATTTATTTTGTACAAAAAAATGATTTTTATTTATAACTATTTGTTAAGGATTGAATTGTCATGTCTATAATTGTAATTTTATATAAAAAAAAGTACTTGCATATTTGTCATATTCAAACAACTTAATAATATCTAATTATGATAGAAGTATTTTTACAATTACATCCAAACATAAAATGAATTTTTACTTTTGCTTTTGCATTTGATTGTGCTCATGAGAAGGAAGCTTAACCAAACTGGCCATATATGTAAGCATTGTAGTTTCTATTTTAGGGTTTCTTAGGCTGAGCAACTGATAAGGGGTTGAGCTATTTTCCCTTATTGTTTTTTCTTTTTATTCGTTTTGTTTTATATTTTTCCCTGTAAGAAGGATCCTTTTTCAGTAACCCGACATTTTTCTTGTTTATATCTTTTTTTCCTAATTCTTCCTTATCCCATTTATCTATGGCAAATGTTCTGGCTAGCTAGGTATAGTAAGGATTTATTATGCATACAACTCATACTGTGACATCATTGGCAAGTGTTGGGTGTGCCGTGCAAGAGCATCGTTGGATCAATTCATGTTGCTAATGATAAGTTTTGCTAGTTTTGGGAAAAGGAAGGAAGCCAAATCTGTGACGCAGCGCAATCTCTGCCACTATTTGGTGTATTTGTTGGAGCATAATTCTCACATCTTTAATTCTGATAAGTTGTGTAAGAAACCACAACAGAAAAGATAGAAAATATAGTGTGTACTATTCACACTCCTAGACTAGAACCAGTGAGATTCTTGCTTAGGGAAGAAGAGAAAAACCAGAATAACAGTGAGCAAATTGAGAGAAAAAATGTTCTTATCATTAAGCAGTTGTGTCTCTCCAAGCCTAGGTCCTAATCCTTGCCTAATTGCAAACTATCCCTACACTCAGCTGATATACCATCAGCTAACAGAATTCCCCTAGCAGCACCACACCACACCACCCATGCCTACACCTGCTGACTCAGCCAGGTTGTTTGGCTACACAATCATTTTCCCCATTGGTTTGTCTAAAATACACACCTACACCTTGCCTAATCTCTCTATTATACATTGTTAACCCCTCTGAGATACTTGGTCTCTTACATTTTGTTCAATAAGTTAGGTGTTTCACCTCAGGATTTTGATTTTCCCCCTTAGATATGTTGAGAAATTGGAAAGTTTTGCTTCATTGATAATTTCTTTATCTTGTTTGTTCTTATTATTGTAAAATGGATCTCTGTATTCTCATTTTTCCTATATCAAAAAGGAAGATACTGAGCTTATTTATGAGAATCATGATAAATTCTGCACAAAATTATTAAAAAAAGACTTATATTTAAATAACAAGTCTATCGACATAGTTTATTATTGTACACAATGGTGGCATTTGATCCTTGTAGTTATCACAACTAGTGTGAAAAGGCTTTATTGTTTATATTTTACCACTGTAGTTGCTGTAAAGTTATTTACGGGAATGATATCATCAACTTTCTTCAGAATAAAATACTTCATAGCCAACTTGAGGCTTTGCATATTCAATGGGCTGAGAAGGAGCGTAATTCTGCTGGTATTTCCTCTGGAAGTAGTAGTGCTCATACATTTGGTGATGCTGGTCTTCAAAGTGTGATTAATTATCTCCGGCGTTCAAAAGAAATTGTAAATACCTTCATCATGCAAATTTTATTTTGTTCTTATGTTTGTATGTTCTTTTCTTTGTTATCAAATTCTATTTTTAAACTTTCACAGGCAGAAACAGAGGTTTCATTGTTGAAACAGGAAAAGCTGCGATTACAGTCACAGGTAAACTTTTGTACACTTTTTGTTGTGTTATGACATGATGCACTGATAATATTTTATCTTTGTTCCTACAAAGATTAATTATTGTCATGTACTCGTATTCTTAATATTTTATATTACCTTGTTCTAATGTTGATATCTTAAGTTGTTAGTTGAACTCAAATCCCGAAATCCTTCTGTTCTCTGACTAGAGTAATAGAACAATTTGTATTTGTGTTTTTTAATTGAACAATTTCTAATGTGGGTGAAGATTTTGTGTTTATTTTTGTGTTTATGAAGTTGTGGGAGAGGATAATAGAGTTGAAATTGAGACAAGTGACCAGTATCACGAGAACCTATTTAGTTCTATGCCTAGAAGGTCCATCATGGAAGCAATCTACTTGTTGCCAATATTGATGGAGAGATATCGAGAAATCAAAAGGATTTGCATATGGCTGTAATTGATTTGGAGAAGGCATATGATAGGGTGCCAAGGGAGGTTCTATGGAAAGCCTTGGAGAAAAAGAGAGTTTAGATAGCCTATATCCAAGCCTCCAAGATATGTATGATGGGGCCACAACTAGCATAAGGACTTAAAATGGAGTAACAAAAGATTTTCCTAATTCCTATACGGTTTGACTACACCAAGAGTCAATCTTGAGTCCATATCTTTTCAAATGGTCTTGGATGTGCTTATGGAACCTATTCAAAACCTAGTTCTTTGGTGTATGTTGTTTGCAGACGATATAGTCCTGAGTAATATAGAAGAAGAAATAAATAGAAAGTTAGAGTTGTGAAGAGAAGCTTTGGAGGTATGTTGATTTCGTATAAGTAGAAGTAAGATGGAGTATATAAAGTGCAAGTTTTCCAAGAGACACACACGTTCGAACTTCAAAGTGAAACTTGGGGATGATTTAATACCTCAAGTCACAAAATTTAAATATTTGGATTCTATCATTTATAGTGATGGAGAGTATCGAGGGAGATGTTAACCATAGGATCTAAGGAATGGTCAAAGTGGAGAGTGCTTCAGGTCTCATTTGTGATTATTAAAAAAAAGGGGGCCATTAAAGCTTAAGGGTAAATAATACCGTACAACAATAAGGCTAGCTTTATTGTATAGGATTGAATGTTGGGCGATGAAAGTTCGACATGAAAATAAGCTACATGTCGCAAAAATGATAATGATGCGATGGATGAGTGGATACACAAGACATGATAGAATAAGGAATGAATACATCAAAGAAAATTGGGTGGTGCATATCATAGAGAAGATGGTAGAATCTCACCTTGTGGTTTGGACATGTTTGGAGACCTATAGCAGCCCTAGTAAAGAGAGTGGATTAAATGGAGAATAGTACTGTAAAAAGGGAAAGAGATAGAGTGTAAAACTAAAGGGGAAATAATCAAAGGAGATTTTTAAGTGTCAATGGTTTTAACATTAATATAATATATAATAGAGCTTCTGTGGCGCCGCTTGATCTATGTAGCCGACCCTTAGTGGAAACAAGGTCTAAAACTTAGTATTGGTTTTTGCCTTCAGTTTCTTGCGACTTTCTCTGTTACTTTTATTTTGCGTATTTGATCACATTTTGTGTTCTCTGTAGCTTGATAGTGCTTTGAAGGCAGTGGAGTCTGCCCATGCATCACTAGAAGCTGAGCGTGCAAAATCAAAATCATACTTGTTTTCTGAAGAAGAATTCAAATCATTGCAGCTTCAGGTTGAGAATCCTACTTGCAGGGTCTGCATTATACTGTTATTTATGGCATGGGTCATGATGACATAGTGCTGATCTGCGTCGGCTAATGTGTTTTCTGATGATGCATATGATAAATTATGTGAAAATTATTTTGCAGGTCAGGGAAATGAACTTACTCCGTGAGAGCAACATGCAGCTCAGGGAAGAAAATAAGCATAATTTTGAGGAGTGCCAGGTACATGGATATGCAAATTTCCTTCTTTCTTCTCAGTTGCTCCCATTTGTTCTTTTAAAGTGATAATGTCATAAGAATTGTTGCTTGTTGTTGCTGGTGAGCTTGAAATAAAATAGATTTAGCTTATTACAAAACTGTTTCTTCTCCTGAGCTCTTTTTACTAACAAAATTTGTTGGACAAATTACCATGATCGCTTAGGGGAAAGTCTCTTGTTATTGTTGTATCACCATGATCTACTGATATTTTAAAATAGCATTATTCAGTTTGAAACAAATTAGATTCTTTTGTTATTGTTACATGGTGTACATTCTTTCTGTTGCCAATAAACAAAACTGGAATTCATGTCAGAAATTGCGTGAACTAGCACAGAAGGCTAGAGCTGAGACAGAGAATCTAGAGAAACTTCTGAGGGAAAGGGAAATTGAGTTGGAAGGTCGTAAGAATGAGTTGGAAGCATTACAAATGGAGAAAGATCATCTCAATCACAGGGTTTCTGAGGTATTGCTTCTTGAACACTGAAATTAACAACTTACTACTGCACTTTGTTTTAGTCCTTTTCTAATTTTTCTTTTCTTTTCTGCTTGCTCTTCAGTTGCTTGAAAAGAGTAAAAATGTTGATGTGGAGGACTATGATCGAGTGAAGAAGCTTGTTAGAGATTTGCAGGTTTTGTTTTTGTTACCCTTTTATATTGCGTTATAATTGGGGCACCTCTCAGCCTTGTAGTTGTCTTACCATTGATCTATTACATTTAATTTATGTCCCTCCTTTAGTTTTCTATGTTCATTATCAGTGTGCAAATTATGTTGCTCTTGTTATGTGTGTGTGTTTTTTTAAATGCTGTTGTGACTCCTCTAGTTTCAGTGTTGTGTTATGACTCTCTAACATCTTGGTAAATGTGATAGGGTTTTAATTGCTATCACTTATTTTGGATATTTAGACTGGGCCGAGTTGAAACTGTTCCCAGACATCTGTTTCTCCCTGTTCAGTCCATTTTCCCTCTTTTGTTCTCTACTCTCAGTGTGTTAATGGTTGAAGCACATTTTGGTTATCCTTCTATCTTTCTCTTTTTTGAGTTAAATTTTTAGGTGTTACTTTCATAACTGTTGAACAGCATGAAGAAGAAGTGTTACAAATGGAAAAATTATGAAAGACTTGAGAATAATGATGGGGAATATTTGAGATACGACTAGAGAATGTTTGTTGAAATTGGCTTGCTTGTATTACTTGGCAGTAGCCTGTTTGTACATCACAATGATTATTTACAATAAATGAGAATGTATATTTCCTATAAATATCTAGTTCCTATGTACATGCATTCTAGAGATACATTATTATAGTAGGCAAAACAGACTTATTTGTCCCTTACCTTCACTCAATTTTTTTATTTGATCCCATACCTTTTATCTTTCTTAATTTGGTCTCTTATGTTACAAATCGTTTTGAATTTGATCTCAAATCATTGTTCCATCATATAACTGTTGGAAATGCTGACATGGCATGAATGGTGCTAATGTGGCACACACGTGGATCTGACTTGAAATGTGCCACGTCAATATGTGACGGAACAGTGAGTTGGGACCAAATTGAAAACATTTGAAACACAAGGAACTAAATTGAGAAAATAAAAGGTTATTGACCAAAATTAAAAAATCGAGTAAAGGTAATGTACCAAAAAAACATATTTGGCCTATTAAATACTATTCTTTTTCCCCAACAGATAGAAATAGCAAGGAAGAAAATTTCATCTGCAAGGAATATTGACTGTGCACACACTTACTCACACTTGTTGGATTTTCTATTTTACTCTGTCAAGTGATATGTCATCTTCATTTCGAATATTTATTTTTTTATTTTATCTTGTCAGGATAAACTGAGAGATAGGGATGCTCAAATAGAAGAAATTGGTAAAATTCTTTCAGCAAAGCAGGATTTAGTTTCACGTCTAGAACAAGACCTTTCAAACTGCAGATTGGAACTTACTGAGAGAGAAGAGAATTAATGATATTTTGCATGTTGAGGTGCGGGTCATATTATCTTTCTTAAAAGTTTAGAGAATTCTCTCTGTTGTTTCTAAAGGTTTGTGTTGTTATGGTTAATTTAACAGGCTAACATAAAACTGGATGTGGAGAAGCATAGGAAACTGCTGGCTCAGTTTAAGGTGTATACAAGTTCTTGTTCCAAAAAATGAATAGTATTTCATATTTTTTTAAGTTATTCCTGATCTTTCTCGTTTGATAATATTGGTTTCTCCTAGTTCTTTTTTCACCCTATGTTTCCTTTTCCATCATTACAGAAGAAGATAGACCTTTTGTCAAAGGAGAAGGAAGACCTTGGGAAAGAGAATCAGCAACTATCCAGACAATTAGATGAAATAAAACAAGGTTATTGTTTCACCCAAATCTGCTCCTCCCCTTCCTTTTTCTAGTACCTTTTCTCTTTTGTGGCTGATATATATATTTTTATTATTGGTGCATATCAGCTAAAAGATCTAGTGATACAACTGGTGATCAAGCAATGAAAGAAGAAAAGGACACCAGAATACAGGTTCATTTGAAAGTGGTTTTATTTTTCTTTTTCCCTGTTACCTTTTGAGGAATTTTGATCCACCATGTCTTATTTTTGTTTATTTTCTGTTCCCTAGATTCTTGAGAAACATCTGGAGAGACAGAGAGAAGAGTTAAAGAAGGAGAAGGAAGAAAATCGCGCAGAGAGGAGCCGACGGTTAAGACTGAAAAAGCAATAAAAGATTCTTACAGCAATGTAGAGCAGGTATTTTCCTCCTTGCTCAATTGCTTTTGGTTAATTACTTATTTGTAATTCATTATACCAACTACTTGCTGTACTAACATGGTTAAAGGAGACAGTGAATTTACACCTTTGCTATGCTAAGGTTCCTTTGTTGCAAATATTTATTGAATATGGCATTGTTTAAATATCTTGCTCTGAGAGAGATAGTTTTTTCAGTAGAGCCTAACTGAGTGATTGCATTGTTTAGTCCATATAGCTGCCTCTTCCTTTGTGGGATAAGGTTTGGTGGTTGTTGGTATGGTTAAGTTAGGGATGACAAATGTGGATGACCTAATAAATATTTTATATGGAAAAATCTTTGTCTCTTGCTGCTTAATTAGTCTGCCAATGAAATAGGTTCCTTGTGCTTAGTTCGAACTGAAACCTTGAGTGGCTTGATGCAGTACTGCCTAGTGCTCTGATTTCAAGGTAGAAATGATATAGTTAGTAAGACTGTTCATTTGAATGGAATTTTTTTTCTTTGGTTGAAAATTTGACTGCATGGATTGCTTGTGTATTGTAATTTCCATTTATGTTTTGGTTTACGTGCTTGCCAATTCATGTTTATGCAGATTGATGCAAATCAAGCTATATTTTGCTTTATAGTAACATTAGTGGAATGTGTTCCTTTCTATTTTTTAGTGTGCTATATAGGGATTCCTCTTTGGTGAATTTTCAATTATCTTGATATACATCATTGCCATTGAGAGATCCTTTGCCTATCTTCCCTTTTTTTTTTCAATTTTGTTTCATCCATATTTGTGCTTTCCCACTGTTGCTGATAATTAACTGATATCAGCGCAGTTGAGGGGACACTATTAGCTTATTGTATTTTCCTTAATTTCTGGGCTAGTTCTGTAAATGATACTTATATATTTATGCTCTTTTACTTTTATTTATTAATTCGTTTACTTTCAGGAAAAAACAAAATTTATTAATGAACTTGAGAGGCATAAAGAGGCTGTGAAACGTTTGTTCGATGAAGTTGAAAAGCTTAAGATTGTTGTTGGCAATCTTCCAGAGGTATTGATATAAAAATTGTGGTTTATTGTGCATAGTAAAGTTGAGTTGATAAACATGCTTTAGTATGCTCGGATTATGTGTTGCTTGCTTTTTAATCAATTATTTTAAGCAAAGCTCTCTCAATTCTGCTACTGATTTTTTCTGAAAAAAATGGTATAACATTTTTTGTAGGGAACAAATGTGGCTCAACTCCTCTCTGGATCCAATGTTGATGACTTTTCTGCTCCTTATATATCTGCTGTTGAAAACTTTGAAAAGGAAGCTCATTCAGTATTTTCTGAGATTGGAGGTCGTGGCAATCTGGGAGATGCAACAATAACTGATACTCCTGCTGCTACAGGTCTATGTCTCTTTATTTAAAATGTGATGAACATTAAGATTGCTTAAGAACAAGAGTTTTAGGAAGGGTCTGGCAGGATGTGGCAGAGAAGGAACATTGTTATCAATAATTATTTAAAATAGATTTCTCATCATAAGTTAATCCCATACCTCTCTGTTTATACTAATGGAACGTCAAAACATGGCAGGTTCTGTGGTACATGCACAATCTCCAAATGTCATATCATTGCCAGCCCCTGCAGCAAGCAGTTTACCACCTAAGGCTGCCACGGATAGTGATAAAAGACTTCCATTGTCCAGGGCTAGTGTTGAACCCCGTAAAACTGGTGGTAGGAGATTGGTTAGGCCGCGTCTGGTAAAACCTGATGAGCTACAAGGTGACACAGAAATGTCTGATGCTGAAGGTTCAGGAGGCAAGCCTGGGCCTTCTGGTGACACAGAAACTCAAAGCAGTTTTCCTCCATCTCAACCTTTTGTTCGTAAGCGTGTTGCTCCTACGTCTACTTCTGAATTGAGGGAAGAATCAGTCTCAACCGGAGAGAAGAGTTCTGATGTAGTTGCCCCTGCATTGAAGAAACCAAAAGGATCCGAGTCCCCTGAAGATAGTACTGAGGAACAACCAGCCACAACCCCCGAGTTTACAGGAACTCATCTGACCACTGAAGAATCTTTTGATAGTGGTGAGGTTCCACAAGGCCAAAATGAGGATGTCAGTGAAGCTCAAAATGAAGATGGTGAGATTGCTATTGGGAAGGATGAGGAATCCAAGGATCCAAGGGATGGTACGAGTCAAGAGGAATTGCAAGATGACAAGACTGTCATCTTAGAAGAGAATCGTGATCAACCGGGTGAAACAAAAGCAGTGTCAGATGATGCACCGAGGGACCAGGGTGAGCCAGACAACCAGCAGCAGTCAACATTGGCACACAGTGGTGACAGAGAAGAGGGAGAATTGTTGCCTGAGACTGGAGATCTTGAGGGTGGTAATGATACTGTGGAAAATCAAGATTCTCGGGAAGGTCAATCTGAGCCTGCTGGAACCCCGACCCTTCCCCTGCTAGAATCGATGATGAAGCTCTCGAGGCTGGTGAGATCAATTCTCCTGAGCTTTCAGGTGATGATAAGAATGATGATGGTGACTTGGTTGATGAGGCTGCTGATGGTTTTGACAAGTCAGCTGATGGTAACGAATCAATGGCAGTTGAGAGTGATCAGGTGGCTGAACCTGCTCCTGTTGCAAGTGAGGGTACTTTGACTACTAGTGGTGCAGAGACTAGTGTGACTACTAGTGGTGCAGAAACTAGTGTGGCTACTAGTGGTGCAGAAACTAGTTCCTCAAGAATCAACTTACCTGTTACAAGGCAAGGGACTACAAGTGTCACCTCTGAAACCGAAGAGGCAAAGCAGGCATCCCCCATCAGCAGTACATCAACCACCATAAATTTGTCAGAGCGAGCACGAGAGAGGGCTCAATTGAGACAGGCTGGGGTGGTTTCTACCCTTGGTAGAGGTCGTGGAAGAGTTCCGCGTGGTCGAGGAGCTGTTCGAGGTCGTGGTGGACGCAGGCCTCCATCTGGTGAAGCTTGAATCAAGGAAGTCACTGTAATGGTTAAATTATTTGACTTGGCATTGGTCATAAAACTAGCCCTAGTCTGATGATGACATTTTAGATAAATAAGTAGTGGTAAGTTGTAAATGGGCGATCAGTTTCATGTAAATGCAATTTTGTTTTGCACGCTACTCTCCTTTGTCCCCAATTTCTATCTGTTGGTTTTGTAACGCCTCACCTGTATTCGGAACTAGTATGGTCGGATTTTCATCGCGGTTGACTTGGAAGAAGGTTAACTTTTTTTACCATGAATGATAGATATCGAAAATCCATGTACTACCAAAAATTTCCAAGAACGTGAAATTCTTACGTTTGTCAGAAGAATATATATTTTTTTATTTTGATCTGTAAGTTCTGGCTGTTTTAATTATGTATTTGCTGCGTCTAATTACATCAAGGAACATACAGGTGCATGTGATTGGTTGATGTAGTAAAATATTCTATACAGACAAAATATTAAAATTAATTTTAAAGTTAATTTATAGATTGTTCATTGTATGCTTTAGGTAAAAAATTGTGGTAACCTTGTGTGTATATGTATACGATGTTAACATGTTAGTCCCTAAATATTTTTGGGAAAATTTAAATTATTTCTCATATTTTGGAAATTTGCAATTAGGTTTGTGAACATTAAAAAATGTTTGTAATTTGGTTTCGGGAGGCTTTTAATCTGTTGTTATAAAATTGTTTGGATCCAATGATATGGTGATATCTCTCTCCAACTCAATATATATTTATATAAATGCATAATATTTCTTAGAATATTTCGTTTTATCATGTCCAAAGGCTCCAAAAATATGGGGAATTCAAATTTTTTCAAGAAGTTTAGGAACTGACAAAGTGATTTAACCTAATAAATTGAGGGCAATTTTTATGCTATTTTCACTGTCTATCAGTAGAAATTTATGAAGATAATTTCAATAAAATGCTTAAAAATGATATGACTCAAAAACTATGGAATTTTGATGAATCAATAATAAACATTTATTTAAATTTGTAAATAAATTTTAATTATTTAAAAAATAATAATCAATGGTCCGCGTGTATTCTCTATTTCTTGTGATTCGTATTTGTACTGCGTATATAATGCATGACAATGATAAAAGACCAAGTATACTGCACGTATTACTCGTTTTAGTTATTTCTTAAGCAACGCTGCTATATAGTATGAAATTAGATTTCATACACATGCAATGAATCTTTATTAACCAATCACAGCTGGATTATGGTGAGATAGAGGAGAGCGAAATTTTACTTCTACACAAAACCCAAACTCATTATTTTTGCTTTACAAATTCGTTACTAATTTCACGAATTTCAATTCGCACTACTCAACATTTTTCTTTCTTTTTAAATGAGTTATGCTCAATTTCTCGAATAAAAACTGACTAATGCAGTGCAAATGTGCATCCTAAAAATTATTTAAAAATTAATTTGAGCTTTGTTAGTCATAATTTCACTGCATTTATTACAATACTAATGTTATTCTGAATTGTCTTGTCTAGGATAATTTACTATGTGTTGGAACATTTTGATATATGTGCATTAAGTGATTAAATAATAAAGAACCACGAATAATTTTTCAACTTTAAAATGAAACTTTGATAAATGTTGCATACCATATTTTCTTAATAAACAGAAGATGAGCTGGACGATGACGATGACATGGATTTTCTTTATTATGTATTTTGGGGATCCTATTCCTAAGAATTATATGATCACCACCTATATGTTTGTGTTCCCGTGTCGTCTCTAGGTTGATCAGAGAACTTTGAGGCAACTACACGAAAGAGATTGGAATTGCAGTATTTAGTGGCTGAGAGTTGCAACTATTGTACTTAGTGATATGTATTTGTTTGTAAATATAATAGAGAATATATGTGTATTAAAGCTCATAGAAGAGCTTTCTTTTGTACTTGACTTTGTATTAAATAAATACTTTATTACTTTGTTATATATTTTAATAGAACCACGATGTAGTCACTATTCGAATTTTGGATCTTGCTATAGATAATTAAAAAGGTCTGCTAATTTACAAATAATAATTCTTAAGTATAATGTCATGACTTAAGGATGATGTTGTATTTGAGAGGATGTTACATTATGGTCTAGAGAGTTCATCCTTGTAGGACCTGGAGAATGGGTCAACTATGCCTCCAAAGTGTAGATAAGTCATGCCTCGAATCTTATTGATATGATGGGATATAAGGTTTAGATATGCGTGACAGTCTAATGGTGCTGGTTGGTTCTTCACACTTAGCATAGTGTTGAGCCTAATTAACTCAATATCTTTTGTTTGGTGTGGTCAGGACTAATGGCAGACGGTAGACGTACTAGGAACGGAATCCTGAGTTGGACGATATGATTGATCTTTCTCTGAGATGGCTGCCGCTATGAGGGAGCAAGCCACGGTGGCAACTGAATGATGGAAAGATTAAATTGGAATGTGAAGGAGTTGAAGTTCGTGGAACTCAAGCAATAATCAAGAGCGGTGGTAGGGCTGCCACTAAATGTGGAAAAAATCATAGGAACAAGCCTTGTTGGAAAGCACAAATTATTTGCTATGGATGTGGAAAATCGACACATAAGACGCATAAGTGCCTTAATCAACAACCCGTTCTCAGGCCACAACCCGAAGGGCATGCTCTTACTCCTAGAATCCTGGGAAGCTTCTCAATCCAGATTCGATCCGAGGATGCAATAGGGTGCTAGCAATTGCCAAATGTTCAGAATGATTATAAGAAGAGGCTAGCACCTGAAGACTAAGATTATGAGGATGAACCGGCCTTAAAGAAGCGGTTTCAACCAAGTTCACATAAGGATAATGGCAACAGCGGGTTGAGGCATGCCCAAATGTGGAAGAGATCACGGAATACCTTGCTTGACTGGACAAAATGTGTGTTATAACGTGAAAAGCCAGGACACAAGATTGGGAATACCAAGATAGGTATTCAAACCAACTACAAAGCCACGACACAGAAGTAGGTCTTCACCATAAGTCCTGAAGGGACGTCATCACTAAAATCCGATCTAAGGTAGAACGTTTAGGATTTGATTGAATTGTTTGAACTATGTGAATTCCTTGTTTGATTTATGAAATTTGTCTTTTGAAATTGTTTTCAAATGAATTTTGAGGGAAAATTTTTTTTAAGGTGGATGGTAACGTGAACCCAAAAATTATTTAAAAATTAATTTGAGCTTTATAGTCATAATTTCATGCATTTATTATATGCATACTCATGTTATTCTGAATTGTCCTCCTAGGATGATTTACTATGTGTTGGAACATTTTGATATATGTGCATTAGTGATTGAATAATAAAACAACTCGAAAGAATGATTTTTGAACTTTAAAATGAAACTTTGATAAATGTTGCATGACCACATTTTCTTAATAAATTGAAGTAGTTGAGGAATGTGATAATGACATGGATTTTCTTTATTTTTGTCATAATGTCCCTAAGGGCGCCGCGACGAGAAAAGATTTTAATTTTTAATAGGTCAATGAGTCGCCACCAATTTTTATTTATGGTAAAAATTGGAAAACCCTTTTAATTTGGAAAAATTGGTCTTTTAAAAGAAATTGAGTTCGAGAGTCTAATTATGATTAGGGAAGGCATAAACTTAATCACATTGCACCCCTAATACATCCATCTCACGACGATTACCCAAAGTTCATTGTGCAAAATTAAAATAACTTAAATAATTTATTTTCCCCTAAAAATTAAAGTCTAAAAAAATATCTACAAAAATTAATAATAAATATTTACAAAAGAAATGAAAATAAAATTTAGGAAAATTTAATTTCGGCTAACAGAAAATATCTCTCTACGTATCCTGGTGCAATGAGGAACTCAAAGTCACGTAGTTCTTCTAGAAAATAATTGTGTGTTGGGTTAATTTTATTTATGTTTTTTTTAAAAAAGAAAGGTAATGTCATACTATTTTCCAAACAAAAGGACACAACACTAGTACATAATCAGAAAACTGATTTGAATCCACGGAAAAGGAACAAGGAATTGATTAGATTAAAAGGGGAGCCAATTGAAAACAAGCACTTTACAACAAAAAGGAATAACAGGAATAATGACAACATGCCTTTAAAAAATAAATAAATAAATAAAACAATGCTACGATCCAAGTAATACAAAAGAAAGTGGTTGAGCGACTCAAGCAACAAGTAAAACCAGTTGGGCACTTTTCATTTTTTTTATGTGTTTAAAAAAATACCAAAGGTTAATAATAAAAAGAAAACAAAGGGAATGGAACGTAAAAAATAGAAGCACAACTAAAATAAAAATAAAAAGAATCAAAACAAAGGACACTATCTAGGTGAAGGGGATTAAGATGTATATTAGAGAAACAAACATGTTGAAACAAAAGTTAAATCGTGAAAGAAATTTACTTACAAAGAATTGACTAAACAAGAAAAACGAGCTACTCCTCGCAAACCAAAATGCCTAATGCTATGTCTGTCTTTCTTTCTAATAGTCCTCTGTCGTCTCATTGAGTCTCTCTCTATTCAGTGCCTCCTATGTCTACAGTGTCATGCCTGCCTTGTGTAATTTTTTCCCACTTGATCAACTAATAATGACTATATATACACCTTTTTTAACCCTAATATAATTAATGACAAAATATTTGATTTGATGTTATTCACACTAATTAGAGAAATAAAATCAAGCTAATTAACAAAATAAATCAAGGTATAATTAATTAATAAATGCTAAATAAATCAATTTTTAAAAAAGGAACAATTGTTAGAAAGATTTGATTTTTTTTCAGCTTTTCCTTTTTTTATTATTATTATTATTATTATTATTATTATTATTATTATTTTGGAACATAAAAAAAATGTTTTTTTAGACCCGATAAAATTGGGTGCTAATAGTAGCCCCCTTTGCTTGTTCTTTTAATTTAAAGGGACAAGCAAAGTAAAAAGCAACCAATTTTGTTTGAGTCAATTTTTTTGTTTTAAACCTATTTACAAGGCAACAACAATCCAATTCTAAGCTTCACAATATATAGGAAAGTGTCAGTGTTGCAATTGAAGGCGTCACAATACCTCCAATATGACAAGTAGGCATCACAATACCTACAAAGGATAAAAATGAAGCTTCACAATACCTTAAAAGGATAGGGAAACGTCACAATACCTTCAAAATATTGAATAGGCGACACAATACTTACAAAGGAAATGAGGCTTCATAATACCTCAAAAGGATAGGGAAGGTGTCACAATACCTTCAAAATGTTGAGTAGGCGTCACAATACCTATAATGGATAAAAATAAGGCTTCCCAATAGCACAAAAAGATAAAGAAGGCGTCACAATGCCTTCAAAAGGATGAGTTAGGCGTCTCAATACCTAGAATGATGTAAAATGAGCTAGGCTTCACAATACCTAGAATGATGCAAAATGAACTAAGCTTCATAATACCTAGAATGCAAATTATGAAATGAAACATTTTTATCTTTTATTTTTTTTTACAAAACCTTGATGAATTCAAATGGAGCTGTATTTCGTTTGAAAATAATCAGAAACATTCACCACTATGACACATCTCAGTTTCAAATTGTCCAAGGATAGATGATATGGGCTTGTAATTGGCAAGAGTGTTTGGGAAATGTGGTAATAAGGATGAGTCATCATGAGGTAAATTTGGCCTCTAAGCTTACCAACTCTACTCGTGTAACGATGATGCAATAGTCTTCAGCTTCCCTTGTCATGAGAAATTCCTTTAAACGCCCCCAAGTTAAAGACCTGAATTGCAGACGTCCTTCTTCTTTGGTGGTTTGAATATTTGCTTCCATCTAAATGTCACGTCCTTTTTCTTTTTTTCTCTCTCTTTTTAACTTTTTTTTTGTCTCGTAATTAAAATGAATGAGAATAAAAGCAATCAATCAAAGATCAAATGGACTTTATTAAGCTTGTAATGTGGCCAAGGTTAAGGGTTATGAATGAAAGGATATTAATGGCCCAATAAAGTGTTTAAAGGTCAATCAAGATCAAGGATCAATAGGTGTTTAAGAAAATAACTTTATTGGTTGAATTTTCTAGGAAAGCATCCATACTCATATTTTGCTCTTTTTTTCTTTTCTTTCCTTTTTCATTCCTCTTCTTTCCTTTTTCTCTTATTTGCACACATTTGCTTCAAATACGATACTTTCCTTCATTCTTTCTTTCATCTTTGGATTATGTTACAACCTAATTGATAGAAGTTAACCCTCATAAAAATAGCCCCCATTGTAGGGGCGATCCTTGTCTAAGGTTATTTAAAAGAAAACATTCAGGCTCAAGATGGGTAACAATGGATAATTAACATCTTCATGGGTAGAGAAGCATGGCCAAACTTCATTTCAAATCATGATTGCCTATTATCAAAAATTTTAATCACAAGACAAAATATCACGTTCATCTTTTTTTTTTTTTAAGGAGAAAAAAAAGCAAAAGACTATGATACATGGATAAAGAGAACTTTATTGAAAATGAGAAAAGTACATCAATTTATTCAAAATGGAAGCAAAACATAAGAAAACACCCAATACATCCTAAATAAGAAATTTCAACCCTCAAGCTGTGTGCTTCGGAATGGATTGGTTTGCACTTTGGGCCTTATAGCTGTTTATCTCCATAATCAAACTCGATCCTGCCCATCTCTAAGCCTTTATACCCGAATCTTGAATGACAAACACCTTTCAATAGTATGTCCAGGTGCATCCATGTGATACTTGCAAGTCTCATTAGGATTGTACCATTTGGGGAGAGGATTTGGGACAGGTCTTGGGACTTCCTGGAGCCACTAAGTTCTGCGTTAAGAGAGTCATAGATGTCACTATACTTGAATGGAACTGGCTCTATCATCACCCTCTCTTCCCAGGTCTATCAGAATGATTGCGAAGGGAGGAGTTTGATGCATTGCCTAGTTTACCTATAGGTGGGATAGAAAGGAAACATTGTTCACGAGGTGGGTATGAGTCTCATTTGGGTAAGGCATGTAAGGGTAGAATGGGGAATGTTGGTAAGTGGGCTGGTGTGGATTATTCTTGGGGAAATGGCTTGTCATGTGAACCTCTCCCTTCCTTTTTTGAAAACCAGGCTTCTTAAACTTTTCCGGCCAACTCAACTTTCCTTCTCTAATGGCATCTTCCACTTGTTCCCCAGCGATCACCACATCAGAAAAGTGATTAGTGACACAACCAAGCAACTTCTCAAAGTATGGGCTATCTAGAGTCTTAACAAAGAGTCAAACAATTTCTTTCTCATTCAGCGAAGGCTGCACTTGAGAAACTTTTTCCCTCCACCTTTGTGCATACTCTCTGAAAGTTTCTACCTCAATCTTCCTCATCCTTTGAAGCTCAAAGTGGTCAGGAGCAATATCTGTAACAAACTAATCCTGTTTCACAAACAATTCTACCAAACTTCTCCAAGTTCTTGTCTGATTTTTGTCAAGTTGTAGAAACCAAGTCAAAGCTCCACCTACCAAGCTATGCTGAAAATAATGAATCATCAACTCCTCATTCCTCTGGTACGAAGCCATGCTCCTAGTGTACATGGTTAGATGGACCATAGGATCAGTCTTCCCTTCAAATTTCTCGAAATATGGAACCTTGAAGTTTGCAGGTATCTCAATGTCAGGAAAGATAGAAATCCTAAACATCTAATCTCCCATAAGCTTCTAGCCCTTGCATAGCCCTCATTTTTTCTTCCAGTATCTCCATTTTGCTCAACATCCTGGCATCCTCTTCCCTAACTGTCTCATGATTCATGGGCCCTTTCTCTTGATGTTTTTGAATTATGATCACAACTTCAGGTCCACCATCATCATTGGCTTGGTCTCCTTCAACATTGTCATTGTTGTATAGCATCTCAGAGTTGTTATTGGGGCTTGATTGTTTGAGGACAAATCCTTCAGCATAATCAGTATTTGCTCAAAATTCCCTTCCAGTTTTTATAGCCTTTGCTCTGCTGTAAGCTTAGTCTTTTCATGATTATCAGCCATTTGGGAAAGGTCAAGGTTTAATTGTTTAGCACAGAACAGAGTCAAGGGGCTTCGGACTTGAGCAAACTTGCGATGTAGCGTAATGATGAGTAATATGAGAAATTGCAAAGAAATAGCGCAAGCTCACATTTAAGTTTTTCAAAGTTTTTTTTTGAAAAAAAGAGACAAGATGAAAAAGCCTTTTGTTTTTTTTTGTTTTTTTAGGAAAAACATAAATGTGAAGCCTATGGACTTGATAAAAGAAGTTGGATTATGGAAGGATTTTTTTTGTTAATAAATGTGGACTATGCATGAATGTATGCTAATTTTTTCTATGAAATGCGTGAAAGAAAATGTATGTATGAGTGCATGTCAAATGTACCCCTTTTTTATATTGGGTGCGTGAAATAAAATGTATGAATGCATAAGTACATGCCATTTTTTTTTATGAATGCATGAAAATGAATGTTAAATGACTTCTTTTCTTTTTTTTCATGTTGATGATGCAAATGTGATGTATGCATGAATGGGTGAACTATGCATGATATGCTTGTTATGAGAGAGAATGAAAGAAAATGAATGCATGCTAAATGATTTTTTTTCTTTGCGTGAGCTTATTTCTAAAAAAAAATTACATAAACTTTTGGGTGACTCTATTAGTGTATGGCTAATGGGACAAATCTAGACTTCTAAAGGCCAATGGTCCCAGATTGCTCTCATCTCAAGAGATAAGAACCTAGCGTATAAACTATCACAAGGAGGGATGAACCCTCTCAATATGACCAATTCACAAAACTAGTAACAATCTGAGTGGTGTCTCAACAAATGCCAAGTAGGCATAAAGCCCCTCAATGACAATGTTAGGACCCCTCATAATCTTCGGGTAGCACAAGCTCGGGTATAGAGCCCAAAAAGTGTATGAGATAAGTGATAGTGAAATGTATGTAGGAATAAAGCCCAAAGATATGTACATAATAATAATAATAATAATAATAATAATAATAATAAATGATCATCTACCCTAGGGTTTTAATGATGAGACAAATAAATCAATTATTTATAAATAAGATCAGCAATTATTTAAAAACAATATTTGCAAATCACAATCAAATAATTACTTATCAAAAGAATCAAACAATTATTTAAAAAAGGAAACAAAATATATGCTAAATTTGGTTAGGGGAAGCAAAAAAAAATTATTCAAGTTACAATTTTTTTGCACAACGCACTTCATTAGGCTTGACTCACTAACATCTCTAGTGGAGTCGCAAATTGTCACAACGTCCTTGGAGGGCATCCGATAAGAAAAAGATTTTAATTTTTAATAGATCAATGGAGTCGCCACCAATTTTTATTTATGGTAAAAATTGGAAAACCCTTTTAATTTGGAAAAATTGGTCTTTTAAAAGAAATTGGGTTTAGGAGTCTAATTATAATTGGGAAAGGACAGAAACTTAATCCCACTGCACCCTAATACATCCGTCTCACGACGGTTACCCAAAGTTCATTGTGCAAAATTAAAATAACTTAAATAATTTATTTTCCCTTAAAAATTAAAGTCTAAAAAAATATTTACAAAAATTAATAATAAATATTTACAAAAGAAATAAAAAAAAAATTTAGGAAAATTTAATTTTGGCTTGACAGAAAATATCTACTCCTACGTATCTTCTGATGCAATAAGGAACTCAAAGTCACGTAGTTCTTCTAGAAAATAATTGTGTGTTGGATTAATTTTATTTATTTATTTTTTTAAAAAAAGAAAGGTAAATTCATACTATTTTCCAAACAAAGGGACACAACACTAGTACATAATTAGAAAAGAACTGATTTGAATCCACGGGAAAAGGAACAAGGAATTGATTAGATTAAAAGGGGAGCTAATTGAAAACAAGCATTTTATAACAAAAAGGAATAACAGGAATAATGACAACATGCCTTAAAAAAATAAAATAAATAAATAAAACAATGCTACGATCCTAGTAATACAAAAGAAAGTGGTTGGGCGGCTCAAGCAACATGTAAAACCGATTGGGCACTTTTCATTTTTTTTATGTGTTTAAAAAAAAACCAAAGGTTAATAATAAAAAGAAAACAAAGGAAATGGAACATAAAAAAAAGAAGCATAACTAAAATAAAAATAAAAAGAATCAAAACAAAGGACACTATCTAGGTGAAGGGGATTGAGGCGTATATCAGAGAAACAAACATGTTGAAACAAAAGTTAAATCACGAAAGAAATTTACTTACAAAGAATTGAGTAAACAAGAAAAACGAGCTACTCACACAAACCAAAATGCCTAATGCTTTGTCTCTCTTTCGATAGTCCCTCTTGCCATCTCATTGAGTCTCTCTTTCAATGCCTCCTATGTCTAGTGCAATGCCTTCCTTGTGTTATTTTTTCACCCCCTTGATCAACTAATAATGACTATATATAAGCCTTTTTTAACCCTAATATAATTAATGACAAAATATTTGATTTGATGTTATTCACACTAATTAGAGAAATAAAATCAAGCTAATTAACAAAATAAATCAAGGTATAATCAATTAATAAATGCTAAATAAAATCAATTTAAAAAAAAGAACAATTGTTAGAAAGATTTGATTTTTTTCATCTTTTCCTTTTTTTTTCCTTTTTTATTATTATTTCTTTTTTGGAACATAAAAAAAATGTTTTTTTTAGACCCGATCAAAATTGGGTGCTAACAATTATATATTTTGGGGATGTCCTGAGAATTGTATAATTCTCACCCCTACATGTTTGTGTTCCTGTGTCATCTCTATTGATCCAGAGAACAATGAGGTGACTATACGAAAGAGATTGGAATTGCAGGTATTTTAGCTGAGAGTTGCAACTATTGTACTTAGTGATGTGTATCTATTTTTAAATATAATAGAGAATATACATGTATTAAAACTCATAGAAGAGCTTTCTTTTGTACTTGACTTTGTATTAAATAAAAACTTTATTGTTTTGTTATATATTTTAATAGAACCACGATGTAGTTACTACCTGATTTGATCGATCTTGCTATAGATAATTAAGAAAGATCCGCTAATTTAAATAACAACTCTTAAGTATAATGTCATGACTTAAGAATGATGTTGTACTTGGGAGGATAATGGATATGTATCTACGCATACCCATGCATACCCAACATGTACTCATATCCAAAACATACCGATACGTTTCTTTTTATGCGTACCGTGCTTTAGAGGTTTTCACCCATCAAGATTTGAGCCACAAAGCATTTATCTTCTTAAAAACGATACGTGTTCAATTTTTTATTAAAAAAAATTATGTTTCCTTTTTTTGTCCTATCATTTGTTTAGTCAGAGATGTTTTTAATTTTTATTTTTTGTGGAGTTTAGTAGTTTTAACTAACCATATACATTCATATGTATTTATATGTATTTAACAGTTTTATTTATATGTATTTACAATAAAAACATAGAAATATTAAATTCTCATATGCAAGCGTCTAAAGCTAGATTTGTTGTTTGGTGCCAATAATATATTGTATAATTTTATCCATCAAAGCATAAATTAAAAGTCTTATCCTACTAGACGTGTCAACGTATACTATTTTATAACTTGAGATAGATATTAAAATAAATCAAATATTTTTTATGAGAGTATAGGAGGATACATGATTGAATATGTAAAAAACTTACATGAGGATCTAAACACGAGGATATGGAGTAAAACACTATGAGATCTTGAGTGAATTTGCTACAAACTAAGTGATTCAAAATAACTGAGTGTGATAACTGAGAGATACACACCTGTTGGTTGTGCCATGTGACATATATATATATATAGGGTGTTGGTGGTATGTGTTTGGGTCCAGAGGAGGAGGAGGCAAGGACCAAACGGGTTCTACACTTCTACACTCATGAATTTGGAGGGAAACACTGAGAAAATGTTGAGTGAAAAGGAGTTTGTGATGGAGGGTTACACATAGTGAGAAAAATGGTAATTGCTTGAGTGAGGTGAGTGAGTGAGATTCTGCTAACAAGAGTGGAGTGATACACTGAGAGATATTGTGGGGCTTCCTATATCGGTTGTATTTTGTGCATGGTTGGTGTACATGTAGGGGGTGTGTGTGTGGGTTGGCTAGTGTAGGTGTCTATGTGCGTCTATGTGTGTTGGTTGGTTTTTACACTATGATGACCTTGAAGGCAATGTCAAACGTTAGATTAGTGTGAAGTTAATAAAAAAAACTTGTTATATTATATGGTACTAAAATGGGACAAGGATGTTCTTTTAATGCAAAGGTCGCATAAGATTGAAAGATACAGTTGGTTGTTTGCAATTAAAATGTTTGGATTTACATGAAGATATAAGGCGTGATTCTAGGTTCAGATGGATATAGTGTTTATTAAGTAGCATGTATCATACAAAGGAGGAAGCAAGGTGTTGCAATTATACCTGGATGTTGGTTACTTTTGGAACAAGTTGATGTTAAGGTTTCTGCCTAAGTGGCCGTATTTCTTCTTCCTGCTACTATTTTTCGGTTCTGTTTTGATCGCTTATGGATCCTAAAAGTGATGATAAATATGTGTGTGAACTTTTTAATTCGCGTGTTAAGTATTTCAACCTCAGTTATAAAGATAATAACACACAAATGAGAATGTCTCCTATGACACTAGGAGACTTCATTTGTCAGCATTGGACAACCTAAAGAAAAATAAGAAGTTGATATGGCGGTAGCATATTTACGAAAACAAGTGATATATTCTGAGAAGAATAATCTATATTTGGAAATATCAAATCATGTATGAGAAAGGATATTCTTGATAGCTCACTCATTAAAAGGAAAGAGAAAAAGGACAAGAGAAAAAGGCAAGGGCTAAATGGATAATAGAACTCATAAATTATCATTGTAGAAGGCATTTTTTGTGAGCCTTTGTTTGAGAGAAAAGTCATTTGTTTTGAGATTTGGTTTAGGAATAAGGTTACTTTGATTGTGATGAATGGAGAATTCTTTTGTAACTTACACTTGGGTTAGTGTGAAGCTTTGTCCAGTTGTATTTCTCTTGCAAGACTTTGATTTTAGTGGAAAAACTCACTTGCTGGTAAGGATTGGATGTAGATTCCAATATTAGGAATCGAACAAGTATAAATACCTTATGCAAACTTCTCTTCCCTTATATTTACTTATTCATATCTACTATCATTTTTCTTAGATCACTTCAATTTGTTGTACTTTTATACTTATTTTCTTAGAATTTTCCATGTTTGGACTGGTATTGATGGGTGGATATCCTGGTTTTATAAAACGGGTTGAATGGATAGGCTGATTGTTCCCTGGGGACCCATTCAATATTACATGGTGAATCCCAAACCCATAATGGATTACAAATCAATATTAAATGGGCCTCCAGGAATAATCAGACTATTCATTCAACCTGTTTCATAAAACCAAAATCTCCACCAATCAATAGGTCCAAACACGAAAAATTCTAATATTCTCCCACTTGGGCAATATTGATTAGGTTTTCCTGTATATTTCTAAAAACATTTCAAAAACAAATCACTTCAATATTCTAAAAACTCTCGAGTTGAACTATTGTGGCCACAAAGTATAGTCCAAAAAATGTTCATCACAAAATCAAATCACTTCAATTAACAAGGCTGCCAACTAAAAGCCATAGGCAAATGATAAAGTATAAAGAGTCTACTTTGGCCAAGACCACTTAATCAAATAACCTCATCAACAATGATCCACAAATATGAGTGTCCAAGGTGCATACACATTGTAGCATAACATGTGATCCTTTTAATGCTCCTGTGTATAGATCCTCATTTTGTCTTCCTAAGAAGACATAACCAATTCCACAAGGAAATTAAAACATGTTACTCACAAAGCACTATTCCCATAAGAGAACAACATCTTTCTCATGAAAGACCAATGTTTTCTAAAGAAAACATCAATATCTCGAGATATAATAATGGTACCAATATCAATTATCATAACATGCACATCAGTTTATCAACAGATTATATAAATCCAATGTAATCAAATGAACTTAACAATTCCCACTAAACCAATGCATTAAAGGACCTTACAAGACTCATATCTCAATATGCTTAATGAACACAATGGGTCTAAGTCCCATAGTTAGGGATCAAACAACATCTTATTAGTGTTAGCATATTCAAGGAAGTCCCAATTATACAAATCAAGTGCAATCATAATTTTATCAACTTCTATTGACTAATCACATTAAAAGAACATAAACCATTAAGTCTTAAACATGTGACTCTAAACAAGCTAACATAGCTCCACTATTAAATGACATTAATAGCTTGAACATAATCATTGCAACTTTAACTACAAAATATCTTTGAAATCATATACATAGCATGTAAACAGAACCAAATGATTGGCTCCAACCAAATCACCATGCAATTACCCAATTGCACAATTTTAAGAATATGTAAAAACAATTAATTTTGGGCATATTTGTGTTCTTCATGAGAGGTTAGGCATATGATTGTACAATCGCCTGTGGGTAGAATGCACAACACATACCATAGCTCCCACTTCTTAAAACAATTAACATTTTCTTCAAAAGAAAATCCATTTAAGTATAAACTCAAGCTCACTTCAATGGAGAAGCTTCCACATCCATCATGCCCACAAATGTTGCTACATATACATTCAATACTTTAAGAATTCTATCAAAGTTTGCAACATTGTAGTCTAATTACCTTTTTAAGGAAAATAAAATTATGTGAAGTTGAAAAAAAATAAAAAATAAAAAACACAATTAACCATTAGTTGGTCTAATTGACAAGAACATTGACAATTGTCACCACATTAGAGATTTAAAACATGAATATAAACTTGCCTATGGGCGGAGAATATATCATACACAACAGTCTCAAAAATTCAATACCTGTGGAGAAGAATTTTCACTGTCAAATAATCCAAAATTTTCAAGTTACTTTAATCAACTTATACAAAAGACCAGTTGTGGGTAGGTCAAAGCACTAGTTAGTGTAAGTAACATAATCATCCTGAAATCAATAGGTAGTTCTATTAACTTCATGAATAAATCATTGTGGTGATAAACATCCATACCCATTGATAAACTCCCAAAAAGGGGACAATGTACTAGTCCATTAAATCATTTTCAACATTCATATATGAACTTTCAAAGCCATGTTTCCCGAGAAACACATCAATTAATATTTACTTATAAAGTTACATCATCGAAGTGATAAACATCAATTTGCTTAGAAGTGAACTCACACTTATACCATACAAATTAAAAATAGTTGATATTAATCTACAATATAATTAACATAGAGAGCTAATAGGTCAATTAGACCATGGTGAGAGCATATAATTTCATGAGTTATACCATTAGCTTAATAAACTAGTTATCATGCAAGTTACATTTATTATGCTAACTAACTCATCAACCACAATAATTATTAATCCATGCTCTCTGAAGTGACATTGTGGTAATAAAACAATTCTCTTTCATACACTTAGCAAATGACAAAATACAACAAAAGTAATGATAATTAACAATCATAGCACATCTCATGAAAGAGACAAATAATTATATCACATAGCAAAAAACCATCATATAAATACATTCAACTAAGTTAAATATCAGGCAAATCACCCCTAAATTTGAATATTCAAAAAATAACATAAACTAACCATGACATTAAAATCTTCTTCCTTAAGTATGAAACCCAACATTAGTACACTCCCCCTCAACAAAAATCTTTTTGAGTATTTACGGGAACCATAAAAGATGCTCTATGGGTTAGGACCAAACCCAAACACCAACCAACCACCATCTCATAATAATTAGCCAGAACGACAATCAGTTCTAATATCACTTGTTGGAACAATCAAAAGGGGAATTTCAAAAACTTAAGAGATTTCCAAGCATTTGCTAAGTGAAAACACAACAGTGAGTCTCATGGACAAGAAGTTTATGACTCCTCCCTTTTATAAAGTTTTCACTTAGTCCAATCTTAACTAATGTTAAACTTTATCATCACACTTAAAAACAAAGACTCTCCCCTCGACTATCACACAGTTGCACATTCTAATAGTCATACTCTCATTTCCAAAGAACCACTTAGCCACATCACATATGTTAAACCACTCCACGTTTATTGGAGTCTTTTCAATCTTAAACACCTATTCGCACCAATAGAATTAAACATATCAAGATCTCCTACAATCCTTCATATCTCATTAAGGTTTCAAGTAAGAGCTCAATTTTCTTATCAATGCTTTTCATAGGCAAAAAAATTTACAGGAGTCAAAAGAAAATAATAATAATAATAATAATAATAATAATAATAGGAAATTAATTAATTTGGGCAATCAATAGTAATGTGAATCACCATAAATAGGGATCCAAAACATATAATATAGACTCACCTTTATGTAGGGAATATATTATACAAAACAACATATACAAAAATCTAACACTAGTGGGTTGAAGGATTTTCTTGTCAATTTCGTCCCAAGTATTATCTCACCACCAAATTAATTATTGAATCAACTACATGTGGGTGAGTCAATCAATAACTAACTCATCAAGAAAGCAATTACATCAAGATCAATTAATGAGTTAATTACTTGTGGGTGAGTCAACCCATAACCAATCCAAGTGATAAAATATCCCACAACATAAATAAGTAAGTCACTTTTGTAAGAAATCCAATTCGTGTAAAACTCACTCACTAATAGAGTCCTCAATAGGAAGACATAAAATGCCCAATTAATCAATTTCCAATTCATCTCCACATTTCAGACACTTTAATATATCAATCAAACTCATAGGCATTATTTTAATTCTATAATATGCAGAGTTTAAAACTTTGATATGACAATCAGATAATATCTCAAATTCTATAATTTTATAGAATTTTAAATTAATCAATATCAACCATAAAATATCTCAGATTACATAATCCTTTAAAATCTTAAATAAATATTTTATGATCATAAATTTAAGAAAGAAACATAATTTTCCTTTAATTTCTCCTTTTTTTAAGGCGATTGTTCCTCGGAATGCTTAATTAGCATAATGACAAGCCACAATGGCACGAAAGTTGTAGCTCAATTGGTTTGCATACATTGTTACCTTTCTTTCTTTTTAAATTATATATTTATTTCTCTTATGATGTGGCTAATATAAGCATGAAACCAAACTCAACTTCATTGAAGTTGTTGCTCAACACCTGACTCCATATTCCTATTATATCATTTTGAGAAATGATATGTGACCATCTTTATACATACACTAAGTACATACACCTCACTAGATGATAAAATTAAAGTGTAGAGGGATGAATGCGGGGCAAAGTGGGAAGAAAAGAAAAGAAAAACTAACGCCCTTCTCTTTCTTTGTATAGTTTCTCTCTCTCTTACCACCAAAAGCTTCCATTCTCTCTCTCTTTATCAAGTTTTTCTTTCTAGTTCTTCGTCATTTAGGAGGAAGAAGAAGGAGAATCAAGATCTGTGGCATACAAAATTTATCCTCACGCATTAAGGCTTAGCTCATTCAATTTGATTTCTCATGTGTTTGTGGTTTATGTCCTAAGACATGAATGATTATTTTTTTCAGTTTTTAGCAACAAAACGAATTAAGAATGACTCTACTAAAAGCTGAGATTTGTTGTTATTGTTGAAACTACAGTTGAAAAATTGTAAATGTGTATCACGAAAGTTGTAAACTAGTAACAAAATGTTGTAAACCATTGCACAAAAAGTTGTAAACCAGAGCAAAATGTTATAAACCAATTGAAGATATATATAACGGTTCAGAATTAAATGTAAAGTTCTATTACGAAAATATGTAAACCACTATATAAAAAGTTGTAAACTAGTGCACAAAAAATTGTAAATTAGTAGCAAATGTTGTAAACCAATTGAGGACACATACTAAACAGGTTGTTGAAAATTGGAGTTGAAATATTGTAAATCCGTGTTCTGAAATGTTGTAAACAGGATGCAAAAGTTGTAAACTAATTGAGGACACATACTACACCTGATTGTTGAAACTTGGAGTTAAAAAATTATAAATATATGTTATGAAAAGTTGTAAACCAGGAACAAAAAGTGGTAAACCATTGCATAAAAAGTTGTAAACCAGGAACAAAAAGTGGTAAACCATTGCATAAAAAGTTGTAAACCGGTAGCAAAATATTATAAACCAATTGAGGACTCTATGTTTTTACCTATTCAAACTATTAAATGGTATTTATATTAAACTATAAAACTTTAAAAAATATATTTGATTATGTAAACCAAACTAATTAAATTTAGTAAACATAACAATCTCATTACTAAATAAATAAACATAATTGTCATTATTAGACTAATTAACATAAAACTCTTGATTAAAATTAAATTTTACAAATAAATAAAAATTAAATTTTATTAGTATATTATTTAGTTCTATTTTATATTCATACAATTATGAATTTTATTAATACAATATTATTAGTACAGTTTAAAAATTTTTAAATTTTCTATTTGATCTAATTTTAAAATCTTTAAACTTAGATTATGTCTTTAATAATGACGTTATATGTACGTGTGAATATATATAATTGATCTTACTTTTTTTGTCCACAACAAATCAAATTAAGCACCAAATAAGACTAATAAATATATTGCTAATGACTAAAATTTAATTTTATTATTATATTTAGGTCTATTTTATATTTATAAAATTATGAAAACATAACGTTCTCAATTGGTTTACAACATTTTGCTACTAATTTACAACTTTTCGTAACACGCATTTACAATTTTTCAACTCCAGTTTTCAACAACCTGTTAGTATGTGTCATCAATTGGTTACAACATTTGCTACTGGTTTACAACTTTTCATAACACGTATTCACAATTTTTCAACTCTAGTTTTCAACAATAACAGCAAATCTAACTTCTAGCAGAGTCATTCTCAATTGTTTTATTGCTAAAAAATTGAAAAAAATCATCAATGTCTTAAGACATAAATCACAAACAAATGAGAAATCAAATGGAATGAGCTAAACTTCATTTGTAAGGATTAACTTTGTGCACTACCAACATATCTTGATTCTCCTTCTTCTTTCTCCTCCTGTGAATGATGAAGAACTAGAGAGAGAAACTTGAGAGAGAGAGAAAATGAAAGCTTTGATGGATGAAAGAAAAAGAAACAAGAAAGAGAGAATGAAGAGAGAACGTTACTTTTTTTGCCTTTTTGCACGTTAGGTTTCCTTTTCTCTTTGATTGGCCAAAGTGCCCCTGCGTATCCAATACATCTCCATACGGAAAATTTGTCGTTTAGCGCGTGGATGTAGCTGGTTTATGTATTCTGATGTTCACGTATCATTTCTCTATAATTTTTTTTATTTTAATTTTCCAATTAGGGTGGGGCCCACAGGCCCCATCATATTCTTTCTTCTCTTGCACACAACAACGCTGCACCAGGCCACCGTCTTCCTCCCTTCAGTTGTGAAGGTTATGGGCATCCACCTTCATGTCTTCCTTGCAGCCATGCATAACACAACCATCCTCCTTCCTCTCGTGGATGGACATCAATAGACCAACCAACCAGCAACGGTAGTCATCAAGAGACTACCAACCTGACGGCAACGGAGCAGTGGTGGCCTCACCTCTTTCGGCGCAACAACGGCCAATTGCAGCAACGATGGCATGCTCTCCGCTGCACGGTGATGGTGGCTGGACGACGACAGTGGAGCTAGGAAGCAACAACAGTGGCAGTTCTTCACCTCTTTGCTATAACAGAAGCGGCCAGGAAATGCAACTTCAGTGGCGATCAATGGCCACCCAAACTGGAAGGCAACGGTGGTGTTAACTCAGATGGCAGCGCCAATCCTCTTCTCTTGCGACTAAAGCTCAACCTCTCTCTTAGCAGTACCAGAAACCAACAACCAACAATAACAAAAGAAAAAGAAAAACATAGAGCAACAAAGGTCTCTCTGTCCACTTGCCTTTCAATTTTCAATCAATAACCAAGAATACTCATATCGCAAAACCCAAATTCGATTTAATTGGGAATTTCATAGATAAAATTTAGGATTCTAATCCTAGTATAACCCGCTCTGATACCAGATGTTAGGGCGGGAGCTAACAACGGGAGATACACAACCAATAGGCTAAGTGAGTGCACCATACCACTAGGCAGACGCGCATCTTGACAAAAAATCTTAAGGTAATGAGTCATGGCTCCTCCCACATTTTATACTAATCACTTAGTCTGTTTTCAACCATGGGGCTTCACCTCTCACATTTAACTCCAACAATCTCCCCTTTAAATGTGAGACCCACCACATTGCTCCCATTAGCCAACCACTCTTCCCACCTCCATCTGCGTCCTTAGCTCTAATACCACTTAGGGCGGGGAGTCCAACAAGAGGAGATACAACTACCAAACTATGTGAGAATTCCATGGACAACAACTTTATGATCTTCTTCAAACTAATAGACAAGTATTAAAAAGTTTGTGTTTCTTGTATCAGTCTTGTCGCAATAACAGGAGACATTGTTTGAAATATTTGGTCTTTGTATTAAGTGTGCAGGAACTTTGAAAAAGGGGCACTTGATTCAACCCCTTTTCAAGTGCTCTGGTACCATCATGTTTCTATTCTGCAAATTTTTACATCTGATGTGTTTGTTTCTACTAGAGGTTTTGGTAAATAATCAAATGGCTTACAAGTGGTCGCTACAAGGAAGCTGGTTTATATGGTATACAATTCCCGGATGGGGCTATATACATTTTCTACATTTTGTGTTTTGCTGCTTTATATGTTCACATGCTGCTGCATGTCTTGTCCATGTGTCCATCCAATCTGCACACAAGGTGCAGTAAAATCCAAGCAATGCAGAGATAAATTTCAGATTGATATGCAACAATGAGCAGGACACTTGTGTTTGGTTAACCCAAACAAAAAGAATGAAAAAAGTTTCAGTCCAATTGACAAGGAAAGTGAAACTTTTCAGGCTTTTCGTTAGTTTTCATTTTTAGTTTTCATTTTCAATTTTTCAGTTTTTCAGATTTTGTGATGGAAATATTAAAAATTCTAAAAATTACAAATTTAGATTTCTGGTTTTTATTTTTAGATTTCAAGTATTTCCTTCACAAAATCTTGAAAACTGAAAATAAAACTGAAAAGTGAAACTAAAACCAAATAGACCCTTAGTTTGAATTGGCATATTTGGAATTTTGTCCAGGAGGAAATTGCAAGCGGATGCTTAGGCTCTATATTTTCTTCTAGTGACCAGGGAATTATATGCACCATGAGGTTCATACACGCTTTCAAATGGAGGATGAATTTGTGCAAGAAAGTGAAATCACGGTTTGCAAGTCAATCAGCATGCAAAGAATGTCAGTGTAGGGCAACTAAGCTGAAATGGTAGGAGCAAGTGCTGTTTTAAGTGTACTAATTGGAATATTAGTATCCCTTCGAACTCGTCAAAAAAGCCAACGTGTTCAGAAGGAGGCGACAAAGTGGTGACTTATTTAAGGTGATATGGCCATTTCATTGCATCAGTTTAATTGCTTTCTTTGAGATCCCAAAGATGCAGGAGTATATTCATTAATGACTTCAATAATGGTGTGACTTGCTTCAATATGATTTAGGTGATGCTAAAGAATGTGTTTGTGATTAATTGTCCATGGAATAGGTCTAAGAGCATCTCCAACAAGCCAATTTCACCATCCCTCTTGACTACACGCATGGATCCCACATAATTGTTTCCACTTTCAAGACAACTACTGGAGTAAAAACATTGAGACACGGGCAGTGGGACGTCCCTTTCAACACATGATTTTGTAACATTTTAAAAGATAAGTAACGTTACAAAATTCCCACTATTGTCCCACTTTTATTTTATATGATATTTATTTTGGATTGCGCTGATGTGGAAAATAGTGCGATCGAAAATGAAATTCAATATGAGATCATTGCACAAGATACTCTACGGGTATTCTCGACACCCATAACTATGTGTTTTTTTATGTTGACATTTGTATTGATATCTTGCTCGGACTATCCTCCTTGCTAGGGCGTACAAAAAAGAAAAAAAAAAACCTTGAAAGCAATTTAAAAGTCAATTGTTTGACTATATAAAATTATATGCCAATAATATATTATAATTAAGGGTATTTAAGTCCAATACAACTCAATAGAATCACAAAAAATTGGATTTTATTTTTTACAAACCAATTGATTGAATCGGATTTTTAATCTAATTTTCATAACCAATCTAATATAATCTAAATAGCATAATGTTATATAATTTTTTTTATTTTATCCTTCTACCAAATAAATTTTTAATATATTATATAATTTGTCCCCTAATAAAATTAATTTTATACATTCTTTTTAATGTTAAATGGGTTATTTTTTATTTTTATTTATTTATTTTATTAACTTAAGTTATTTATACTTTATAATATTTTAAATAAAAATTTCATTTTGTCAAAAATCACAAACTGATCCAATCCAAACCAATAAAAATTGAATTGGGTTGGATTAGATTTAAAATTAAAATCAAACTAATCTTAAAAATCGATCCAAACCACACCTCAAACACTCATAATTATAACTAATCTCAAAGTTATACTTATATTTGAGTATTATACATGAAGAGAGGGAGAGAGAGAAAAGTAATGTTTAGATAACATTACCCCATAATTAATTCGAATAGTTAATTCAAGTGGAACTACTATAAGAAAAAATATTTATTCTAATATATTTATTAATTGATATCTAAATTTTATAGCCATTATTGGATCTCATTTTTCCTATATTTTTAATACAATAGTTAATTTATCAATTAATAAGTGAAGCGTAAATATTTTATTTTGATCCAAGAACACATAAGAATCTCTCAAAACTTTATGACATAAATAATTTGACTCCAAGCTGATTAGTTAAAGTGTCAAACACTTCGAATACCATTCTAACAAAATCTATTAGGCCGTTTCAAATTTTCAATATAAATTGTGTTCTGTTTGAAAAAATACAAAATGTCACACGATAGCGCTAACATTTACCCAATGATTTCGGAATACAACCCCGTCTCGTGTTTGGAATCAAATTTTCTAAAAAGGTCAATACCAATTGATAGAACGAGAAGGGATCAATACAATGTAAGTTGGAGTTCCAATACATCAATCAATATCCGTTACTTCAGCAGGTCTTTCGCCAAGAAGCTAGACACAATGTCTACTTTTGTCATTTCATTTTTTTTTTAATGCTTTTTCCCCTTTCGATTATCCAATGGAAGGATTAACGGTCGTTTGAATAACAAATTTTATGAGTTTTTTTTTCTTAACTTTTGAGAAGCCAAATATTATTTTTAAAATTTTTGTCCCTTTTGATTGTAATATTTATTAATTGTCAAGAAAATTTCAATGCTTTTCAAAAGGTTATAATATTTGACATTTCAAGAAGTATTTTTCAAATTACTTATAATAAAATCATCGAAAGAATGAGATGGTAAGGGTTGCTTTCCTTAACTAAATGTTGAAGTTCACTCTACACTTTATGAATGAAATGCTTAAAAATTTATGATCAATATTTATCATCTTAAATAAACCTATAGCATTAAAGGATTAGTTATTGCATCTAATAGTGGATATCTTAAAGAATCAGAAAAAAAAAATACTACTTAAAATAAATACTTTTATCATAGTTTTTAGAACCATACTAATCGGTTCAGATGAAAAATCGATGAACTGGCCATTGTTCAGTTCAGTTCTTTAATCATGTCGGACCTGTACCTAAACCAATCACCATCGATCAAACTTGGAACAAATCGGCCGAGCAACCGTGCGAACCGACTTGTGAACCACGCAACTGAATTGGCTACCAAAGGAATTTTGAAATTCGCCAATAAAATTCCAAGGCTGGGATTCAAACCCATTAGAGAAGGAGTGCGTGCCTCTTGCCACCAGGCCAACCACAAGTTATTGTCATTGTGATTCGTTATTTATATATTTAGTTTCATTACTGTGTAATTTTATATATTAATTCAATTATATACATCCTCCTGGCATTAATATAAGTCATTTTTAGATTTTTTTTTGGGCCCAAAGTATAGGTCATTTTCACTTGGGGTGGAGCTAGACCAAAATATAAGAGAAAGCAAGCACTAAGAGATAATGTACGTGCATATAAAAAATAATAATATACATTTTAATTTTTAATCTAAATTTCAAAAGTTATATTGAAAGATAGTTGCTCTGGGAATCTGACTAAATATATTGGTTTCTAAAATATTGTTTTGTGATCCTTATAATAAAACATACAGTACAAGTTAACTTATTTTTAATATTTTTGTAAACTTATTTGCTTTATTTATGTTTTTATTAGCAATCAATTTGAACTGTTTGTAACTTGTTAAAGATTAATTTGTCCCATACTTTTCATTGGATCATAAAATGATTTTTTTCCTTAAATGACCAATTTGTCTAACGCTAGCTGTTATTTTAAAAAAAATGCACATTCTAATCAAAACTCAAGAAATATGTGTATTTGCACAACACATTGTGTTTATTATAATATTTAAATACCTAAGTAAGTAAGAGGTTTATAAAAACTCATCTCAAATATTTGAATTGTATTTTCTTATTTGTACACAAATGAACAATAAAAACCAAAATAAAAGTGGATGATAAAAAAGAACTATTGAAACATTAAACTTATCTAATATGTTCTAAAAATAATAATATAGCATCCTAAAGATCTTTATAACATGAAAATTTTAGAGGAGGTTAAGTATATATAAATACATAGATAAATATAAAAATTAAAAATTCTAGGGGGCCATAGCCACCCCTGGACTATTCAACCCTCCGCCCTTAATTTTCACTTTATAATAGCTCATTAATTATTTTATATTTGTTTTACTCGATTTAATTGGAAAGAGAATGAGTAGAGATGAATGAATTGGTATGTTTAATTGGAGAGAAAATGAATAAAATTAAATTATAAAGGAATATTTGTATCTTCTACTTTTACATTTTACAAATTCAATAAAATCTAATCATTTTCTTCATTCTTATGCAAAACTCAAAAACAACTTATACTCCTCAATTTCAAAATAAATGTCCTTTTCATTTTATAAATGAACCTAAAAACTGAAAAAAGACAATTAATTTAAAATGGATATAGTATTAAAGACTAAGAGTATAATTCCAACCACTTCAACCAGGAACCTAACACCTCAACCAAATCAATTAATGAGTCAAGTCTAATAATTATGACTTATTACTACATAATTAAATATAAAACAACTTATTTATAAATTATTTTTTTGCAGATTACTTTTAGATAAAAACTTAAGACCAATTGAACACTTAATATCACCATATAATAGTGCACTCGCTCCATGGTCACAACTCAACAAGTAGATATACTTGAAACAATGCAAGCGTCAGAGACTTTCCAATTCCAATAATTTTCCACTATCGTTCATTTGGAACCCATCATTTTCAACACATTACTGGTGAGCTGTCCTAATCATGGCATTTGTCATACTGTTAAATTCATTAACTACACAAAGGAAAAATATGAGAAAGAAAAAAAAATACCAAGAACAAGAACCAAACTGGACTTGTATGTGCAAAACAAGAAGGGAAGAAATAAAAAAAGGATAAAAAGGAAGTAAATGATCAATGCCTTCATAGCACCTTGCAAAAATAGCAATCATCCGGTCCATCCATCCACTTCCAAAAAAACCTTCTTTTTCCTTTTGTAATTTTGTACAATTTTGGAATATGCAGCCATCATTTTCCCTTTGATGAATTATTTCTTTTTTTTTTTCTTTTACTTCAAAAGCATCACCAAGAATTTTGTTTTTTTTTGCTTTTTTTTTAAAGAACCTCAACAACTTGTGTTCACTTTACAGTCCAGGTGGCAGTGTCAAATTGCAACTGCTGTACTGTAGCAATTTCAACCAGCACATGCCGACATGGTGGGGTCCCCAAGGAAGAGCATCACTGCCCCCAACATTGGCTTCAGTCCTTCACTTTCTCAACCAACTTAGGATCCTCCATGTTCTTCACAGTCGATAGGTCTACTGACCCTATTGCAGTGGTTAATTCATCTATCTGCTGCATAAACAAAGTTACACATTAAAAAAAAATAAGTGAAGAAATCAAAGCATAGTACCAAAAATATGATGATATATGTTTTTAGTCTATGTATTTATGTAAGCAATTTTAGTTTTGGTCCCTTATTTTGTTTTGATTTTACTCCATGTTTTAAACCGAAATGGTGCCACATGTCAAGACCGAGATGGATTTCCATTTGACAAGCCATCCATTGACGGATCTCGCCCAACTGCAGAGTCTAAAGTCATAACTCTTGAAAAATGAGGGACTAAAACTAAAATTGCTGATATTTACAAGGACGAAAAATATATCTGAGATTTTGAGCCTACCCTTAAAAAAAAATTAAAGACATCAAAGCATCTCAAAGAAACATTATTGCACATAAACTTTAGTAATGAACAGAGAATATATTAAAATTAATAAATTGGGAAATACTAAAGCCAAGAATAGCATAACATGCTCCAAAGTCTAATAAGAGCTATAATTTAAAGAAATTCCCACTCCAAATTATTCTGCAAAGATTAAAGAGTATCAACTTTTAAGATCTTTTAACAACTAGACATTATCACTTGTTGCAAGAGAATCCCTGCACCTTCAAATGCAATTATGCCAGTGTGGTCCCATTATCACATGCACTCAACCAGAGATGCCAATACTAATATGATATAAAACAGTTAAGGTGGGAAATAGTGTGTACTATAATTGGAAAGAATCCTGGAATAAGGAAGAGGCGAGAAAGCACACCTGCATAGTGGCATGGGGCACAGATTGCCCAGTTTTCTTCTCCTGCATGACCTTCTGGCGACTTTCATAAAATTCAAAGTCATCCAATATAGATGTTCTTGCCGCATAGTTCTTAAAAATGTTGAGCATTTCGATACCCTGCGGAAAACTCACCTGGAAACAAACAAGGCAACAGTAAGCATCCACAAGAAAGTAACTAAGACATTTTCAGTAAACAGTTGCTTTACTCAAACATGAACAAGGCCATACCTCTTGTGTGTCTCTACTATTTGTCACAGGCTTGTGATCATTGTTCTCTAGAATTATATGCCGTAGCTGAGGATTTGGAACATCCTTTATAATTTGCCATTTGACAGGGAAATATCCACTCCATTTATCTTGTTGCCAGAAATCCATACTTTTGTTGAAATCAACTCGCCCAATCATCTCGGCTACTCCGCAAAATTGACCACTAGCATTGACCTGATGTCAAACAATTACCAGAAAATAATTGAGGGATACTATTATCAATTTGAAAGTAATTAAATAAATAAAGCATGGATGGGAGGAATCTTAAGTTTCTAAAACAATCAAGATTGAGCTCTACAGCATACCGAAAAGAGAAGGAACACAGGGCACTTGCTTCCTTTTCTTCCATCCGCTTCTGCGCATCTTGAAATGCACTGTCCAGCCTCTTATTCCCATTAGGAGTACTGGCCCACACATTGTACTTGATGCTCTTATGGATATCATCTTCGCTGTATGATTTGATGACAAAGAAAATTGCATGATCATATTTGGTCAAAAATCAGGAAGGTTATATTGATCTGTCCGATTTTGCTGCTACCAGTTCCTGCAGAATTACCTCCAGACACTGATGCACCTTTTGCATTAGCTGTTCTAGGACCCTGGTTCTGCTCATTAAGTGAACCATTAACCTTGCCTCTCAGTTTCAACTTGTCAGTGCTAACCCAAGTCTTTGCATTTGCTTTCACAGTAAGCAAGTTGTTTGGATAGAGGAATCCACTCTTCCCTTGATTGTATGTGGGGAACTTGGAGACAGGCAAGCAACCCTTTGCCATTGCATCTGAATGGAGGACTGAGCCACAAATCGGTGTCTGAAACACATTACAAGCTCATTAGAATAGTCTAAAGACCATAGATAAATCACAAGGCAGATTGAAGGACCAAGATTACCTTGTTAACTTGTTTTGGCTGGTTACGCTTACCATGAGTTGAGGAGACATCTAATGATGGTATGGAACCCTTCACTTCTGATGGGTTGCTCAAGTTAGGTGGAGGTGCCGACTTTGACACAAAACTGCCTGCATGACTCTGTGAAGACAAATTAGATCTACCACTTGGTTTCCCGGCCAACTCATTATAAGCATTTCCTTGTGACCCATCTTGTGTGGTTAGAGATGAATCCCATGAGTACGTTGATGGCAGAAACTCCCAAAAGGTAGAGAAGACGGAAAATAGCCGGGTGAACCAATCGGTTGTTGAAACATGGAGCCAGGGGAATAAACATGATGGCTAACATACTGTCCATCAACACCAGGTGTATTCAGAGGGAAGTATGAATAGCCACCAGTCTGAAATCCTGGCATGAGATAGACATAAGATCCATTATCTGCTTGCATGACCTAAATAAAGCAATAGACATAAGATCCATTATCTGCTTGCATGACCTAAATAAAGCAACAAAAAGAAAATATAAAATATGTATTGAGACATTTATTAAACAACACACGGCACTAAAAAGTCTAATTATCTGCTTGAATGATCCAAAACTAAGAAGGAAAAAACAGCTAAACATATATTGAAGGAAACCACATTTACTGGCCAAAATTTTCCTGAACCCAAAAAGGGTTCTTTAGGAAGGATGTCACTATACCACACATAAGTAATAGTTTAGAATTTTAAGTGTTTCCATGTTTAATAATATATGAAAAATGAAAACAATTACAAATTACATTCAAGAAATCAGATCAAATCCCAAATGGATGTTCCCCCTCCCCATTTGAACCCCATATGCACCCAAAGAATAAACAAATAAACATAGCAAATCAAGTTGCCAATAACTAAATTATTGTTATTATAATTTTCCTTTCAACCCTTTCTTAATAATATGATTCCAGGAGACAGCGGTAACTAGAGAAAGTGGAAACGCTGATAGATGAACATAAGCATCATCTTTTTCCCCTTCTTCTTCTCCTACCTTGCCTAACACAAGACAAATGATCAAATTCAAGTAGAACATTAATTGATTTACAGAGGCACAAACATGACTTTAATGTAACGAGTCAACCACATAGAAAGGCCTCAACAATCACACCAATAACATGACCAACAACAATTCATCTTAAGAGACTTACAGGATACTGAAGATCAACTGCATCAGCACCAACGTAGTATCCTTGGCTATCTGGCTCTCCAAAGAAACCACCATAACCTGTGATTGTTCTAACGTAAGAAGAGAAAGAAAACATAAATATACAATCAATCAAAATGAATAAGGGAACCAGGTGAGGGAGGAAGGGTTCTTTGACCAGCAGCAGCAGGCTAACCTGGATAATAGTATCCATAATAGCCACCACCAGGATAAGGAACACCCTGATCTGTGGACAGGTACTCATGATCCACATCCCCTTCTTTAACACTACCCGAAGCATCTCCTACAGATGATACACATGATCTTGCATCAGATGGGGAGCTTCCACCCTTTGAAGGAACCTGAACACATAACACACACATCCAGATGCACACTCAGAAAAACATGTGATTTGCTATGTCTCTTAAATAACCAATGAAACAGTTACTTTCAAAAGAAACAACAGGAAAAAAAAAATACATTAGAATAAAAATAAAGTTTCAGAAATACAAAGCCAAATTGATCCTTTACAAATCACATGCAATAGATAGAAAGAAAGAGATGTTGGAGGGTCGGGGGTTGAAATGGGAATTTTACCATATTGGAATTATTGAGATCAGCAGTTGAAGAATCACCATGAAGCTTCTTCCTAACCACTTCATCAGCAGCTGTAAAAAGCAGGCAAATCAACCGAGTCAAAAATCTCTCCTTTTTCATTTCATTCTTTTCAATAAACTTTGCACAAACATAACCAAAAGAAAAAGGGGGAAAAAACAAATTTAAACCATGGATAGCACCCAGAAACACAAGAAAACAAAAACAAAACAAAACAAAAAAAGAGAGTAGACAAGAAGAGGGAATACGTTTTTGCAATTGAGCAGCCATGGGAGTACCACTTCACCAGAAGAAACTCTCAGCTATAAAACTTCACCCCAAAATCACCAAACCTCAAAACCCCTTAAACAAATCAACTAGACACAGAAAAACACAGATCCTCAAAGACACCAAAAAAAAAAAAAACAGCCTTATATGTATTCAGCTTTTTATGTATTGTTCAACTCTCAAGGTGAAAAATGGAAAGAAAAAAAAGTATTTTTTTTATGAAAAAAGACAACAAAATAGACAAACCCCACGAGAAATTTCAGACAGAGGAATTCTGGGTATGGATTATTTTTGCTGCTTTGTGTCTCTCTCTCTTTCTCTAGATTTCCGGGGGCCAAAAAAAAATGGGGTTTGCGTGAGAAATGAGAGGATGGTAAAAGGAAAAGAGGGGCGAGAAGCACGGTGTGGATTTGTTTGCTGTGTGTATCCTCAAAAAAGATAATATATTTTTGTGTTCTTTGGTTGGAAGATATGGTTTTGAATAGGGAACCTATTTAAAGGTGTGTGTGTGTGAAATGAATGGAGGAAGGAGAATCTTCACAGACAGAAGAGAGAGAGAGAGAGAAGGAAGCAAATGAAGGGGAAATGTGGCATCTCATAAAATAGGAAAAAGGGACGGTGGAGAAAGAGCCACGTCATCTTCTTTCTTTTTCTTTCTTTTCAGAAAAAACAATAAAATTTAAAGAAGAAATGAGGAAAACATTTGAATTGTGATTTGTGTACAGCTTTTCGAGGCCACTTTTGGGTCTGTTGCCTTAATTACTGTGTGCCCTGTGTCTCGTACATTAACCGCGTGAATTCAAAATGTTGGAAAACTTACTGGTTAAGTATTTCAAAAAAGTTTAATTTTTAATACTATATAAAATAATTTTATATTATAATTAAAATTTGGGGAAACTATATTCTAGCAGTAAATTCTTATATGTTTTAATGAGTTATGAAATATTGAGTTTGATTCTTATCCCTTTATTTTATCTTCTAATATTTTAGTTAAAAAAATAAAACTTTAATCAACATGATGAATTATAGTGTATGTAAATTAAATTTAAATGAATTGTTTAATTATTTTTTGATAAATTATTTTGTATTATTAATCAATGACATTAATTATACGTTTGACTATTTAAAAATTACATCAGAATTCAATGTCAGTAACTTTTAATAGTATTGAGGATATAATTAAATAAATTAAATAAAAAATTAGGCCCAACAACTTAAATGTAACCTAAAATTAGTTTGACTAGATTTATTTCATAATTTATATTATTAAAATATATTATATTATTGCTTGTTGTTATATTAATATAATATTGTATGGCCTGACTTTTATAATCTATTGTGAGGAGAAATAAGTGAAATAGCGTATATTACATTTCAAGACACTTCTTCTAAGAGTTCATTGGAAGAATTAGCCTGAGCTCCCTGCAGATTTAGGGTGATTATATTTGACACTTTTTGATTTTTGACAATTATTACTAGAGGTTTTAAGGTTTGCTAAAATTATATTGATCTTCCTTATAATTAGTAATTACTAATCAATTTATTTAAGTGATAAAAAAATAATATATGATTATATATGTGATTATTAATAATAAAATTAAAATATTTTAACAACATTTGATATATAGATAGACCGAAATACCCATTTTATCATGTTAGGAGAGTTATAATTATAACTTATGAATAAAAAATCCATTTTAGTCTATTCATATATGAAATATTATTAAAAAATATTATAATTTTATAATTAATAATAATGTATATATCACTTTTTATCATTGGAATTAACAAGCCAATAATTGCAAAAGAGATTAGTATAATTTTAGTGAACTTTAAAAATATATAGTAACAATTTTATAAATAAAAAAGTGTCGTATGTAATTGCATAAAATTTTAACGAAATTGAGTGGAATTTTTCCTTTACTTTAGTTATTTTCTAGAACAAGAGATTATAAAGTTTGTGAATTGCCAAACCAGTGTCCAGCGACTATGGCGTATTTATTTGTTATCATTATTGCAGCCGTGGTAGTGATCATGCAATTTTATTTGATATGATAATGATTTTGTACATATTTGAAAACAAATTTAATTACATCAATCAAGTGCTGTTATATAATTAAATTTGCAATTAAATAATTTATTTTTCGAAAACTATGTTAGCTATAATAATTACTTTGCTTTCAGCGAATAATCATTTTCTCCCTAGTCCACCTGCATTTTGTTCATAGTCTGAAGTAAGTCAAACCTCTCATAATCAACCCCTGTTGTTCCCAATTTGGATGCAAATATTAATCTACGTACTATTTTAGGAATATGAAAGCTTCTCATATTAACCTTCTAATAATGGTAAGTATATTGGTAAACACCACATGGATGATCAATTAAGGAGGTATCCGACAGTATTAATTGAAAATAGTTTTAGTCAACTAATAAAAAATAAATCTGTCAAAACTTATTATTTATGCATAAATATATATTTAGGTTATTTATTTTACTATTATATATATCAAAAGAAGAAAAAAAAAGATGTTTTAAGGCTTTTTTTCCTCGAAACACTTGAAACATGAAGAATAATTAGCCGAAACAATTTTTATTGAACACAATGATTGCTAACTAAATATTCTCAATGTAATTGGTCCTTCAATAATTGGTGGGGCGTTCTAGAAAAATAGACCATCCTCTTAAGCTGCTGTGATTGCATTTTCAAGTGCTTGACGTGATCTCTTACGTTTGAAAAATCAAGTTGAAAGTTGAAGATAAATGGTTTTGTTTGATGGCATGTAAAAAACATTCATTTAAAGAATGGATGTTCTCTCTCCCTCTCTCTCTCCCAAGCAAGAAAAAAGGAAAGGGGGAAGTTTCCCGTGCAATTTCCCTTTATTATTTTAGTGTTCCATGTTATCTATTGTCCTTATAAGTGAAGGAATAAAATGCTAGGGAACAGGCGAAAGACTATGCTATTAAGCAACATGCTGTATTCAACTTTCATAACTATTTTTCATATTTTCATATATACATGGCATTCGCGGCATTCCCTATCAAAGTTTGGTGAAGACAAGCACGTTGTTCCTTGCATATCTCTCCTCCCTCGTGTTGCCGGGATTTAGTGTTACTTTTCTTGATTAGTCAAGTAAGACAAATGAAGTGAGGTGTTACTTCTTAATACTTCAATACTTCAAGTGAGATTTTTCTATCAGATAGTTTTTTATTGAATTTGACACTTTTTTAAATTTTTATCGGTTAATGGTTAAAATTATTTTATCCTGTTAATTATAGAACTAAATTCATAATTAATATTAAGAATTATATCATATTAATTATTTTAATTAAAAATTAATAATAAGCATTTCTATTGATTGATTTTTTTTAATTTACATTTGATTGATTCGTTTTATAATTATTATTTTAATAAATTTAATTTTGATGTACTAATAGTATAAATGAGTTGTATAATGTATTTAAGCATATATTATCTCATAGCTAAAGTGATTTACTCTTATATTCAACTGCTTGAAAAGTCATTTAAATGAAATAATTAATAAGATAATAATGTAAAAACTTTTACACTATCAATGTATCAAAATTAAATTAATAAAAATAAAACTTGTAAAATAAATCAAGCAATAGTAGTTTAAAAAGTGTTAAATAATACTAGATAACTGCCTATCATGATAATTATCAACCATGATTTGATAATTTATTGAATTTTTATTAGTGTATAGTATAACATCAGATTTTACACTTCAAACTAATAAAAATTTAAAATAGTGTCAAATCATGCTAGATAACTAACTATTAATTGTAATAATTAAATTATTGATTTATAAAAATTGGTTTTTAATATTTTGAATCTCATTCATATATTTATACTTTATATTAATATTATTTATTACTAATATTATTCACCACATATTATTTATTTTGAAAAATAATTAATGTTTATTTATATGTTTTAATATTATAATACATTTTTATTTAATTTTTATATCTTATTTATTTAAAATTCTTATTATTAATTTTTTAATAAAAATAACTATTATTAACTTTTGATATGATTCTTAATTTTTTGTATGAATTTAGTTTGATAGTATAAAATGATTTTAATTGTAAATCAATAAAATTCAAAAAATTATCAAATTTGGTAAAATATTATCTATCAATATTTTATTTTATACTTTCAGTGTATAGAAATGAAAATTATTATTTATTTTATAATTGTTTTCATTATTGAGTATATACTTTATAAAAAATAAATTATAAAAGAGAAAACATTAAACACATCCTTAATAAAATAGGGTGGAGTGTAGATTTTTGAAACAAATAAAGTGAAGTGTATTTCTTAATACCTAAAGGGAGTTAAGTGTAATTTCCAACAATATATCTTCGCAGTCTCTGTATATTCCTGGCACCATCACCATGACTATGACCATGAAAGCTAGCATTTGCAGGACAATGGAAAAAGCACACAACACAACAACCACAAAAGCATCCTTAAGTGACTCTGCACACTTGAACAACCCCAAATAAAAGTGTGTCTGCTTGTGTGAAAGAAAGAGAAAGAGGGGTGAAATAAATCTTCATGAAAAAAATGCTCAGATCTTTTTTTTTTTTTTTTTGTAGATCTAGAATCTTAAAAGTCAAAATTGGTAAAAATAAGAACTTGATACATGTTGGTTAATCATTCCCTACAAAGTTTTGGTAAATGTTACTACAACCACCATCACAATTTTGAGGCAACAATCTTTGGAACTATGAGAGGAAAGGGCAGGGCATGTGGTTAGAGACTCAAAGGGCAAGGCTATGGTGGCAACTGCGGCCAAGGGACTACAATGAAAGCAGGAGAGACGGCAGGATGGGGGAAAGGAGAGAAGGAAAATGGTTTGAGAAAGAAATGAAAGAAAGGTTAAAAATAACATTTTACATTTCTCATCTATTATAAAATTACCAATTACCACATGGTTCTAAACTTAAATGGACCACATAAGACACAGCCAGTCAAATAATTATCCATGCCAAGAAGGGGGGAAAAGTTAATTACACTCATTTCTTGGTTTTCTTTTTTCCTTTTTACAAGACATTTCTTGGTTAATGAAATCAACATATATAGAGAAAGATTTGAATATCATATATATAATCTTACAAACGAGTCATGCAACAATGGAAGATATGGTGGGCTAAAAATGTGGAAGGGTGACGGCACTTTTTTCTTCCCTTCAATCTGTTGGACTCACTCATAGCAAGTGGAATGCAGGAGGTGTGATGTTCCCAGGGCTCAAGAAGTGTGTTTGCATCCGGATCTAACAATATAACAGTGCGACTTTCAAATTTCAAATTTAAATAAGGTAATGAGAAGAATACTTTAAAATTATCATCCACTACAATTAATATGCATTCTTGTCCTTCAATCATATTTTAAAATGATATATAATGATAATAACATTTTAAGTAGATGATTATCATATCATTGCTAATATACATATTTTTTTTCTGAATGCAGGGGACCATACATAGTGTTTTGCGTAGTAAAATTTTACACTTCAACAATGGAATTATTTTTTTGAACTTTAGTTACACTATAAAAATTTTGTTAAAAAGTTTAATGGCAAAATTGAAGAATGCACAAAAAATATAGTATATTGGAAAATATATGAGAATATTATTTGAAACAAATTGCATAATTAAGTTTTCTATAGTACTCTTATGTTTATTTCCTTAATGTCTCATTCCTATGATGTGTAACTCATACATAGTTTACTATTACAAATACATAAGTAGGCATAATTCATGTAGTACAAAAGCTAATTTTACATATTCAAGTTCAAAATAAAAACATAAAGAATAAAAAAATATCTACTTTACAACCATACTTTCTAAGACACATTCAATGTTTTTGGATTTGTATCGTTAAAATTTCAGTGCATAGTATGGGCTGGTACACTACTTATAAGTCAAAGATGATTGTAAAATGAGCAAATGAATAATTAATCGTATATTTGGTTTCATAAAATAATTTTCAATTTTCATTTCTCATTTTAAACTAGTTTTATTTTCATTTTTCAGGATTTTATAAAAGAAACTGTAAAACTATTTCCTTTATAAAATCCTAAAAACAGAAAATATATTGAAAACAAAATGCAAATTGAAAATTATTTTTAAAACCAAATGCACTTAAACATCCTTAGATCAACAACATATATTGTATATGAATCCCACCAAATTATCTAAGAGCATTTGCAATGATTCCATTTTTCGGCCTCATTCCCTGAGATCAACATTATAACCGGATCAACGTGTTATAAAAAGCAAAATGAATTAAAATTGAATTTGAACTATTTTCTCTAATGAAAGAGACCAATTTTAATTTCACATCATTTTTAAATTAGAAAATAAAAAATCAACGTATTTACCACATACTTTGTAAGTAATGCTTTTAATAAGCAATTTTATTTTTAGATTGGATTAAAATATAAAATATATTGCCAATAAGAGTTTTGTGCTTAAGTACAAATCCAAATACACAATGCCTATGAGTACAAGATTTCATGCGCTCAAGCACAAATTCCATGTATTCGAATACATGATGTCATGAACTTGAGCAAACTCCCTGTATTCAAATACAAGTTGCCTTGTACTCAATATGCATTCTCGATACTCAAATACAAAATATATTATGAAATTCATACTCTAGTATAGAGAAAATATCACATAATTAACAACAATATTATTGTATAATTTTAAAAGTTACAATATAAAGTGCATACTACATGGCCATCAATATATTACATCATTAAACATTGCATCAAAATGTTACTTGATGGGCCCATTAGGATTAAAATGGGAAATACGGCGTACTTGTATTCCTAGCTGATGGGTTAAAGATATTAGGAAGTGAATATTGAAATATTTGTTGATTTTGATTTTATAGGAAAAAGAATTTGAAAATTGGAAGGAACTTGAATATTTGAAGAAACATAAAATATTAACATAAAATATTTGAAATTTGAAGGTTTGGTAAAAATTTGGAATTTGGAAATTAGAATTTTGATATTAAGGTTTTGAAGATTGAGAATTTTAAATATCTGGATTTTGAGGGAAGTTGGCGTTTTATAGTAATTGAGAAAAGAATTTAAATTTAATTGATTTTGGTTCTTTTTTTGTTGAGGAAAAGAATTTGGGTAGAAAAAAAATTGAAAAGTGTTGGGAATGATTGAAAATAATATGAAGAAATAAGTTGGAGAGTACCGATATTTGCTAACATGTAAATCCATTATTTAATGATATTTAAAAAAAATATAAAAGTCCCTATGAAACCAAAATTTTATAAAGGAAAATTTCAACATTCACACCACCTCCTTCCTTCCACTTTCGCTCACTACAACTCACCATTCTGGCGAATTCTCCGACCACATTCTGGCAAGTGAGATGTAGAGCAATGGGTCTGCAACACACATAGTTTTAACTCCCAGGAAAAGTTTTTATATATTTTATTTATTTTTAATTTAACATTATAGTTTGAAGATCCCCTTCCTTAGTGATGACATTCTTCGACAAAGGTTCAAGCAAAGGGTAGAAATCATTATCAATGCTCACCGTGAACTACCCATCGTCGACGCCACCTTCGTCAGTGAACTCGGTCTACAACATTATTTCAGTACGTGCATGATATCTTGATAGACCACTGTTCCAAGTTGTCACCAGACATGGGTGTCACTACCCTTTGCACTATTGATGACCTCTTAAAGCACCCATGCATGGTGTGGGAGATGCAAATAGACCTCTTCAACTGGTTGCACCTCCTTTCCAAATTCCAAAATGACAACAGGAAGAAGTGGAGGTTGTGCATTTTTTAAACTTGCAAGGTCTCAGAATGCAACCGAAGAAGTCATGGGAATGGTGAGTTGCTGGTAAAGAAAGTAAAAGGAAGGAGGAGGGAGAGTGGGGTATTGTGGGTGTTGAAATTTTCCTTTAATTAAAATTTTATAAAATATCATTAAACATTAGATCCACATGTTTGCGACCTATTGGTGTAATATCCGGTTACGTGTTGGTAGATAAGTTTTGTACGGCCTTAGGGTCCCCTGGATACCATCGGGCCTCAATTTCACTAAGTCTGATCTACACTTTCTTGGAAGATTATATGTTAGAGTGACATTCTGGGATCAAAAGTTCCAGGTAATTGTTCCTAGAGGAAAAATAAGTTAAAGAGTGATTTTTAATAAATTTTACGAAATGCTTAAACGTTTCGTTTTTAGCCTACAAGTTTAGAAAATCTTGAAAACTTCCATATTTGAACTAAAACCCAAAATTTGGATTTTGAATGGTTGGGATTTTGATTTTTTTTTTATATTTTATTTGAATCCAAATTGGAATTTCCTTATTTACGTTTATGTTTTAAAGTTGGTGAAATGAGTATTAGACAACTAGATGCATATAACAGAAAAATGAAGATTAGGTTGCTGTCACCGCTATAGGGACCAGGACCGCTAGCGGTCACATAAGTGAGTTTCATATTTAGGGGTTGCTCACGCTATAGCGGCGGTAAGGAAGGCAATTTCACGTGGTTCAGTGGTTTGAGGACCACTATAGCGGTCATAAGTGCACAGTGGAGGTGCGGTATGCGCCTGACCGCTATAATTGTATAGCGGTCTCCCTTGAGCATGAATAGTACTTAGAAATGACGTTATTCCACTTTTAGCCCTTCCCTTTTATAAAACCCTTTCCCCCACTCCTTCTTCCCCATTTGCTTCAACCAGGAAACCCTTCCCTCCCCATTTTCATCATTTTTCTCTCATTCTCTCCAATAGCTCCCTAAATCATCAAGGTATGTATATATTGTTAGTTTTTATCTCCATTTTCTCTATTTCAGGACGTGCATGATATCTTGATAGACCACTGTTCCAAGTGGTCACTAGACATGGTGTCACTACCCTTTGCACTATTGATGACCTCTTAAAGCACCCATGCATGGTGTGGGAAATGCAAAGACCTATTCAACTGGTTGCACCTCTTCTCCAAATCCCAAAATGACAACAGGAAGAAGTGGAGGTTGTGCATTTTTAAAGCGAGGTCTGAAATGTAACGAAGAAGTCATGGGAATGGTGAAGCCGGTAAAGAAAGTAAAAGGAAGGAAGGAGAGAGGGGGCATTGTGGGCGTTGAAATTTTCCTTTAATTAAAATTTTATAAAATATCATTAAACATTAGATCCACATGTTTGCGACCTATTGGTGTAATATCCTTACACGTGTCAGACAATTTTGTACGGCCTTAGGGTTCCGTGAGATTAGTTGGTCTAACTTCACTAAGTCTGGATCCTATACTTCCTGGAGGGCTATATGTTAGTGACATTCTGATCAAAAGTCCCTAATTGTTCCTAGAGAGAAAATAAATTAAAGAATGATTTTTAATAAACTAGTGTTTTGACATGTGCGATGCACGGGTGATAAGAAAAAAAGTTTAAAACTGAATACATAAATTATTGGATAGGGTTAATTTTTTTTGTCGATTAATAAACAATAAAAATAGATAATTAACAATAATGTTACTATTAAAAGTAAATTCTTCACATGATCATTGCAGGAGAAAAAGGATTACAAAGGATTAATTACATAGGAATTTCACTTCGTGTTTTGATCTTCATATACCACTCTGCATAATATAATAAAAAAATATATTAGTAAATAAACATATAAAGACTTGATCACAAATGCATTGAATGTTTTGTTCAATAAAGTAAATAAAGAATATATAGCGGATCCAAACCTGAAATTCAAATTTTTTGAAACACTTTGGATAAACAACATTTTTAGTTATGTTGCAAGGTTTCCCATTATCATCCAATATTAATATTTTTAAACCACTTCTCGACTTTACCCTTGAGATAGCCACGAAAGTTACCCATGAATGAAGGTTTGGGTAAAAATAACCTAACAAATGACAAAGATTGACCTTGGCTTTTATTAATGGTCATAGCAAAACAAAGAGTAATTTGGAATTGTCTTCTTTGAAACTTGAGAGGCGTGCCTGGATCAGAAGGTATCAAATTCATTCGAGGTATGTAAACCTTTTCTCCAATTTTATTGCCATCACAACAATTGCTCCAATGACGTTGTTTCCCAATTCTTCAACAATCAACCTTGTTCCATTACATAATCGGAAGATTGATCAATGTTCCTTAGCAGCATAATTGGGACTCCTTTTTCAAAACTAATTTATGATTTGGAATGCCAGAACACTTTATTTCATTTAAAAACTCTGCAGTTATCTAATCACCTCAATGCTGACATCTTCATCAGCTATGCAATATGAATCAGAGCTTAGATACTCCTTTTCCTCACCAGGAATTTGAGAAAGCACAAATTCATTAACCATTTCAACTATTTCAAGAGTAGGCGCTAGCAGTCTATCTTCAAAAAAGGCATAGTTTTTCAAATTATCCAATATATTTGGATAAGTGAAATCTACAATACTCCTTAGAGGTGAAGGTGATTCTAAAATCAAGAATTTTGTTGGAATTTCAACTTCTGCAATTCTGTCATGGTCAATTCCTAGCTTTTCATCTCCAATTTGAACTATCCAGTTAGCAAACAATCTCAATTCTGGATCTATAGAGGAAGAACTTGTTGCTTGTAACCTCATATTTTTTGTCAGTTAAGAACCTTGCAATGTGGCCACAAATTTGATGAGTTTATGGTGGCATTTACAATTTCTTCTCTTGAAGCTCGTGGAATAACTGGAAGTATCTAGCGGAAGTCTCCTCCAAGGACAACAGTTTTCCACCAAATGGTTCATCTTTAGACTTATTATTTGTGAACCTCAAAATATCTCTCATTGTAAAATCCAAAGCCTCAAAAGCAAATCTATTTACCATGCATGCTTCATCCCATATAATGAGACTTGCTTGTTGAAGTAGTTCGCTTTAGGACTTCCTTGCTTGATAGTACACGTTCACAACTCAGTAAGTGTCAATGGAATGGAAAATCTAGAATGAATTGTCCTTCCACCAGGTAAAAGCAATGAAGCAATGCCATTGGATGCAACATTCAAAACAATTTTGCCATTGGATCTAACAGAGCTGATAATGTTCTCCAAATGAATGTTTTTCCTTCCTCATAACCATATACAAAATAAAAACCTCCTTTGTCAATGGTTATCGAGTCCATTATACTATCATAAATTATCCTATGATCTTCGTTCATTGAAGATAAGTAGCCTTCAAGATCAACAGACAATTGCTCCCTATTATAGTTTAGCTCTTCAGCTATGAGATGGTTTTGAAATTGATTGAGTGGAGAATCATTTGGGTATGACATGGATTGAAGTCTTTCAAAGACCTTCCATTTGAATTAAGTAACTTTTCAATTTCAATCAAACATAAATTCTTCAACTCTGAACTTGGGATAGAAAGACCTAGTAAAAGCAAGAGGTTCTTTAATGACAATATAAAACTCTCAACCCATTATACAAACCAACAATATTTGTCTTTAAAATTTGGAAGTATAATATTAAAATCATCGAAAAGTTAAATGATAATTTAAAGCATACCTTGATTCCTTAATATTCGTCTCCGTCATGTAAGATTCCATCTGCTAAGAGTTCCCAAACATGCTCCCATACAAATTGCGGTCTACTCATTGTGTTTGTCACTAATAATGTAACAAAGAGTTTCCTTAGTTGATTTCCAGACGCTAATTCTATAGGTTCTTTTATACCTTCAATAAATTCATTGTTCAAGAAATGTATTGGAAAATACCAAAATAACTCTAAGGACCATAAATATAATACTAATAATAAAATACTGAAAAAAAAGAAAGCTAAAGTGAAAAATAATCAATAAAAATAGTAAAAGAATTATTATACCTTAAATAAATTCATTGTCATCTGCTAATAATCCCAATGCATGACATGCTTCTTCAAAAGATTGGTGTACTAAATTGCCTACTTTCCTTAAACTTTGGTAACTCGTACATCCTCTCTGAACAGTTAATAGCATCCTCAAGTAGTACAACTCACCGATTCAGGAGGTATATATTGAAGCCTGCCTATTGATTGTCCCTGCTTCCTAGGGAACCATTCTTGCCTTGCTTGGTTGTAAACGAAACGGCTTGGAAACTCAACATAAGTTAAATCTCTTCCTTCTGGGTAAGAAATGTTTGCAACCATCAAAGCCTCAAACACGTCTTTTTTTCCTTATTCTTTTGAACAACATCGTTAATTCGTCACTATCTCTAAAAATAACCAATTGTTGATTTGGAAGATGAAAGCTTAATCTCTGAACAGGAGGCCACCTATGATGTATATCAAATGCAAAAGTTCTCCAAACAGCTTCACATGTAGAAAATAGCGACAGTCATAGTAATTTTTGATTTCGTCAACCACCCCATATTAATAGGATCTCCTATTGGTTGTGTCACTACAACTATAACTCTATCTGGTCCTTTATTGACATACTTGAAAATATACTTAATCGAATTCGACTTGTTACGTATTCAATGTTGATATGAGCTTGATACTTCATCAGCAATTTTGGATTGTAAGGAACAACAAATCTGTTGTCCAAGACAATGTCCTTTCTTATAGTGGTTACTCCCCTATTTCTTCTTTTGTATATAGGATAACCATCTTCATCAAATGATGTGCTTTCCGCAAACTTCTTTGGGAAAAATTTTAAGCATTTTCTTTCAATCATACATGGTGATTTTGAATTAGCCATGCCACAAGGACCATGCATCATTAATTTAGTAACAGCCTCAAATAGTCGAGGATATTTTCCTTTGTTGGTAGCTAGCAAATATCACACGATCAATAGATTTAGGTGTCTGTAGTTTATCATCTGGGTGCAACCATAATAGAATGTGCACATGAGGCAACCCTCTCTTTTGAAACTCAATTGTATACATACCTGAACATAACAAAAATCCACTTCGTCTTAATATAAACCATTGATGGAAATAATATTTATGTTTTATTATAATATTTCAAAAGTTTAAAATAACTTACAAATAATGAGCAATATTATTACCTGCTATAATTTTTCCAAAAATACATCCTTTTTTTAGGTCAATTAATATTTGATCCAACTTCATTTGGAATACTCTAGGCAATATCAGGTCGATCTTCTGCTTTAATATCCTTGTCTCTAACAAATCTTGTTATTTTTGCTCACTGAGGATGGAGGTAACTAACAAATAAATTGAGATATCCATACCTCTTATAAACAGTCATTGCATCCTAACAATTGTTAAACATGTACCTTATCCCCTAGTAAAAGAGGAGGGTAGAATAACACGCATTCCTAAGCTCATTGGATTTGTTTCACCTATCATAACAGCCTCCTCTAAGCCACTCAAATGTCAGACCTAATCACATTTTGATTTAATCTCACCCACTGGATTCTCTGTGCTTCAATCATTGTGTAGGTGTCAACCAAGAACTGTTGGAATAATCTTCGAGACCTTAAGATATTTCCATGCTCTACTTGTCTCTTGTATCCTGAATGCAATAAATTCTCTCAATGTTACTCTAACTCTTTTGAAACTATTATTGTTCATGATAGAATCCCTTAAAGGGATATTCTCTTGGTATCCGTCTTCTCCAAATGGAAATAATAGTGGGTATTAAAGATGGATGAAAGCAGTGTGAGTCTCATGAATTCGTTGCAAATGACCATCATCTTTTCTAATAATGATATCCCTTCCTTGATCGGAAGCATCAAAATCCCCAACTATTAGAGTAACAACTTCAATAGCAGATGGGATATTATAATTTCTTGCATCTCTAGATCTACTTCAAAACAACCTCAAACAAACATTAGAAGTAGGTTCGTGATTTATAAAATCTCGTAAACTTCTAAAAGTTTTTGCCAAAACATTGTGTTAATCAATCATGTCCCTTAAATCCTCTACTAAAGTCATGTCCAAATTTGAGTTTGTCGTCCATTACTGAAAACAAATAACAATTTGATTAAATATGCTTGGTAGAAGTATAATGTATGAATTCATTTTTAAGAGAAGTTAATAGTTAAGGAAAAGATTAAATATGTAAATAAAAGTTCTATTGGATATCTCATTCTGAGTATCATATATATGAAGCTATGAAAATTTGGGTAGACAACCTTCAACTGGAAGCAAAGAGCCTATTTTGTGAAAATTCTACCCATGTAGAATAAACTATGGAGGTGTTCGACCATTGTTCAAAGCGGTTTCAACCTTGCCACCAATAGAAGTGAATGAAAACATACTATTGTATTGTCTAATATTTTCAAAAAAATGAGCACTTCTCCTATCAATGCCATTTAGCAAATTAAATAATAAATCATGGGGTCTTTGCAAAAGTGGGAGTTGGATCTTTCCTTTCATATAACAAATTGAAAATTGTGGATCCATAGAGCTTTTGGACTTTTCTAATCTTTCCTCATACCATACAGAAGCATAACAAAATTCACATTGTAATGAAAAGTCTCCAAAATCCAAGCATTCTATCAAGAAGAAAAATTTTATGGTTAATACTTTCAATATAACTACTTGATATATGGTACAAAAACTTTAGAAATTATTTCAAGTTACCTTCATTCTTAGATTGTTCGAATAGAGGATTGTATAAAAACTCTGCCAAGTTTTCATTGATGGATGGGTCAGAATGGAGTAGTATCTATTCATATCGAAGAAGAAATAACTAATAAATTAGACTTCATGCAAGATATAACATTCATAATTTTTTACATACTATTAGAAGGGAAAGAATATAAACAAAAATTAGATTCCTACCTTCAAGCTCAAACTTGACATGTGATATAATAGATGAAATAATAGACCTCCTCTAAACTTTGTGCTTTCTAATGTTCACTAATTTGAAGAAGAGTCAATGTTTGGCCTCTTTGAAGAACTTGCAACTACGATAGGCATTTGTAAAGTGACATTTTTGTCAATACAAATCTAAATTTAAACACATCAAATTTTTAGGTAAAAGGCTAATCTAAATGCTAATATTACTAAAAGTATAAAAATTTAGTTGCCATCTCTATCCTCAATTAACTGTCCATTTTTAAATGTGTAGTGAATTAAGAGATGATTGAAGGAATCTTAAAGGTAGCTAAAAAAAGTTCAGATGAATGACAACAAAATATTCCTTATAAAGTAGTTATTCCCACTTACCACATCTTTCCACTCCATTATTTTCTCTTTTCCATTATCATTTCATATTAATTTGATAATGGAGAGAAAGAAAAGTAATACGGTCTAAATTCTTAAATGGCACGGGTTTAATACTCTTATGGTAGCACAATAATATAAAACAATATTGTGTATGATTTTAAGAATAGATAAGTAAGTAAATAATTGAACATTTAAAAAAGTAAATCCATCAAATCCAGCAATTAAGTGCATTCATTTAAAAATAAAATAAAAATAAGTCAAAAATGGAATAAAAATAATTTAAATGCATTCAATTCATTATGTTAATAGAGTATAAATGCGTAATCAGTTCTGATTCATAATAGATAGATTTGAACCAAATTTATATTATTTTCTTTATACAAAAAATCATAAAATCAAAGTAGATATAATTTGGATTTAAATTAAATTATATATACAATATAATATATAACTCACGAAATTACACATAGAAGACATAAAAGCAAACTAACTAAATTGGATGTGCAAACAAAACTAAAAAAAATATCTTTGTCTAGAAAGTTTTAAAATTTAAAATTAAAAGTATTATTCATGAGAATCTCAAAAAAGACTTTATTTAGATTTTTTAAATTCAAATTGTGATACTTAATAAGTGGATATGTATGAAATTTATATAATAAGATACCAACAAAGCATCTATTTTCTTTTTCCAAATATGATCATCACTAAAATTTTGAATTAATTTCTAGACTGAAACAAATACCATTTGTTAAATCTAATAATGGGCTTCTTGAATTTGACGATTCCATTGGCATGGACTATGTCGATGTTAGCATCAAACCTTTGTTACCTGCATAACAATTTAATTTTCAACATTAATATTCTAATAACAACGAAAGGAGATTAAATAGACTATTTATAGAAAATGGTAGGCATATCAAATGTAGTAATAAATAATATCATTATTTTTTTGAATTACCTCTAACATTTCGATTAAAAAGAGTGACAATATTTGGGCTCCTTGTGATTTGGCTATAGTATGAGGATTTTCATTTTCACCTGTGTACATATATAAATCTTTTTATTGAATTGGCATATTCTTGGTCTTCAAATCATTAAATTAGTCTATATATATACAAATAATGCCATCACTAATGACACGAAAATTATCACTATAGAGTATATGCTATTATGTCACAAATTAACACAATTATTTGTTGATTATTAAAAAAATAAATGATACTTTGCATATTGTTAGTTATTTCCATATTAAAAAAATAATACGATTTCCATAATATAAAAACACAATAAAAATGGAATAAAAATAATTTAAATGCATTCATGTCATTATGTTAATAGAGTATAAATGGGTAATCAGTTGTGATTCATAATAGATGGATTTGATCCAAATTTAAATTATCTTCTTTATATAGAAAATTATCAAATTACCAATTTGGAAGGAACATGCATCTCAGGAATATGGAAATAAAACTTGTGTTAATATATGATTTAAATAAATCACTAATAAAATAATATACTAAGCAAAAGGAATCTCCAGGAATATGGATCTAAAACTTCTGTTAATATACGATTTAAATAAATTACTAATAAAATAATATACTAAGAAAAAGGAATATGTCACATTGTTAATATATATATATATATATAGACACACATCAAATGCTAAACTCTGCGTACACGTCCACTATTTTTTGTTCCTAACCAAAACTTAATAAATGTTCGCGTCGTTTTTTGATGACCTTTTCACCTTGTGGTGTAAGGAATTGCTTCTTTTTTAAAGCATCTTAGCCTTTAATTTTAAAAATATAAAGAGGTAAAATGGATGGTGGATATTCTCCATAGAGGAAGAGGATTTCTTCTCAATATAAACGAATTTTTCTTAAAGCTTGTGTTAAGCTATAGATAGGAAAGCCAACAGGCCAACGGGCCAAGGAGATAGTTGCAAAAACAAATAAAGATGAATAATTAGGGACCCTGTTCCTCTTAATGAGATATCGAGTTAATAAAAAAATATTGGATGAATAATGAAACTTGTACTGGATACTATTTTCAACATAAAGCAAATGTTTGTTAAAATAATAAAATAATGTATCTGCATTTTTGGTCCCGTTTTCCTTGTATTTGTATCTTTCTTTGCAATTGAGCTTGTTTTGGGTCATGAAAGAAATGACTTCGATTGTTGTCGATCACCTTCTAATATTGAGAGTAAAGATAAAATGGATGAATAATGAAATATTGTAGTGAATATCTCTATTATATAATGAGCATTTTCATCCCTTTAGTAATTCAAAATTGAATTTCAGATTTATTTGTTATAATTAATATGTTTAATATAATTAAAGATATTTAATCAATGTATTTGCTTAACATATTTTTCCTCAATGATAGATAAAAGATTTAAAGATATTTACTCAATGCAATGCAATCCCATTATTAAATATAGATGATTATCAATGATATACTAATAATATGTAATAATTGCAGTTTATTTTTTTAAAAAAAATTATTGAAAAGCTTCTTAAAAGATGTGGGCCATAAAACATTCTCAATGTGACACGTGTAAAACTTTCCCCCAAATGACTCTGAATATTAGTATTATAGATTTTACTAAACGCTTAAACGTTTCGTTTTTAGCCCACAAGTTTATAAAATCTTGAAAACTTCCTATTTGAATTAAAACCCAAAATTTGGATTTTGAATGGTTGAGATTTTGATTTTTTTGATATTTTATTTGAATCCAAATGGGAGATATTTCCTTACTTACATTTATATTTTAAAGTTAGTGAAATGAGTATTAGACAATCAGATGCATATGACAGAAATATGTTGAGATTAGGTTCGCTGTCATCGCTATAATCATCTAGGACCACTATAGTGGTCACAGAAGTGAGTTTCAGGATTTTAGGGTTGCCTTTACGTTACAGGTCAGTGATCACAGGAGGCGATTTCACATGGTTCAGTGGTCTAAGGACCGCTATAGCGGTCATAAGTGCACAATGGGCGCGCACGTGGCCTGATCGCTATAGCTGTAGAGCGCTCCTTTGAGCATGAACAGGACCTAGAAACGATGTCGTTTCACTTTCAGCCTTTCCTTTTTATAAAACCCTTTCCCCACTCCTTTCCCCATTTGCTTCAACTAGAAACCCTTCCCTCCCCATTTTTCATCCTTTTTCTCTCATTCTCTCCAATCTAGCTCCCTAAATCATCAAGGTATGTATATATTGTTAGTTTATGTCTCCATTTTCTCTATTCCTTCATGACCTTGAGTTGGGCCTTGTTTTTTCTCTTTGTTGTCAAGTGGGGGTGCTCCCCAATGTTGTTAGGATTATATTAGAGCTATCTAGAGGTTATTAAAGATTAATCTTGAGTCAATGTTACTCTATGGCAATTGTTGGTGTCATTCCAAGTTCCAGCTGTCAAGTTGGTGGTATCACATACTCCTTCAAACGGTGAGTGGGTTCAGTCCTATTACCTTTATTTTAGTCATTAGAGTTATTTTCCCCATTTTGTGGCATAATGTATAATATTAGAGCATATTTCAAAGAGATTTTAGATAAATGTTAATTATGTCAAGTTTATTAAACCATGGGTTTCAGGTATCATAAAATGTATTTTCTGAGACTATTTTAGAAAGGATTATAGGTCAGTGATGATTTTGTTAAGTTGATAAAATTATAGTTTTCAAAGAGCATGAAACCATATTTTCAGAATTCATGGGACCATTGTGCTAAAATGATTTTTAAGAGTAAGATAATTATATGATAGAGTTTACACAAAGAAGAGCGTAGTATAGAGTTTTAGATAAAATAAATATATATAGAGCAAGGTATGATTTAGCTTTTGAATAAATATGTTATATGATTTTCAAGTGTTATAATTATAAACCCTAGTGTTTTTGAGCTATGATTTTAGATTTATCAAGTATATGAAAAGCTATGTTAGTTTAAGATATGGATTTAAAACTTTAGTTTTATGGTACCAAGATGTATGGAATTCAGTATGATTCATAACAACTGTCAAATACATACTCTGTGGGCTGAAATGAGAGTGCCTACAAGCAGGTGATCCCTTGGGCGCGATTTTCATAGTTACAATTATGCTAAAGTCAGATTGTTAGAATTGTTTGAGTCCAGAACTCTCAGGGTACTAATAATTTAAGGGCTCACGTTCGCAGTGGACGAAGTATGCACCTTTCAGGATTGTTGTTTTTAATTATTCTCAATTCAATTATGTATAATGATTAGTATTTAGACAACCATGGAGGCAACAATATAAATCAGTCATGGAGGCAAATATTATGAAATAGCCTTGGAGGCAACAATATAAATCAACCATGGAGGCAAATATTATGAAACTTTATCCTGGCAATTTCAAAAAATGGGACCTAGTTAGGTGCATTCAGCTTGTCCACGAGGGACCATAGGAACAAGGAAATTTAGTGACAGTTATTGTTATTACTATCATGTTCTTATTATTGTTATTAGTATTATTATGAACTTTTATGCATCTTGGTTGTTGTCCCATAAAAAGGATTACGTGAGAATTCACTTACTAAGTTTTAGATGAAACTCACTCCTCTTTCTACCATTACAAGTATAGTAGCGGTTACGGGTCTTTAATCGTCTCCTTTCCAGGAGAAGAAGTATAAGTTGGTGAGCTTCGCTTTAGAGTGAAATGTCTTTTTATTGTTCTTAGAGTGCTCAATGTCACTGCGGTAGGTCCTAGACTATAGGAATAGTTCTTACATTTAGCATACCATGATAGTGTATTCTAATTTGTAATTAATGATTTAGCATCCATGGTTTATTTTGTAAATGGGTAACTCAAGGATGATTTATTTTACAACTACAGTTTCAGATTATATTTATGGAAAAAGAGTTATTCAGATTTATTATGGATTTAATATGAGATTTGAAATTTATTTTATGAATAAAATATGCATAGAGTACGGCAGCAATCACTAGGCTTACGTAAAGCTTGGATTCCTCACGTGCTGATCACACTCCCAGGTTAGGTTGTGACAATTGGATAGTTAACAATATACACCATCTTCACCCATCGATCTACTCATATAAAATTGGGGCTTATGGCTCCTAATCCTAAATTTGAGAATGTTTTTAGATGTATACAAGTGTGTATATATTGTACCCTCGTTATGTCATTAAGTTTGACTCCACATCGAGATAAAAATTAAAGGAAACTTCATCTTATGTTTATGTACTTTTTTTGCCCCATTACTAAATTTTTTTATTCATCCGCACTTGAGAACTCACATTATTAGAAACACCTGATTATCGATGCCTATCAATGGGTTTTAACATGGTTGGTATTACCTTTGGTTTATGATGACAAATGAGATTTATGGCAAACAAAATTAGGGAAAGTAAAATTTGTTTGATTACCTATCAATAACCAAGTAATTAATATGTGGTGTCAATTCCCGTGACTTTGTTAGCCAATTTAGAAAACTAGTGTAATACCTCAGGTACACGTGTCGTAGACAAGTTCAATACGGCTTTAGGGTTACTATTCATGCAAGCGTCGCGACTCACAAACAAATTAAAATTTATAAAGTGCTAAGTTGCACAAAAAATGTAGTAAAGGGCACAACCTAGGTCGTCTTCAAGGAAGTTTCAATACTTAGTTGGGAAGATGAGGGTTTTGAGAACTAAAATAAATAATTTAAATTGAAAGATAATAGCAATAATAGAGAAGGTATTCCTAAGATTGGAACTAGTTATCATTGACCAAATATCAAACTCATTGGCGGCTATTGGTAATAAATTACCGGCAATCCTACTATTGATCAATCAACCTTTAGAATTTGACCAATGCAAATAACTAATAAGCGAGATCTCAGTTGATTTAGAAATCACATTGATTTAATGAATCAATTGCTATAGCCTAACCACCAATCAGAAAGTTAATTCTAATATACTCCCTCAAACATAAACCAATAGATCTATCAATTTATACCCAAAGGGTTTTCTTAAACGACAATCGCCAATTTAGTTATTCCAATAAAGATTATAGCAATCATCACAATAATTATAGGAATAGAACTGCATAACATTAAGAAAACCAATGCATTCAATATAAACAAAGGGCCTCAAATATCATCCCAATCCATTCGGAAACTTTTACACTAGTAAAGAAATCTACTCCTCCATCTCTGAGGATTACAAAAATGAAGATAAGAGAGAACCTGAAAATAATAGCAATAATCCTTGCCACAATCTCCGAGACAAAACATCTTCACTAATGGAATTCCTAAGAGAAGAAAGAGAGATGTAGAAAGAGAATAATAGCAATTAAAATGGCGGCCTAAAAATGAGTCCAAAGCTAGGGTAAAAGTTTGTAACAATCTTATATATACGCTATCTAAAAATGGGCCAAAGTGAGGCCCAAAACAATTAGTAAACTGCAATCCTATTGTCACACCACCACTGGCGCTCAGAACGTTGAGTCCCAAAATTTAATGGTTGTTGCTTTGCCAAGCGCTCAGAGCTCATCTGAGAGTGAACTTCAACGGTTTTTCTTCCTTTTTGCTCTAAGCTTCTTCAAAATTTGTAACCTTGTTTTTGACATTTTGCAATTGATCCAAAGTTCCTGTACTTAAAATCATACTCAAAGAGACAAGTTAAATGCAATAGAGTGTAATTACAAATTATTTCGAAATCGTGCAAAAGCCAATTATTCTTCCAAACTTACACAATGATGAATAAATTAAAATCCTAATTAATTACATTAATAACTCAGCAAAAACTCAGGTAAATGCTAAGGTTTGGCAACAAGATAAGTAACATAAATGTCTCTTATCAAGGACCCACTCATGTTATCGGAGGGCCCAGATGCATGAAAGACCCAAGAGATCAGAGTCTAGTGTTGCTGTCACCGCTATAGTGGTCAAGGGTTGGGCTGAAGAAGTTTGGGTACTCTGCCAACGCTTTAGCTGTCCCATGTTATTCAACGAATGGCACTTGGGGTGCCTTGACCGCTATAGTGGTGCCTCTTAACATGTGAATAGTACAAAATGACACAGTTTTGATTAATGAGACCCTCACTCTATATATACCCCAAACTCGGGATTCCTTCCCCATTTCCGAACCCTAGCTCCCAATCCCTCTTCTCCTACCTCTTCACTCCCATCCTCCATTGATCTTGTTTCTTCCAAGCTTTAAGGTGAGTTTGGTTATTGATTTGTGCTTCCTTTCTCTTCTTCCTTCCATGTTTTAGAGTTTGGGTGTTATAGTTTCTCATTATTGTCAAGTGGGGGTTCTCTCCTAATGTCGTTGGAGCTAGAGATTTTAGAGAGTATTCATGCGTCTTTGTTGCTTTATGACAGTTGTTGGTGTCATTCCAAGCTCTCAAGGTCAAGTTGGAAGTGCCCACATACTTTTGGCTCCAAACGGTGAGTGGGTTTAAACTCATGGTTTTAATTTCATCATTATGGTTATGTTTAGAGAACCATCATTGTTAAATATGAATTTAGAAATGAAAGTATGAATAACTATGATTTTGCAAGTTATGGCAAAGATTATGATTTACGATAATAGCATGAAAAATGTATTTTAAGAAAACCAGGGGACCATGATTGCTATGTTATATGCTATGGAAAATGTTTTACATGTTTGAGAAAGGATTTATTAAGATAATGTGTATTGTAGCTGGTTGCTATTTTATCAAACATGTTCCTATAAGTTTACGATATCGTTATGATTTTAAGAATGTAAGATTTCAAGCTATGTTTTTAGAATATTCAGTCAAGATATTTATATATGTTGGAAAAAAATGGTGAAACAAGAGTATGACCCAACTTTATGAATAAATATGTTATTATGGTTTTAGTGCTGTTATGATTATGAACCCTTTAGGATTGAAGTATAATATTAGAGATACTAAGTTTGTGAAAAGATGTTGGCTTAAGAAATTATTATAGAAATTTAGTTTTTCTTATAATACTCAGAAATATGGAATTTAGTATGATTCATAACAACTGCCAAATACATACTCTGTGGGCTTGGAATCAGAACGCCTACAAGCGGATGATCCCCTGGGCATGATTTCACTACAGTTATGCTAAAGTCATTATTAAAGCTACATAAATCCAGAGCTTTCAGAGTTTTAAGAGATTTTAGATTCAATTGGATTTAGTTCAAACTAGTTGAGTCGGTAGAGATGAAGAGACAAACTGTGAGTTAGCGGCGGTTGTTCCATTAACCTTGGTATACCAAGGCCCAGGGGCAAATTATCCTTATTTAGATAAGTCGACAGGGACGCATTTGCCAAGTACCATGAAGATTACAAACAGAAGCTTTTATTCGTCAAGGACTGAGCATCACTTTTTAGTTGATAGAAACAATTATTATATATACGTATTCATTTATCATGTTCAATAAATACTATTTCTTGAGGCTCTACCGCACTTTCAGTTAAAACGATTTCATGATTGATTAAGGATTTATAAATGCTTGTTTATGAAACTACGGAATGAAAAAGTGTTTTGTTGGATAGCTATGTATGTAAATATTAAATAGTTTATGATTGCTGCATGTATATTATATTTATGCATATCCCTTCGTTGTCCCATCAGGGTGATGGTGAAAATCCACTCATTAATCTTGACTCGCTTCTCTCCTCTCACATACAAGTACAAACATCGTTCAAGGAGTCACAGCTATCCTTTGGTGAGTTTTACATTGCTGAAAGCTTAGATTAGGCTTATGCTAGTATTAGAGTGCTCTAGTAGACTTGTAGGAGGTTCAAGCCACACATGTATTTTGAAATACTAGTTATATTCAAAGTTTATATATTTCACTTTATGTTGCCAAAGTTTAAGTATGTATTTGGAATATAGACTATGGTTAAGGTTTATGTAATGAGCTAGAGATGTATTTATGACTCAACCTTCAAGTTTTAAACTGATTTTCAAAGCATGACTAAAATGCTTTCGGAGTTATATACACGAATGCTTGTGCTTTTATGATTTCAAATATTGTGTTTTAATTAGAAAAAACAATAATGATTTAGAAGAAAATCATATTTAAGTATGAAATCATACTATTTTATGCATTTAGAGAGACACGTCACCCAATAGACTTAGTGGGATGGAATTCCTCATGCGCCGATCATGTTTCCAAGTTGGCATGACAACTAGCTCCAGGAAATATACGGGCTACAAGTAATAAGAGAATGAGTATGGGATTGTAGTTCCCATGAGGACTAAGAACACGTAACAATTTGTTTGGAAATTTCACTAGTTAGGCAAAGAAAAATGTAAATGGAATAAATAAGCAATTTAAATTAAAAATGCAAAAAACTAATGAAATTAAAATGAAATAGAATCAATATAGTTGAAGGACATATTGTAGGGATTGATTTCATTAAAGTTTCTTGATTTTGCATTACCTAATTATTACCTTCTTTTCCTAATAATATTATTCCCGATCAAAGTTCTTATTACTAATAGTTGTAGCATGGTCTCTCGATACTATAACATTATACTTAAGATAAACCACAGAGTCGATCTCTTATACTATTTTAAATCTATGTTAAGGATGAAGAAAAGAATTCCCAAAGATCGCATATATAAGCACTTCTCTCTACCTAATTTAACCTATGTTAAATTCTAGTTTGACTTAATTTATAAAGCGAAATCTTTGTTGAGGTCAAAAACCATACATCATTAAGATTGCTAGAAAATAAGAAATATATTAAAAGGAATTTCAATAACAAAAATTATGTAAAACTAGTTCCCTAACAATCCATCTTCCTAACACTTAAGAAACTTAGCAAATAAATAATAAATAAAATGATAAACTTTGGAGTCATGCTCATTGGAATAAGTATCGATCTTTAGCCTATGTCTCTCCAAACCTCTCGCTCCTCTTTTTCTAGAACTATTATCTATTTATAGAAAACATATTGTAAAACTGAATTTAAATCTTCCATGATTTTCTCCTAGACTTTGGACTAATCTTCTTATCCTTTTGTATCTCAAGTTTGATCCAAATCTTACTCAAAATCTTCTAATTATCTCTTTAAATCTTTATCCAAATCTTTTTTTGAAATTTTTAACTCATTTTTCTATCTTTTTATTTTGCAACAAAAACACAATATGTGAGAATATACATACCAATTAAAACCAAAAGCTCAAATCAACTGCAAATCAAATGATAATTTCACTAATAGCAAAAACTATTCCAAATTTATCAACAAAATTAGAAGATTTAGGACAAAGATCTAAATTAATTAATAAATAAATGTAAGAAAAATAAGATAGTAATGCAATTATCACACTTAGCATGCAATTATTCCCAAGGGTTTAGGTTTAATTAATTCCTAACAATCAGTAAACTCGTTGAGAATATGTGATGCCAATTCCACCCACATGCCACGTGTTAGCTACCGACAAGCTTACCAACAAGCACCCTTATTCCTGATGGTTATGTTATTGTTGGTAATTAACTATTTAATTTTAATTTAGTTTTGTCCATTATATACCGACTGGTTTATCGATAGGCTACCGTTTTTAATATTAAAATTATTACCAACTGACAAGGGTGGTCAATAATAATATAATATATAGTTTCCTAATAATCCGATGGGTTTACCAATTGCATTTTGAATTTCAGCATTGCCCGTGTTTCTTTGAATTCCACTATGTAGTTGATGAACCCATTGGTAATAATTGAAGAATGGAATGCATCGTTTAATTTAATCGTTATTGATTGGTGTTGCCTATCAGTAACTTGCAAATAAAGCATGAACCAGGACCTTCCCTTGCTTCTGACATCTTTCTTTTCTAAACCATGCCTCCTCCAGGACCACCGCCATGGGCCATCTCGAAGAATCCATTCATGAAATCGAGACAACCATTGCAATCTAGGTACATTTATGAGCATTTTAATTGGATTAGATTTTTTGTTTGGCTTAACTTTCCTATTCATTTTCTTTGCTTAAAGATTTTAGTTTTGGAACATTGGAGAGTAGTTTTAATTGCTATTTTTTTGCTTTATTAGAGCTATTAGAGCACAACACATTGTTGGCCAATTTGATTGGTTTGATTTTTTTATTTTTATTTATTTGTTTTTTTTTCAAAGTTTGTATGTTAATAATAATGAAAATTAAATGTGTTTGCTATTTTGTTAAATCAGTTGGAAGATAGGAGCATTGGTTGAGACTAATACCATTGTGGTTTCATCTATTTTTTTTGGCTAAATATATTGGTAAGTAAGAAAAACTTATTTGTTTATTTGCCAATTGTTTAACTCCACAACATGCAACATACATAAACAAACAATATTTGTATGTAGGATACAGACTTATATTTTCAAGGATAGCATAGAGCTCTTTCCGTGTTTGCCTGGAATTGTTTCTATATGTATGATTGCATGTTGTGAGCTATAAGGGGTGTGTTTTCATAGGATTATTTGAATTGTATGTGAAAATTTGTGAATGTTTGAATGTTTGTTAAGTTGTGATTGAATGTCTATTATTGTTGAATTAATTGAATAATTATGAGGGAGACACCTAACTTAAACGGAGATTTATTGAAATTTTGTTAACTTTTTAAAAATTACTTGGATTAAAAATATATGGGAGACTCCAAATTTGAGAGGAGACTATCAAAATTTCAAAACATAAGGAAAAATTGCACTTTACCCCTGAGCTATAGGCCCTATGCACTTTAACCCCCAAAACTTAAAGAATGTGCAAATTGACCCCTAACATTTCCTTAATGTCCAAGTCGACCTTTTTTTTTAATCTATTGTTGAAAATAATGCACATTTGATAAAGTTTATGGTATCAAGTTGTCCATTATTTGTTAGTTTAGGTGTTTGATTACACCTTACCTAAAGTTTGAAGGGATATAATGCACCTACTTTTCAATATCAATAAGCAAAAAATAATAAAAGGGCTAAAGTGCATATTTAGAAAACATTATGGGTGCTGATTTGCATAGTTTTAAATTAAAATTTTGGGGGTAAAGTGCACATGTCATGACCTAATGGGTGAACGACACGTGAAGGACTAGGTCCCCACAATTCTTCTGGGTAACATGGCTCATTGAATGCATGAATTATCATGATAATCCTTATGAAAATGAAATTTCATCGAAATCATTATCCAATTCTTTATTCAAAATATGATATCTAAATTCATAAGATTGAAATGTTTTAACATACAAAGCTCTGAAACATCTTAATCAAATCTGTTTATGAAAATACAAATTGTTTCATTTCATGATCTTAATCATAATATGAAAATTCATTTAACACTTGAAAACTGAACCATAAGTTCTGCTCATTATATAAATTTATAACCACAATCTACATTTCAAACCCATAAGTTCTGAAAATAAATATATATAATCTTAAAATAGGATGCATAGTTCGGATCTTACCTACAATTATTGAAGTACTCTAATCTAACATGTCCCAGAATAAGCTATACTACAAAGTAAAGCTCACCATTAGCGGCGCTGTCTACTGGAATGGCGACTGAGCAAATCCTGGACTTACAACTATGAAGAGAAAGGAGAGGGTGAGTCAATGGACTCAATGAATGGATTCTTACCCATCACCCACATAGGACAACCAACAAGATACATATGTAATATAATATACATGCATAACAAAACCATTTTATATTTACATACTTAGCTACATAGGGAAAACACCTCTAAATTCATGGATTCATAGGAAAGCTTTTCTAAAATTCATAATCTATCATGAAATCATTTTAAACTTGTGGTACGATAAATACTAGAGAAACAATAACTTGGTGGTAATCTAAAAATTGATTTAGTTCTGGAAACTAAATCATAAATACATGTCTGGCTCACTACATAAATCCTTAACCATAATCTACATATCAAATTCATGCTCAAATTCTGAAAACTTATAAAGAGATACACAAATTTTGAAAATAACTACAATATCTCAAAATAGGATGCATGGTTTAGATCCTACCTTCACATCTATTGCAGCACTCTAACTCTAACATAACCTAACTAAATTTACTGCAAAGTAAAGCTCACCATCAAAATAGTTACGTTTATTGGAGTGGTGTCCGAACGAATATTGGACCTATAACTATAAAGAGGAAGGGAGAAGGGTGATTCATTGGACTTAGTGATTCTCATCCACAACCCACATGGGACATCCAAGGGATATACATATAATATATATGCAGCAAGCATAAATCATTTGATATTTACATACATAGCTAGCTAGGAAAATTCTTTTCAGTCCATAGATTCATAAACAAGTTTTTTAAATTTATTGTCTTGCATGAATTCATTTAAACTTGTGGTAGCAACTCCTTGAAATAGTAATCTCTGGCTATTTCTATATATACTATAATAATAATAATTTCTTAATTTCTCTGATCTCTATGGATACTTCACAAGGTCCTGAATTTGGACACCTAACTAGGTTCCATTCTATAAATACTCTGGGTGGGATTGTCCTCTAGTGGACAACTTGGTACCGAGGCTAACAATCTTTTATAGTCATTAACTCACTGTTTGTTTCTCTATAATTACCGTCTAAACTAGTTTGTGCCAAAGTCAAATTTAAATCTGAAAACTCTTAAAATTCTTAGTGCTCTGAGAGCTCTAGATTTATATAACTCTAACAATCTGACTTTAGCATAAAATTGGCTATGAAATCATGCTTAGGGGTCACCAACTTGAAGGCATTGCGATCTCATGCCTACATAATATGTATTTAGGTTGTTATGAATCATATTGAATTATGTACTTCTTAGTACCATAAAAACTGAAATTCTAAATTCATATCTCAAGCTAACATATTTTGATAAACTTGATAATTCTAATATCATATTTCTAAACAACATTAACATAGTTCATAATCATGATAACTCTAAATCATAACAATAGATTTATTGATGAAGATAAATCATATTTTGCTATACATTTTTCCAATTCAACTTAATTTGATATTCTAAAAGCTTTCTGAAATCCCTTAAAATGTAGCAATAATATCATAAAACCATAGAACACATTTGACCACTTTAGTAAACTTGCTAAATCATGTATTTTCTAATGAATTTTTTCATGCATACAATCATCCATCATGGTCTCATGGTTTTCTTGAATATATTTTCATGCTATAATCAAAACTCATAATTTTTCTAGGCTTTGTATAACTTATAAAATCACGTCTATAACATATTTTTTACCTCTAAATTTATATTTAACAATTGTAATACTTCAAGCATAATCATAATGACCGAAAATAAGGTCATGAGTTTAAATTTACTCACTTGGAGGGGATGAACAAGTGGTGTCCATACCAATGGAGCTCCATAGAGCGGGATGACATCAACATTTGTCATAACAACAAAACCCATGATATATCTCAAATCTCTAGACAACTCTAAACCAACTCCAATAACATTGGGGTACTCCCACTTGACAACATTGAGAAATAACAACACCTAACCTAAGAACATAGGAGAATGGTGAGGTAGAGTGCATAATCTAGCAATAATTTCTTACCTTGAAACTTGGAGGAGATTGGATTGAGTGGGGTTGAGAGAAAAAGGGTTGGGGAGAGCTTGGATGCTAGAGATTTCAGAAAATGAGGGGTTTCTCAATTGGAAGGGGTATTCATAGGGTGAGGGTGATATTAATCAAAACTGCATCATTTTACACGTTCGATATCAAGGGGCACTGCCATAGCGTTGGTAGAGCTCCTAAAACTACCAACGCCATACCCTCACTGGACCGTTATAGCAGTGTCAGCAAACCAGTTTATAGATCTTTATGGTCTTTCATGCATTTGGGGCTTCCTAGCAATACAGTGGGCCTTAGGGGACCCTAAGGCCGTACTAAATTCATCTAGGGACATATGAACCCAATGTATCATAGTGGGTACTAGTAACTTGACCTTAGAAACTTGGAATGACACCATCAACTGCCATAGAATTACAAACAACTCATGAGCATACCATCAACATACTAGGGCAGCTCTAAAGACATTGGAGAAGTACCCAAACTTGAAATAAAAAATTACAACACCCAAACACATGAAGAAGAAGGAGAGGGAGGAACTCTAGCATAAACCATGAACAATCCTTACCTTGAAGCTTGGAGGAGGTAGAATTGAGAGAGAATGAGAGTAAAAGGTAGGAAAAAGGGTTGGGAGGGCTAGGGTTTGGGTTTTGGGTGCATAACCTTGTAGGGGAGAGTTTAAATAGAGAAAGGGTGTTTTAGTGAAACTGGATCATTTTGGATGTTTGTCAATGTCGAGCGTCCTCGTGTAGTGAATTGGCCAACCTACATTCTCACTGGAGTGAGATTCTCGCTGAGGAAGCATGTTGCTCCCTTCTCGTTGTAGCAAGCCTAACTGGCTTGCATGCTCATTGCAGCTAGGATTCCTCACTACAAGGTTATTCGGCATAAAATGTAGACTTCATCAATCTGATGAATTTATGAAATCTAGAGGTTTTTGGGGTACCCAAAGGCTATGCTAGGCTTAACCAAGGACACATGGATTTGAGGCATCACAACAAGGCCTATAGTTCATGTGGGTAAAATGTAATTTTGCCCTAAAATAATATGCTAACATAAGACTTTGTCCAAATAGGGTTGGTCAAAATTTAATGTGATGTTGTTCAAAATTTTTAAGGGTTAAAACTACTCATGCGCGTAATGTTTCCTTTAAACTAGTCATGGATGTATGATAGATTACACTTTGGTAGGAGGTTAAATTGAAATTTTATGAGGGTGTTTAATAGTTTATGAATGTGGCATGTCAAACACAATAGTTCATTATTAAAGGAAAAGTTAGGAGCAAGGAAGAGAAAATTTGAACGAACATTAAACCAGATCATGATATTGGTTCAAAAGTTTAGAAGTCCAACCGGTTAATTGGATTTAATCGAATATAATAAAATACATATAAATAATTTAGTGTCATAGTTAGAGAAAATATTTCTTGGAGAACAAATAGCTCAACTTTTTTTTTTACATTCCATTAACATATAATCCTAGATCATGAAATATGAAAAAAAAATAGAAATATTTCTAAATCTTAGCTAACAATTGGCATCAATCATGGGCCTAAAACTTATGGTTAAAAGTAAAGGAGGGGCCTTACGCGCGAAATCATGTCCCTCCCAGCCAAAAAAAAATATAAAAAAAGAAAACAAAAGCAAAAAGCAGGAGAAAACCCCAAACAAAACCATTTCAAATGCACACCGCTTCCCACTAAAACAATAAATGGCTCCAAAACCCCCTAATCATGGCAATCACGCTCACAACCTCTGGCTCCTACACACCCAGTCTTATATTTGAACACTATCCCCCTTTCTTCTCCATTCTTCAAAGAATGAAGAAGCACAAAGTAGAGGCAGCGTCATAGAGGCAATAAAAGTTAAAAGATTTATATTATTATTTAGTACTTGTCGGTTTGGCCCCCATGAGAATTGTCTAGCTCCGCCCCTAGTGTGTACCTTCAACCGTTAAATGATTAATTGAATGAGTTGTGTTGTGGGAGCATTCTTACTTGTGATATTTCAACAAATCAAAATTTCACAATGATGACAATATTATTGTGGACCATCAACGGGTGGATGACATAAGAAAATTGGCATGTCCAATCTGCATGGAGGATACTGAGGCATTCATTTTGAAGCATGGAGGAAAGAACTCGTGGTTTGATTGTCATAGAGGTTCTTAGAGGCTGATCTTCCATATTGGCAAAGTAAATATGACTTTATAAAGAATTGTTATGAATATGATGAGTCTCCTGTTACATTAAGTGGTCATCAAAGGTGAGATAAAGTTAAGAATTTCCCAAAAATTGTTAGCCCAAACAACCATTACTCAATAAGGGGTGAATTAAGTGATAAAAAAATTTATTTGAACTTTTATAAATTTCTTTGAGTAAAATACAATTCCCTCCCTTGAGAGAAGACTTTATTACACTCATTTCCCCTCTATTTTTAGAATATACACTCCTCTCCTTTATATATTTAAGAGTATAATACAACTCTTCCATTGAGAGATAGTATTATTACACTCTCTGTAACACCCAAAATTATTCAAAAATTAATTTGAACTTTATTAATAAGAATTTCAATATTCTAGAGACTTAGTGATGATGAGGACGATCTACAAGACAAGTAGGGAAGAAAAAATATAGGTCGGATGTGAATAGTAACTTTTCAGGTCCATGATGAATAGTAACTCTGGAACTGGGACCAAGAATGTTCTGAGCCAGGGAACTTTGACCCGAAGGCCGAGGTAAAGTGTTTGGCTTAGACCAATAAAGATATTTTAAGTTTTCGAGAAGATATTTACCCGTTAGGAAAATTTCGATGTACTATTTTTAACACCGTAAAAGTAACTTTGTGACCAAATAATCATTGTCAACCACATTTTGCCAAGTGGATGGCATGGATTAAAACTTGGAAAGCAAGTTTTAATCCTCATCTTTCATTGCTTTTAATTTCACCCAGGGCCAATATCTCACCTATTTGATAAAATTTTGAAGTGCGGTTTCTTGTAACGCATAAAGCTTAGAGAGCAAGTTTCTTGACAAGTGTATAGTAGAGAAGATAGCCACACTATCTAATTTTATCAATATCAAACTATAATCACAAATTCTATTTTAATTTTCCATTACAAAAAAAATATATCTTTGTGAAATTAATTTCACACATCTATAAAATTGACCTCATCACTCATTTTTTCATTCTTCTTTCTCTAAATTTTGGTCCTCTCTTCTCTCTTGCAACCTTCATGCCCAAAAACACAAAAACCTAAGAGACCAAACTCAAAAACTTCATTTCTGTTAGTTCCAAGTTCAAACCCTTCAACACAAAGCTTAATCTACTCATTTACACCTCCAATTCTAACCCAGAAAATCATCATCCCACCTCACTACCAAGAAGAAACCACTGCATCAAGTGTTAAAGGAAGGATTTTTGGTTGATCTTGATTGGTTTTGGTGGAAGAACACTTGAAGAAATCATCACAAGTGGGAAAGCTTGTTGACTAAGTATAGGGATTTCTTGAAAACCTCTTTCAATCTAGCTTTTGTTTTCTAAAATTTTCAAAGAAATATGCTAGGATTTGATTTTGTAATCACAGTTTAGAGATTAAATATTGATAAACATGCATGATTGGGGTAGTATATGTTGCTAGGAAGCCTTTTTGATCAAATTATAACTTAGTTTAGCATGCTGAAAACTTGGATTTTGAGTTTGGCAATAAGTTTGTGTGATTTTTAAAATACATTTGGAGATACTTTTCAGCTGGATTTATTTTTATATTGAACCTAACATATGCAAATACTTTTATGAATTTTTCTAGGTTCATTAATAAACATTTCTTATTTTGAAAAATTATAAAGCCAAGAACCATGTTCTATCTGGATGACCTATTTCTGACCATTGAATTTGTCTATTTTTTTTTCCCATCAAATGATGAAATTTTAAGTCGAAATTTTTATACGTTGTTATGGACATCTTGAAGTGTGACCTAGTTTTTTTTTTTCAGATATTTTTATTTTATTTTATATTTTTAAAAAATTTATGGAATCTAACTAATTTCTTACTCAATAAATTCTGACATTGATTTTGTATAATTTTTTTAGCTTAGCTAGAAATGTCGTTTTGAGTCAAATTTTTCATAGATTAATCTAGATACGTTGAAGTACCTCTGATTTATTTTAGCATGTTATTATGTTGTCTGATAAATTAACTATAATTTTCTTATGATTGAAATTCCGGATAGGTGTTTTATGAGCTAGAATTGTGATTATGATTAATATGCTAATGATTTTGTGCATTGTACACAATGTAATTTAGTTGTTGATGCTAGTTATATATGATTAGGATGCTTGTGCATATGACATGGAACATGAAACATGAGTTGTCAATGTATTTTAGAATGAATAAGAGATCCCTTCAACATTGAGTCAGAAAGTAAACATGGCTAGGAATAATACTGTGAGAATTGGAGAAAGTAAATTCGATAATCATATATAAGAATGAGCTCAATCTTGATAGCATTATTATCCTGAGTGGGCAAGGCCACTTATGTCAAGGGCATGTAAAGTTGAGAAGGACATTCATGAGATCCCTTCGACATGTCAATGGCACGTGAAGTTCAAATATACCAAAATAAAGGAAAGTAAATAAAGTTAATTAAGAAAGTAAAAAAAGTCATTGCATTTATCATATGCATACTTATATTATTCTGAATTATTTGCCTATGATGATTTACTATGAGTTTGATCATTATGATATATGTGAATTAAGTGATTGAATTTTAAAAGAAATCTACTTCAGAAGGATAATTTTGAACTTTAAAATGAACCTTTGTTATGTAATGCATAATCACATTTTTTTTAATAAACTGAAATGACTGAGACAATGATGATGACATTGATTATTGTGTATTTTGTGATACCCTATTGAGAATTTCATAATTCTCACCCCTATATTCGTGTATTCTTGAGTCGTCTCCAAATTGCTCAAAAGAACGATGAAACTCTATCATGGAAGTGCATGATTTATAGTAGCTCGATGGCCAAAGACCACTTCAGTTTTCTTTTTGCTATATACATGTTTGAAAATGTTTGAGAAGATAGATGTATATTAAGGCTCATATAAGAGTTTTTTCATGTATTTGAACATATATTCTTTGACTACTTGTTTTCCTTTTATATATTTAAGTGGAACTAGGAAATAGTTACTACACAACTCACTCAAATATGCTGTAAATACTTAAGTAAGGTCTACTAATTTATAAGTAACAACTTCCAAATCTAATGTCATGGCTTAAGGATGATATCTAAAAGAGTGTTACACTCCCCTTCCCTATGTTTTTAAAACATACACTATCATTCCCTATAAATTTAAAATAAGCTATGCTTTAATCAATTTTCAAATTTTTTGTTAACTCTTTATTTTTTCATGCTTATTATTTTGTTGTTGAATGAAATATCCTTTATTAACTTATACATATAAATTTCTAATAAAATAAAATATAAGTGATTTATAATAATATAAATATTGAGTTATATATATTAATTTTAAATTATTATTTATATTAAGGAAACAAATAAGTAGAAGTAAAAATTAATTAATAGTAACAATAATTTGTAATAACTATTTTAAACATAAAGTTATATATTTTTCAACTATTAAGTTACAATATTAATATATATATATATTTATCGTAAAATCACAAAAAAAATTTCTTTTATGTTTTTAGTGATTTATCTTTATATATAAACTTAATAAATATTTTTAATATTTTATGCATATATTAATACTAAAAAAAACACAAAAAATGTATATTTTTATTTTTTGAAAAAAATTATTATAAATTATTGTTACTATGTGTAATTTATCTATAATTTATTTTCATAATATAGTAAAATTTTAAAATTGAATTAAATACATGTATATAAAAATATATCAATATTTTGTATTATTATGTACACATATATTTTAATTTATAAAAAGAATATATATATATATATATATATATATATATATATATATAAAACTATTAAAAAGGGTATTTTGGTCAAAAGTAAAAATAAGTATAAAAATGGAAAAATAATAAAAAATTAAAAAATGTAGTATTTCTCAATGTTTTTGGGAAGGGAGTGTATGATTTATAAAGAGAAGGGAGGAGAGTGTATATTTTAGAAATAGAGAAGAGGAAAGTATAATTAAGTCTTCTCTTAAGGAAGGACATTGTAGTTTACTCATTTTCTTTATGTCATGCACTTAAAATATACATGCAATGGAACAACTCTAAGAAAGATCCACATATTTTGGATTACTCAAATATAATTTGTATTGATGGAGAAATTTAAATAATCACTTGTATTGAGAAGAATATTTAATAAATTAAACTTGAAAATATATAAAATAAAGAGCGTAGGGAAGAGAGAATCAAACTCAATTGTATCCTAATTTGGTCACCTCATATGGCTTACATCCAATCCCTAAGAAAAAGCTTGAGATTTTTCACTATCCACCATCTTCAAGGTATTTGGAAATATTTACACCACTTTAGTGCTCAATCTTACACCTTTGGGATCTCTTATAATTGTATTTGAGTCATTCAAGAAAAACTGGACGTCTCACCCTTTCTTTTTGGGGAATGCCTCACCCTCTTACACTTTTTGAAGTGAATGCAAGAAAAATAAACTCTCTCAAAGAGTAAATGAAACAAGTTGAAGAACTAAGAAGTTTTTCTATAGATAATGAATTTTTTACCACAAAACTTGATCAAGAATTTGGAATGAAAACAAATTATTGAATGTAGTTTATACTTATTTTCTTTTGGCCAAAAATCTATCATTTGATGGTTTTTTATAAACCCATAAATCGTGTAGGTTGTTAGGGGTTTAATACCAAAAGTTTCTTCTTCAAAATGCATCCGTTTGTAGATTTTTTGCATTGTTAGTGCTTATATCACCATATAATAGCTTACATTAAGCAAACTTTAAATCTAGGTTGAATTTATGAACATGTAACCCGTGTAGTCCCTTGTAAGTGCATACTTGATTCCTAGAATTCACTAAAGACCTTTCAAACATATTGTAAGTGATTACTTGACCTTAAGAACACTTACAAAACAAGCTTTAAACAATTCCTTTTAAATTAAACTCATGTTTACTTAAATTCAATTCAAATATTTCATAGAAAAACAATTAACTCATTCTTTCCTTTAAAATCAAAACTTTTTTTTTTTTTTTGGTAAGGAAAATCAAAACTTATTAATCAAGTTTGAAGGAAAACTTGTTTAAAATTGATTTTGAAACCAAATTACAAATGTAACTAAGATAGTGGCCAATGAAGCTTTACCAAAAGAAAACTTTTAACAAAAAGAGCTTAAGTCCTAAGAATGTAACCATTTTGAGCTTGGATTTGGTCTTCTTCAAGTGATCTCATCCTTTGACTTCAACCATGAATAATCTTTCTTGGACTCTATCTTCTTCAAGTGATCCCATCCTTTGGCTTCAACTATGAATTATCTTTCTTGTTCAAAGCTCATTTCTTTGTTATTAAAAAATATAATGATAAATTTTGTTAATTATTTAAATATAATTTTAAAATATATATTCTATTATTTAAAATTTTAATTTATATTAAATCTTATTTATTATTTATTTCAATACTTTACAGCTATTTATTATTTCAAGAAATTATAAAAATGTAAAAATACTCTCTTTCTTTCATATAATTTAATATTTTATATTATTTTTATCATAATTATTTAAATTTTAGTTTGATAATAAATATTAAATTAATTTTTTTTTATTAATCCTTACCTTTATATATCACATATTTTTTTTATTTATATATTTTACTAGTATAAAATTTATAATTAATTTTTATATTAAATATTACTTGTTATTTGTTTAAGTATTTATTTATCATAAAATATTCTATTCTTTTAACTATTATTTATTAAAAATATTTATCATTTATTTCATTTATTATTTTTATTTAATAATTATTTTATCTATTAAATTATTTATTATTATTTAATTAAATATGAAAAATAAAAATTATACATTAAAAACTATCAACCTTATCCTATCTCTCTAGGCATTATTAAGTTATCCATTATTATAATATATAAGGAATGTTAGATGAATTAGTTTATATAATACATTGCTCGCATTAAAAAAGTAATAAAGTTATTACATATTGAATTATCTTAACCTATTATATCTTATATGGTGTGTCAAACAGATCATCAAAATGAGTCCATTAATGTTGCTATGAAGATTACTATCTATTTTCTTTGTCTCTTTATAAAATCCTCACTTTAGAGGATTTACATCCTATAGAAAATATTGATGAAGAAACTGATTTTTCTTGTTTCGAAAGTCTCAGTTATTGGCAGGGAATATGAATAAATTGAATATATATAATGCCATTACATAAAGAACTGATCCTATACCAATTTCAATTTTTTAATCAGAAAAATGTAAATATAAATTAAATTTTTTTATTCAACAATTATTTTTCTATCTTTCTTTCTTTTTGAATTTTTTCATTCGATGCTCATATATATCAGTCCGTGCTTAAACTTTTTAACAATTAAGATTTTATATTAAGATTTGTTTATAAGCTGGTTATCAATAGAACATTATTCTTCTATGTATTGACTATAAAAATGCCGAGCCGATGCCGGTACTTAACGCATCAAATGTGTTAGATTTAATATTATAATATGAATATTATTTATACAAAAACATCCTCACAAATTAATAACTCTTATATCATAAATATTTTTGTCTCTTTATTTCTTATTTTGCCCTTCACGTTCTATGGTTAGTATATTGGCATATTTGAAGTTTTTTTTAAAAATTATTTATTTAAAACAAACATTACCAGTTTCCCACATTGGATTTCAATCATTGACGCAAAGGAGCAATAGGATCGCGGGGTACTTGGGCAACTTCAAAGAACTTCGTCAATTTCAATCCTTAATTTGTTTTTCTTTATAGTTCAGAAGCCGTGTTGTTGTTGGCTTAGTGACAATAGTATTATAAATTTTGGATATTTCAAAGAGGACAAAGGGGGCTAGGAATCCACTAGAAGGTGGAAAACAGAGACAACGAAAAAATAAAGGGGGAGAGAATGAATCAGAAACTGAATTTAATTTTTCTTTAATTTATTGTCTTAGTTTCTCTGGCATTGTCAAAGTGTATTTGGCTTAAGGGCTAAGGAATCACTCCGTGTGGAATTCGTGTCGGTGTGGTCATCACTCATCCAGCCCCATCTCTTTACTCTTCTATTTTGTTTTATTTTAATTTATAATTGTACATATTCAAACTGATTTTTTTTCTTCATATTTTTATTATTGTTGTTGTTACGAAATATGAATAAAGAGAGCCATTTGAGTTGCCACGTTTTGGTTTTCGACAAGGTGTGCACGTGTACAGCTTAAGTGACACTGAAATGCACAAGCAGATAATTTGATTTGATTACTTGATGTGTGTTTGGTTTTGTATGTATAGAATTAATTTTGAATAAAATTAATCTTTCTAAAATAAGTTATGTTTGATAGTTTAATAATCTAAGGAGTAGTTTTGACAAAGATTACAAGAATAAAAATCTAGAAGCAACATTTTTTTACTTCTATTATAATTGATTTTGAAGCTAAAATAATTCTAAAATTGCACTTCACCGAAAAACTAAACAAATTAAAAAGTGGACAAAATTGATTTTGCACCACCCAAATCGATTTTGATTTCCAGACATACTGATATGCTTAAATTTCGGAATGCTGTTTATAAATTAGCACTTTTTTAAAGTGCACCTCATATTTGGATAATGAAGTATATTATCATAGCTATTGATGAGAAAATTAAGGGTTAAGAAGTTTGTAACACCCAAGAACTTATATGAAAAATGATACATGTATAATAATGAAAATGTTAAGAATCGGGAGTTTTTAACGAAAATTGAGTTTAAGAATGATGTGACATGTTATTTTCTTTGTAAACATGTTCCTTCTAGTTGAACAGATTGTTCATCGGATTCAAAACATCTCCAATTATCCTTCTATTAAGCCGTTTCATGCTCCATACACTCATCACCAATAACCACCTCAGTGTTAATATTTTCCTCCTCATTCATCCTTTTTCTCCTCCTCCTTGAATTAAAAAATGTGCGACATTGCTTATATCGGTAACTATTTAATGTTGAGACAACTAAATACTCTTTTTTTTCACATTACTTAATGCTTATATCCTCTATGCTCTTCTCTGGTGGACACCAGGGTCCAAGACCCAAAAAAAAAACAGTAAGAGGTCTAATAATTCTTGACTTGGCCAATCAAGATATATCTTTGACTATTTTTCACCATAATAGAGTTATTAACCTTACCATTCTTGACCAAATGGAGTCAAAATTTCATTTTGAATGGAAAAAAGTAAATTGTTTAAATTTGATTGGTTTTTCAATTTCTTTTTAGGTAACAAACCAGGCGTATTTGAGGCTTGCATAAACCCGGCCTTGAAGATCTTGGGTTGTGTTCAACCAATTTAATGTCTTAGCCTATGGGCCTATTAAAAAAATTAAATTGTAAATTTTGTAAACAAGATTTAGGCTAGGTCAAACTTTTGAATATGTTAATTCTAGGCTTAGAAACAGCTCATACTAGATCACAGGCCCCAGACCAAACAAGAAAAAATGGTAAATCATAGGCCAGGCGTGCAGTATAGGGGTTGCAACACATGTCTAACTTTTTATAGGTCAAACTTGATCCGTTTCTATTCACATTCAAAGGTCCGGTGAGTTCTTAAATGGGGATGATGAGATTGTGATCATATAATCACTAAATCCCATCCATTGAAAATATTGATCTTATGGTTAAAATGAATTGTTGGACAAAGTCTTTAATATTACAGAAGTTACCAAAAGAAGTTAAAATTAAAAAGTGGCGGATTATATATTGGTTGAAGTTGATTTTAAACTTTGCTTATTGAATTATTAACTAGAGATAAATGAGATTAAAATAAGAGGCTGGTATTGAAGGAGCTTTGGTTGTCACAGCCGTCAATGATATTGAACATCCATGAAAAGGGGGCTTGCAAGAATTGGGATTAGGGATTTGGACAAATATAGAATAGGAAAGAGATTAGATTGGGAGTGGTCTTCTTCAACAAATAAAAATTTTTGTATTTGCCCTTGCTTCTTAACAATGTTCCAGTGTCCTCATGCTATTCCTAATAACCACAATTCCTATCCATTTTCGCTGCTGACTTTGCGACTCCATTGCAGCACCTAGGGATAGATTGGGCTTGAAAAACCCTTGCTGCCAATCTACCTACATTTGAAAGAAGAATCCCATGTGGAGAATGGAGACATATCAATGTTTAGATGTTTGAGAGTAAATAAGTCAACGTGCAATGTCAACGAATGGTTAAGATTTGGGTTCTACTAACTTTTAAAATTATAAATACGCCCCACACTTTGTTGTATTGCCAGCGACCATGTGGTCGCAAACTCAGCCGTGACTACTTAAGAACTCAGCTCAAAGGTATTAATTTTTTAGGTGAACACAAGTTATTAAATGCCAATGACCAATCCGAACTCTTAAGCATAGGGTTCAAATACATGAGTTTTGCTTCTCCCATGAGTATTTCTCCATATACATTAATAGGAATTGAACCCTTAACTAGATGTTTAAGGAACCAAGCTACCTACTAAGTATGCTATTCAAAGATAATTTAGGTATGTATCAGATATTTGATTCTTAAACCGAAATCTATTCCTTTTCTTTTTTTGGTTTTATATTAGTGGTGCTTTTGCACTTTTTTCACTAAGCAAAATAGTAATTTATTAGAAAAACTAAGTTTGTGTAAACTGTTCAAATAAACTTTACAAAAAAAAAAAATAATTTTATGTTTTTTAAAATTTTATTCGAAGCTACTTCTGCGATTTATTTTTAAATATTGTCTTAACGAATTTTGGTATGCACTTACGGAAATTTGAAAAAAAATTACGGAAATGTTAGCTTCGATAATATTTTTAATTAGGTTTAAGTATTATGTTGGTTTTTATAATTTTACTCGAAATTCAAATAATTTTTTATAATTTAATAATTTATAATCAACTTTTATAGAAATAATATTTTTTTGAATTAAGTCATTTGACTAACCTACCGATATAACAATATCAAATAAAATAGAATGTGTGAATTTTTCATACAATATGATCAATAGATTTTATTACTCGCTAAATCTTTATAGTTTCACACAAAATTTAGATAGATTCTCATAGAAATAATAATTTTGCAATTAGATTCTTGAATCATTACACAAATCAGTAAATACCATAGTAATGATAGGCTGGTTTAAAACCTCATTGCAAAATCATCGTCACAAAGACTCAGTAACCAATTTATAAACTATAATTATTTTTTTTAAAATTTATATGAAACTAAAAGGAATTACATAATGATTAAATAAATTCTTTAAAACATTTTATTAATAAAATTTTGAGATTAATTTTAATTCACTATTAAAGTAATGATGATTAAGTCAAATACTTTTATTGTTGTGATGGTACATGATTTGGTATATGTATAGAAATGTTTTACACTAACAATGTATTAACATTAAAATTTCATTTATTTCCCCTTTTTTTTGCAATTATCTTAGTGAAAAAATCATTCAACCGAAAAAGGAGGCATGTTATTATAACGATATATGATTGGATATCTATCGCGAAGCACAACCATCAGGACACTGGCTTTCGAATGAGGGGAGGCATGTGTAACAAGTCCCACAATGAAGAGGCCACTCTAAAAAGAAGGCTTTACATAGACTTGGGCTCTTGCATTTCAATAGTTAATTTTTGGAGAGTGATTTTTCTAAAGACCTATCCTCATTACATGGTGACAAACTTTATTATGTTAGTGTAGGATTATAAGATCGAACCTTATATCTCTGATGTGATAAAAAGGAATTATATTACTAGGGAGCAGTTTTTGTTGGTTCGATTGACCTTCTTTTTTTTTTTCAAATCCTAACATTTTAAATTTGGCATCAATTTTATCTTAACAAAATTTTCAATATCAATTTGTCTTAATATTTTTAATTTCAATATCAATTTAGTCATTGTGTTAGATCTCCACTTTGATATAATGACTAAAATGACATCAAAATAAAAAATGGTATGACTAAATAGATGTTGAAAAGAAAAATATTACAAATAAATTGATTCAAAAAGATTTCGTTATAATCAAATTGATGTCAAAAACTTTTGTAGGACCAAGTTAATGTCAAATTAAAAATATTAACCCACAAATATTATTTATTATTATTTTTTTAGGTCTAAGATTGACTTTTCTTTTCTGGTCGGAATGCTAGTCTCCACTTCGAAGGAAAAAATATGGGAAGTATTCTCTAGGGCCCATGGGCCATGATATTTGTTCAGGAGATTATGTCTAAACTCTGAAGAGATCACATATATGCTTCATTCCGATGGCCCGTAACTAAAGGGTCTATTCATTGGGCATTGTCAAATCTAATCCGTTATCTTCAACCCATACACAGAAACCACATAACTAAATGTTGGACATTTTTCTAACCTCGTGACGCATAGAATTAGATACTATGCTGGACTCGTGAAGAATAGGATACCGTGTTGGACCCATGAGCTAAATGTGTGGAAAGCTGTCAATGTAATGTTCCTCCCGACATTCAATTTTCTTTCCAGAAACGAAAAATTTTAAACAGAGTAAGGGAAGAAGATTTGCTTTATATTATTTATTATTTAACACATCAACTGTTATGTATAATATATTTGAAGAATGAGGGGATGTTTGGTTGACGGTAAATAAGGATAAAAATTATGAGTGAGTTTAATGTCTAAAATAACACATGAAACTCATTCAAATAATTTTCAGTGCCATTTTTATCTTTTAACCAAACACATCCTAAGGTGTGTTATCTCTTATGGTATGTTTGGTTATAAGATAAAAATATGATACAATTTTTCAGAGATAAGTTACATATGTAATTTTTTCTGGTGTAAGTTACATATGAAAAATTACAAATGAAGTTCATCCATAAAAATTCTCATCCAAAAGTTATAGATACTTAACTAGACGTTGGAGGGTATGTTTGGTAGCTGCCAGTCCGAGTGGGATGAGTTTAAAATTTTCAAGTTTGAGGTTTCGGGTTTGATCATATAATTCATGTGTATGAAAAGTAAAATACCATTAAAAGAAGTTTTCACTTACTGTTGGCATCTGTCAATATATAGAATTGGAGTTTGGAATTAAAATTAGATGATTCAATTTCAATTTTTTTGTTTGGAATAACACACACACATACATACACACACAAATATATATATATATATATATATTGGAATTATAATTCCATGATTCAATTTTGTAGAATTAATTAAGAAAAAAATAAAATAAACTCTTTTTAATTTCTAACATATATCTTATTAATTGTCAATTTAAAACTTATTAAATATCTCTCTTCTTATTAAATCTATATAATTTTTTTTCTCTTTCTCATTTATATTCTATCAATCATAATACAATTCTTTAGTTGACCCAAACATAAAATTTAAGATTCTAATTCCAATTCCAACATAAACCAAAAAGTCTGATCATATTCTCGAAAGATTAATATCTCAAATAAAGTGCTCAAGAAAAAATATTTTAAATAAATACCTTTATAGTTCCTCCCTATCCGTATAAAAACACTCCCTTTCCATGATCATTTATCATGCAAACCGCCTAAAAGTAGGCAAGTAAAATTGTGGGAGTTAGAGAGGATGAAATTGATATAGATCAAATAAAACTATTTCTTACAAAAATATTATTTTTCATATAATAATTTTTTTAATCTCAAACATTGCTTATGATTTGTAGTAACCAAAATTAAAGATTTATGGTGCATTTAGTGCGTGAAATTGGAATTGGAGGTCAAAATTTAAAATTCAATTCTAGTTCTAACATAATTGGAATTAGCTCAAAATTTTAGATTTTATGTTTGACTCTTACAAATAGTTAGGATCCATAATTATAATTCTAAATTCGATTTTATTTCTATTGATTGGATATGTGAGCTATAACTTCAAAATATTTTCACTAAATTATATATGTGGTAGCAACTAGCAATGGATGGTAGGACATTGGGCTGATGTTGGAATTAGCCAATCCACACTCGCCACGGGCGATTGGCCATTGTCAACAGGCGACTGGTGATGGGTAGTGAGAGGTGGTCATAGTTGGAAAATAATAAAAATTATGAGATATGGAATTAGCAATTTTTAAGGTATGAATTAAGAATTATAAGTGCTTGAGCTAGTTATTTTTCAATTCCATAGAATTATTATATGAAATTATGATTCCAATTCTAAAAGCACTACCAAGAATAAAATTTGGAATTATTGAGACATTCAATTCCAATCCCAAGCTCGAATTCCATGCTCAATTTCACAAGTCAAACGAAAACTTATAATAGTAGTCCCTAATTCAATGTAAGCCTCTCAATAACACATTCTTTATCCACTCTTTTGGGTAAGAGGAGAAGTGATATTGAGGGAGGGAACTGGATGAGGATTGAACCTGGTGTGATTATTATTATTATTATTATTATTATTATTATTATTATTATTATTTCAATGTATGGGGGTGGCCCTATATATTGGGAGGAGAGAGACAAGGGAGCTCAACTCCTAGGAATTGAACTCGGCTCCTTGGTCCTAATGCTCCTTTTGCAAAGGTGAACTTAACTACCTTATTATTGCCTAGTGTGATTATTTTTGAGACCTAACTCAAATTGCAAAATCTATGTCGATGTGATTATTTTTTAGGCACAACTTTTGCGATTTGAGTTAGGTCTCGACCACAACCCCCTTTTTAATCCATCTTCATTTTTTCTCCAAAGGGGTAAGGGAAAACCTATTTTTGTGAACTAGGAATCAAACGTAATTCCTTTTTCTGATATGCTTTTACATCAATTATGTTATTTGCACACCACTTTCCCCTACAGCTACATTTCCATCGTATTAGATAAGGGTAAAAGGACAAAATAACGGTATGATACAAAAACCACCACTATTCTTAAAGAAAATATTTTTGAAAAAACAAAACACACACATCTCTCTCTTCCCCTCTACGTAACAACACAAACCCATTCTCTCTTCTCTCTCGTGCAAGAGACCACCATTGCCTGTCACCTGCCTATTTCTTCATCTCAAGCAAGAACAACAACCCTTGAGGAGCGTAACTCCCTTACCCACATAAGAACATTAACAAAAAATATACATCTCTTTCACTTTTCTGAAACAATTTTTTTTGGTAAGGTATATGAATTCCCTATTTACATTTTTCTTTTGATGGGTCTATGATATTTCTCCCAACACTTGGACTATTTGATTGTAATGATGGGTGAACGCTTTGAGCTAATTTTGATTATCAAATTGAGAATAAATGATTTAATAAACTTGTAAATTGGTGCTAAAACTTGTAAAACAATGCTAAAAATAGGTTTACAAGTTTTTTGTCATTGGCTTATAAGGTTTTTACACTTGGTTTATAAGTTTTTTACATTTTGTTTAGGTTTTAAACACAGGTTTACAAGTTATGCAAATCAAGTGCATAAAACTTGCTAAACCAAGCATTGCTTAAAACTTATAATTCAAGTGTCAAAAACTTGTAAATTGATGGCAAAAAACTTATAAACTCATGCTTAAGACTTACAAACCAAGTGCAATGAAATTGTAAACTAAGTTTTTAGCACAAAGTGGTGTTACAAAGTTCTAATCTGGTTATAAATACTTGAATCTGATTTTTAGTATTGTGAAATTGGTGGTAAAAAATTTGATACCTGGTGCAAAATACATGTAAATCGATGGCAAAAACTTGTAAACTGTGCTAAAACTTGTAAATAATGTTAAATACTTAGAAGAATGTTAGGTAAATTAACTAGTTTTTATTATTGTTATTTTATTATTCTATTTTTTGAGAATACCTGGTTGTCTATTCTCTTACAACTTGTTAGTATCAATTTAGAGCCTTTTAGCTCTAGTTTATAAGTTTTTTGCACTTGGTTTATAAGTTTTTTGCACAAGTTTTCAAGTTTTCTACTTTTGGTTTACAAGTTTTTTGCACTTGATTTATAAGTTTTTAGCAAGATTTTACAAGTTTTTTGCACTTGGTTAACAAGTTTTTAGCACATTTTTGCACTTAGTTTATAAGTTTTCAACACAAGTTTACATATTTTGTCCACGTGTACAAGTTTTTGCATAGTTTATAAATAGTATTTTGGTTTAGCACAGATTTGGTAGCAGATTACCTTGATTTTTGTTACTTGAAATTGGTTTCCGCATTAAATTATAGATATTATTCGATGTAGATGATACATGAACTCATTTGTATCCTTTTTTTTTGTATTAGACATGTAACCAAATGATGCCTTCAAAAGCAAAGAACATAAAACAAATGGAAAAGAAGACAAAACCCAAGAAGGCAAGAAGAAGTGAACATGATCGGATCAATGTGGACAAGGACATTGGTAGTGCCAAGGAATTATTTCAAAAGAATACATTAGTTGGTGATAATGGTGAAACAATAGATAAAAGTATAGCGTAAAGTTATAAATAATGATGGTGAAATGATAAATAATGATGATAAAAGTCTAAACATTTCATTGGTTGTAATAAACTTGAAATGTATGAATAAATTAGTTTAGTTTCTTATGCACGACTTCCTCATGAGCATGCAAGTATCATGTAATTGAGTTTTCCATCTAACCTTTTCCTTGAATTTTTTTTTTATTTTAAACCCAAAATCCTTGTTGCTTGAGAAATTTTTGTAGAATAATTTCACTTCTTCTTCTTAATTAAATATCATTCCAAAAGCAGTTACCACCATCTTAGAATTACCTTCACGATCATCCATATCAAGTTCAACATGAAAATCTACACCAATGTTCATTGAATCCCCTATACTTTACCTATGGAGTATAATACAAAACATGAAAATATAACTGTGATAGAAAACCTACAACAAAAAGAAACCCCAAAAAAATTATAATATAATTGTGATACAAAACCTATAACAAAACCAACTCAACAAGGATGCATCTACTACATATACAATATTTAACATTTGGTTTACAAGTTTTTAGAACCAGGTGTAAAAAACTTGTAAATCCGCTAAAACTTATAAACCAAGAGTATAAAATTTGAAAACTCGTACTTAAAGCTTATAAACAAAATGCAAAAACTTGTAAACTAGAGCTGAAAATTTGAAAACCAATTTAAAAAACTTGTAAGCCTATGTTGAAAAGCTCTAAACTACTGCTAACAAGTTGTAAAAGAACAAACAACTATTTTCTCAAGAAAATATAAAAAGAAAAGAACAATAGTAAAAACTAATTAATTTACTTGACATTCTTCTAAGTTTTTAGCATTATTTTATGTGTTTTAGCACCAATTTATAAGTTTATTAAACTAATTTACAAGTTTGTAGGATTAATTTACAAGTTTTACCATCATTTACAAGTATTTGCATTAGATATCAACTTTTTACCACTAATTTCACAATACTTAGAATTGAATTATAAATATTTACAACTAGTTTGGAACTTTGTAGCACCACTTTATGCAAAAAATGTGCTTTATAAGCTTACTACACTTGGCTTGTAAGTTTTAAGTACCAATTTACAAGTGTTTTGCCATCGGTTACAAGTTTTCACACTTGGTTCATAAGTCTTAAACAATGCTTAGTTTGAAAAGTTTTTGACACTTGGTTTATAGGACTTATAAACCCATGCTTTAAACTTGTAAACAAAGTGCAAAAAACTTATAAACTAGGAGTAAAAAATTTATAAAGCAATGGTAAAAAACTTGTAAATAGGTTTTTAGTATTATTTTATGAGTTTTAGCTCTAGTTTACAAGTTTATTAAACCATTTGTTCTCAGTTCAATAATCAGATTTAGCTCAAACCATCCACCTACCATTACAATCAAATAATAATCCAAATGTTGGAGAAATATCACAGACTCATTAAAAGAGAAATGCAAATGAGGAATCTACATACCTTATAAAGAAAATTATTGCAGAAATGTAAAAGAGATGAATATGTGTTGTTACTGTTCTTCTTTGAGTAAGGGAGCTATGCTCCTCAAGGGTTGTTGTTCTTTCTATGAGATGAGCAAATAGCTGGCAGCTGACCGCATTGTGCATGAGAGAGAAGAGAAGAGAGAATCTGTTAATGTTGTTTTGTGAAAGAAAAAGAGAGAGAAATAACATATTTGTATTTTGCTTTTTCAAAAATATTTCCTTTAAAAATAGTGATGATGCTTGTACCATACTACTATTTTGTCCTTCTCCCTTAATTTCTCCGATACGGTGGAACCATAATTGCTTTTACAAAGGTTTCTCTTACCACTTAAGCCAACTTGCATGCGGCCATCTTCGTGTTTTGTCCACACACTCTTTTCCTATTTTAGTTTCTTTCTGACTATATAGGCTCGTGTTCCATATATATATATATATATATATATATATATATATATTTCTGTATGTATGTACAAAATCAATCTAGTGCTCAGCAACGGTGATACTGTTAATGGTCATGCTGACTTTCGTGGAAAAAAGGAGCTTTAAACGAAGGCGGATCCATTCATTAGAAACTACAAGGTGGGTCTTCTTGGTTATTTGTGTGAATGATAACACTTTCTTAATTTGTCTCGGGATTAAATTTCACAGTCAGTCACTGCTCCCTTTGAAAGATCTTGAGATTTTTTGGACCATATATATGTTGTGTACACCCACTGGATCATCACTCATTATTATTCTTTTTCCCGGGTCAATAATGGTCTCACTTATTACTTGCCAGTTACCTCATGCATGCCTAGAGACTCCTAACTGCAATCATATCTAGTGGGATTAATCTGTCCTTAACTACAACGAATCAATGATAAAGAAAACAATGCAACCATGGAAATATGTGTCTAATATGCAATATATATACATACATATACACACTTACAAACAGAGTTTTGAGAGCACTAACTAGTGTTGGGCAAGAAGACTATTCATTTTAACAACAGTTTTAGTCCCACGTCATAAAACCATTATTATAGTCATATTGGAGAAGATCACAAGAGCAAGCTAGCAAGTGGTAGCGTGGGGTGCTGCATGTGACAATTACAATTATAAATTATGAGTTGAGCTTAGATTATGACCACCAGGAGCGCAATATGCACGTGAACTTGGGAAAATGCAGACTTTATTCTTATTCCCTCGGGAAAAATAATCCAAACTCCAAAGTCTTGTATTTGATCTCTTTAAAAACTTCCCTGCCAATATTATGCTAAGTGCCAAAAGCCAAATGCATTAAACAAATAGGTAGAAAAGAAAGGCACGTACATTCAAAGAGTAGGAGGAGGAGTGGTTCGATAATATATGGCTACAGCCGGGTAATGCGCCTTGATTGATGTAAAATCCACACACACCAATGATTGAATGGTGTTTAATTGGTTGTGGTCTGCCAAATGTGAATTACTCCTCATCCTTTTATGCTGATATTTCGTTTACTATATCATACATTCTTTTTTAATTTCAAACTTTTACGATTTTCAATAATGATATAATAATTTGAAGTGTCTAGTAAACTTACATTTATTCATTAATAATTGGTGACATTCCACTAGATACATATATTAGATCCCAGTTGTCCTTTTTGAACTACTACCTTTGATTACTATTTCTTATGCCAGATAATATATATGCAAATCATATATTCTGTTATATTTTGACCATCATAAAAAATGTGCTTACCAAATTTAAGTAAAATATATTTTTTTTCAAAGGTAAAAAATAGTATATTGGTTAATCAATATTGCAACAAACTATTGAAACCACATATAACAGCAGCTTTGTAATAGGATGTAAATGTAGATGAATTTCCTCTGCCAATTCGCACATGGGGCATATCATAATTCTTGCTGACTAAATTGCTTGTTATTGGGAACATGTCTAACAGATGAAAAGTTGGAATTTTTGTGGAACACGTGAACTTCCAAACTTGCCTGAAAAGCCTTTTGATTTTGGGATGCTTTTGAGCTAAAAAGCTACTTTAATTTGTATTCAATATGTACTATGTACTGTGTAAGGCAGTGGATTTGTTTTGTCATGTGTGCTGAATCCACTCAATTTTATTCTCATAATCTTCTTTTGTAAAAAATAATTAGCGCAGCTAGATTAAGGAGAATATTCGTTTCAATTCACAATTAAGATATTCTTCTAAATTTACATCAAATCTTTATAGAAATATTTATAACCGGAAAAAGTCTAACAAGTGAAAAAAAAAATTGGAAAATAAAACGAACCCAAATTATAGTAAAACATGAAGAAAGACCAACTAGTTTCCAAGTTCCATTTCCACCTTTTATTAGTACATTCCTTGGTGAAGATTTGTCAATGATTAATGTTGCCTGTATTCCAAGTGCCTATTTCATATATAGTGAGATGTGAAGCCAATCCTAAAGATTCATCCAAGCATGAATCGTGTGATATTTTGAAGGCAATGAAATCATGGATCCATGGGTTGTATCAATTGTATGTATGTGCATTTTGTTGAAAGTTGAATATTTTATTTTCTATCTTTAGCCGTCCTTGAGAGCACTTTTTTGTCTCACAATACACTCCAATAAATCAAAGAACAAGTTGGATAATAACTCTCGTAACTCATAAAAATCAAATAAGAAGAGGATAACATGATGAAATTGCTTATTTAAGTGCTTATATAAAAATAAATTGTGATGAAAAGTAGCTTATGAATATAAGTTATTTTGTATTTGAATGCATAGTAATAAAAATAGTTTTTTTAAGTGTTTGAAAAGGTAATTTTAACTTCTTAAAATTTTACTAACAAAGACTTTTAAGGAAGTTATAAGTTATATAGTCAAATAGGAAAAAGAGTTGAAAATGTGACTTTTAACTTCTAAAAAGTTGTAAAAATAAAAAGTAATGTTATCTAAACGGACCCTTAGTTTCTATTGCCTCATCCATTTAACTAAGTGATATCTTTTAAAAGACTCTTCATTCTACTCCCTTACATTCCAGCTCTTTTCACCATGGCACTGTGCAGATTGATATTCATGTCTCAAGAGGAGAGGAGATAATATATTACGACTTATGGTATATTTGATTAGAGGGTAAAAATAAGAGGTAAATTTTTTGAATAAGTTTTATATATAAAATTACATATAAAACTGATCTATGAAAATTAAACTTTCTCCTCATTTTACACCTTAACCCAACATCCCCTTAGTTTTAACTACCTCAATGAATTATTGTTAGCTAGTTAGTAATGTTTAGGTTAATTGTTTAGGATACCAACATTGATCTCGCATCAAAACTTTAATTGTATGTATATTGGTAGTCTTTGTTGTTTTGAATCACCTTTTACATAATCCATATGGTTTGTGATAAAGTTGATAAATGCTAGTTAGACTGCTAAAAGATATTATTAGAATCTTTAACAAAAATTATAGTGATTGTTTGATGAACTTAATTGGTATGACTCATTTATTCATCCAAGAGTCAATAATTATGACACATCATTTGAGTAAGCAAATTTTGATAAAATTTCTGGTTGTGTAGAATTTTTCTAAAGTTTTTGCCTTCTCTCTTGAAATTTTTTACCTTTTGAAGTGATCATGGCCTCCTTATTCAACACTGCTAGAAAAAAAAACAACAAAGTTTAAGACTCAATTTCTTTTTTCTTTTAAATGTCAATAAATTATTGGCAAAAAAAAAAATGTATCGGCAACAAGCACGCCAAATTTGGAGCTAAATAGCTCAAGTATTATTGGCATATTTTCGCCGATAATGGCATTCCAAAAAAAAACTCCCTTATTCCTTCATTTTCTGTCAGCAAATCTACGAGTGATATCGTAAAAAAAAACCAACTTTAAAATCCATCAGTAACTCACTCTTCTCTTTTTTTTTGTAGTGCAAAGTTTTAAATCATGCATATATTATTAGATCAAAACATAGATAGTTAAAAGAATACTTTAATTTCTATGATCTGATAATGTTTTTTTTTTTATACTTTAAATCAAATCATTTTATTTACATGATTTTTCAAGTATTGGGTATGAAACTTAATCACTTACATGATTATATGCTAATGCAAAAAAGTTTTACACAAGCATAGAAATTAAACTCTCAAAAGAAATAATAATAATTATAACTACAAAAAATAATAATATTAATGGTGTGATTAGGTTATGCTACATATTAGGTTTTTCGTAAATTAATATATTATTTTCAAATGCATAGTCTTTTCTTTAATTTGACCGGTTACTGATTTAATGATGAAAATTGTAACAATATAATTAAACAAGAATCTTTATTGTTATTAATACTTCAATCTAGGGGTTACAAGATAGTTGAGCCAGGTTAGAAAATACTATTTTAAAGTCAATTTTTAAAACTAACCCACTTATAATGAGATTATATTACAAATATTCAAATAATATATGAAAATTTAGATATTGTACATAATAAAGTTACAAAATTTTACAATAAGAAACAAAATTTTAGAGATATTTTACTATATAGATTTTAAAATAAACCATAGCAATGTAGAAATAACATCAAGGTATGTAAAATATATTAATTGAACTTTAAAATATTATAATTTGTCATATATTATTATAAAAATATATATTTTTTAATATTATTTGCGTATAATTTGAATAAAATAATAACAAATAAGATTGGAAGTTATAAACACCTCTACTTTTTTTTTTATATGCATATGCAAATTTAGATTTCAGAAAAAATAAAATTATAAAATGTTCCACAAACAAATTAATTTTAAATTTTTATATATAATTATAATTAAATGCATGCAAGAAGACCGTAAGCATAATCTTGACTTTAAAAGACAATTGGCATAGAAGAATGCAATTAGATCAGAGAATCGGCTCTATTGTAGTGTTAAATTACGATTGAGAGAACATAAAATAATTTTTGTGATTGACAAGAGAGAAAGATTTACCTAAATTTTAAATTTTTTATGTTGTTCCTCAGTTTCAATGCCCTCTTTGTGTTGAGAGAGGATGATGGCTCTGTTACTGTGCTCATGTGTATATTGCAGAATTTTTCTTCATAACAAGTAGTATGTGATCTTAGATTAAAAAGATGTAAACATGTCAGATATAAAAGATAAGAGATGTCATTATGGAAAATAGGTAATGATTTTTTGTATATAAATTAGTATAAACCTTTTTTTAATAAACTAAAAAGGAATATATATTTTTTTCCAATTTTTTTAAAAAATTATCTAAATATGTTAAAAATATATATAATTTTTTTTACCCTTTTTACAAAGAAACTTTTAATCAAAATAATGACACTTAAATGGGCTCTACGTTTTATAACTTTTATCTATCTTTTCAATATCCAGTTACATTTAACAAATGTAAAACAAAGAGGTTGTTGAAGCTCCTATTCAATTATTCATGTTATTAGGTGATGCAGATGCCATTATTCTACAGCCTCCCAACATTGCACGTGATGATTAGGTTTCATGCTCTATACAAAGGAAGAAAAAATAACAAAGCTGAATGAAAGTAAAAAAAAATAATAATAAAGAGAAAGGAAAAGATTAAATTTCATATGCTTCTTTGTCGTCATCACATACAGCACAAACTCCCAACTGTTACCTGCTACGGGTAATTTGTCTTATTGACGATTGATAAAGAAAAATATTTTAATCAATGAGGTAATGCTATACAAAATGATAACTATGTTCATATCTATAAAGTCATTGGCTTAGTTGTCAGACATGATCTAAAATGAGTGGTACGTGTTATTCAACTACGTTTTCACTTTAATCAAATGATTTTCTTTTATTTTCTTAATGTTATAATATAATTTAATAGATTTAATTGGAATATAATGACTTGTAAAAAGTTTTACACATTCATTCAATTATATAATGACACATCAATAAATATAATTACTTTCAACCTTCACTACTTGAAAGTCACACAAAAAAGATGTGATTGAAGTGAAAATTTTACACTGTCAATGTATTAAAATTAAAATCTAATTTAATTAGCATCATCAACCATGGTTTTTCTTCCTTCTTACATGATAGGCGTGCATGTGAATGATTGGAGTGGCACCCTTTGATTGCACACATGCTTCGTATTATTGCCACTTCATAAACATTCTTCCGTCTCAATCTACCAAACCTATGCTGAATTTTTCAAGATATGACTTTGTTAACCGAAAGCAAACTAATTTAGAGACACATTTCCTGATTTAACAAGCCCCCCATATGTGTTGTTGATAAGGAAGGTTTCTATAAATCCAATTGATACTTGCTCACTCCATATTTACATATATGTTACGTGTTAATATATTGTAACAATCTATATATTACATCAAATGATTTAGACGTAATGCTTATCTCTTCATCACAATTGAGTTTAATTATATCTCCAATATATATGGATGTGATATCCTATTGTCCAATTTTGTGACAAGTATTCCCATTGACAGAAATTCGTTGATAAAGCAGGATTAATCTGTTATTTCAGTTGAAGAAATCTTCATGATTGAGCTATTATAAAAGAAACTAGCTATAGTTGCTATTCTGTATTAATTGTTTAATCATCCTGATGTAAAAAAGAAGGCTGAAAAGGACATTTTCTTGGCATAGATTTAATGTTTTGGACACGGTTTTGTGAACTGATATAAGGACTCCAACATATGCTTTAATTAGTGTATCGCGTATTGTGTCATACCTTCTAGGCAAAATAAGAAGATACAAAAGCATATAATTTGTCACGACATAGTATATATGTATGATGTAGACGCTAGTTACCTTTAATAGTTTCAAACAAACCATAAATTAGCACTTGATTGTGACATCTCTCCATTTTTCAAAGCTACAAGCAATGCTTGTTGGGCACGAGGCATGCCAAGTTTATTATAAAAACATTAATTCAGTCTTCTATGCCAATATATACATATATAATTAGTAGACATAGGTTATAAAAAATTAAGGGAAATAAACAAAATATATTGTTCTCAATATTTACAAAGTGGTTAATACGCCTGCAGAGTTTGTACTTGTGTATGTTAATTTCTCACTACTTGATTTTTCTGAGAGTCGGTCTTAACTGTAACATAGATTCAAAATTTTTGTTTGACTTTATTTTGCTAGAAAACAATAATAATTAGAGGGAGATAAAAGAGGAAAGTGTGGATGCCAAGATATGGTCCTGCCACGTATCATAAACATCTTAACAACTTCAATTAGATTATGATACACATGTTTACATGTAAAACTTTACAAAGCAAATGAAAGTGAAAACAAAGCAAGAGGAAAAGAGAAAATCAAAGAATAATAATCAAATTCAAGCAAAACAAGCATGAAATGTGACTTGTTTTGTTTCCTTAAGGAAATGGGGGGTCCAAAACCAAGAAAAAAAAACACCAAAAGAAAAAAAGAAAATACACAAGAATAACTACTAGTTGCAGGTAGAAGGAGCAAAGCCCAGAGTGTTATGAGACAAGTCAAACTCCCAAAGATGGTTTTGTTGCATGATATTTCCTATGACACTGGTACCAGGCCCAGTTGTTTCAACAATTCCTATGCACTTCACTTGAGGTGCCACATCAATGATGTAGCTCTTCACTGGTGGCTCAAACCTTGCTCCCCAATCAAAATGGAACACCAACCTTGGCACCACAGTCTCATCAAACCCTTCACCATCAAAGCAGAATTCCAACACTCCGAAATCTCCAGACACCCTCTTGACATTGGTTAGGGACTTGTTCAAGGCCTCAAGCACTGGACCATAGGCTTGATCAACTAGTTGTGTCAAGGTTGTCCCTGAGTCGATTATGGTGCCTCCTTGTGCTTTGAAATCCCAAACCTGAGGTGGGATTTTCAGCATTTGGCCTCCAACTGAGATTCCAACCACATTCACACCATACAATGGTGAAACCAAAAGGAGTTCTGTCCTCCTGATTTCACTCAACAGTTTGACATTTTGGCTGCTACCAAAAGTTAGATAATTTGAGACATTTTTGTGGCTCAAATGATCAACAAGACAATAGGAGAACTTGCCACCATATTGTAGAGCTGCTTTGTCAACAAACGAGTCCTTAGCATAGCCTAGACCCAATATACCACCCGTGTCCTCATTGAAGGTTACTCCATTACGCATGGATCTAGTGCATCCGATTGTTAGATTCTGAAGTTTTCCCTTCTTTCCATTTGTGAGGTCTAATGTGATTGTGTCAGTGCCAAAGAATCCCTTTGCAGATGAACCATCAACATAGCTGTCAATGATAAGATCGTTAGAAAAAGTCAATAATTGAACATGGTGGACAAAGGGAAATTCATGTTCTTTAAAGTGGGTGGCTTAGCTCTGATTGGAAAAATTAATGCGCAGACTATGCATAAGGGTTTTTTTTTTTTATTATTATTACTATTATTTTTTCCTAGTTGAACTTGGCAAAAGGATGGACTATTTGAAGGCAGTGAGTAACCAAGGGCTTGTCTTCCGGCATCATGCCTTGGATGCACAAATGTAGGTCATGTGATGCTCACCTACTAACATTAATTCTCATTTATAACCATGGTTGGGTGCTAGAAAGAATGGTTGCTGGGTCACCAGCAGGTGCAATGACACCTTTTGTGCTTGTGTCTGTGTGTGAGGTGTACCTTTTTGTTAATTAGTCCCCACATGGCATTTTTTTAATAATATACCAAGCATATAGTAGATCTTTGATTATGATGGCCATAAGCAGGCTTATTATAAATACACACACTCCTTTCAGAACTTTAAATGCTTTGCAGGACTAGAAAATGTTCTGTTTTTTCAATTACACCTTAAAGGGCCTGTAAACCTTTAAGTTGTGATGTCAATAGGATAATTCTAAGCAAAACATTGAGAAATTTGTTCATATTTATAGCCACTAATATCAATTGAATCTTAATCAACTACAACTAAATCATCAAATGTGACTCAATTTATATAACCTGAGCCATTATGTTGGCGAATCTTGTACATAAATGTGTTAGGACACCTTGTGACAGGAAAAAAAATACACACATCTGTAACAAAACTCAATCCCTACCCTTCTTTCAAATTAAAGAGACATGTTGCAAATATTTTTGGCTAGCTTTTAAAATGGAGCTTCACTAGTTATTATTGTTTTCAGAAAGGACATGCACCCTCCCCCAACCGTCTTAATTGGTCATCACCCTCCCACAAAAGAGAGAAACTAAAAATTTCGAGGTCCAAAATCTCTCTCTCTCTCTCTCTCTCTCTCTGGTTTTTCACACCCAATTCATTACCAACACTTGTTGCCAGAGGGCAGAAAACAAAAAAATAGAAAGGACTTTAATTAGCTGGCTTCAATGCTCCTCTACAAACTCTCTTTCTTTTTCTCTTATCCAAAATTCTGCTAATGCTCCCTTCTTTCACAACAACCCCATTGATCAATTTCCAACCAAAAAAAAAAAAAAAACTAAAATCAAGAATCAAACCAAAATTTTTCCACCCCAAAAAATTAAATTAAATAAAAAACAAAACACACACACACACACACACACAGAGACAGATAAACAAAACAAAAGAAATTTAAAAGACAAATTAAAGAATCAAGAGGAACAATTTAACCAATACCTGATATCATATAGGCATGGATCAGAAGGCCTAGGACAATAACTGAGTGAAAAAAGGTCGCTGAGATCAACCTTGCACTTGTGTGATGAACATGCAACCGCTTGAAAAGAACGGGACCTGTGAGGACTAAACACACCATTATTATTATCGGCCTTGGACCTGCTTGTCCTTGTCCTTCTCCTCCTCCTCCTTGTTCTCCTAGACTTGCTCCTCGACTTCCTTTTCTGCCTCTTGCTATGCCCGCCACCAGCAACACCAGTGCGGTTCTTATGCAAACAATTGAACCATGTCAACTCGTTCCCTGAGTCAGCAACAAGCCAGAACTTCTGCCCTGGGGTCCCAACCTCAACCTGAACAAAGTACTCCCCAAGGCCATAGTCCCTCCCTGCGTGCATTGGCATTTGGAAAGTTTCATAGTCCTTCCTTCTGTTGTTGTTCTGGTGGTGGTGATTTGCGAGACCCCATCTTTGGTTCATTCTCTGGCGCCTTATGGTGTCCCTTTTGATGAACCCTTGATTGCTTCAAGCTGATCCAAGGCGCCATTGTCACCAAGGAAGCGTGGATGGTGCCTGTGCACAAGCTCAAGCCTCATTTTTGGCCTAGTGGTGATTCATTTCTGTCCTCATTTTCACCCTCCTTCTCCTCATTGATGAAGCCATTAGCAGTTATGGGAATCAACAACACGAGGAGGGAGATGATGAGGATTATTGAACTACTACTCCATTGCATCCTCCTCCTCCTCCTCATCTGCAACATATATAGATAAAGCTACTAATTAGATATAGATATGTATATATATGTGTGTGTGTACAAAATGTGTTATGTGATTGTTATGTATGTGTACAATATATGGTTTTGATTTAAATGGGGGGTTTTTTTTTTGGGGTGGGGAGAACTACAAGGGGAAAAGAAGAGGAACAAGAGAGAGAGAGGGAAGAGAGAATAAGGTGCTAGAAACAAGAAGGTGCTTGAGCTGGTTTTGTTGCAAATGGGTCCATTCTTTCTTACTAGGAAAAAAAAAACATAAATGAAGAGGGAAGGGAAAGCAGCCAACAAAGATATGAAGATTTTGAGAGGTACAGAAAAAGGGTAGGGCCTTTGTTTTCGCCTTTCAAGTAACTTTAAGCCCGAACTCCTTCCTATATATATATAATGAAAACAAAAAATTATATTATTTTTTCTTTTTTGGTAATTAATTAACTTTGTCTTTGTGTTTGTTGGGATGTGCCTCCCCCTCCTCTCTCTCTCTCTCTCTCTCTCTCTCTCTCCATCACTCACGGCCTCATCCTCCACGTCCTAATTGTTTTTTAAGATTTGCTTTCACACACTATTTTTGTACTTTGTTTTGCATTACCCATTTCTGCTCTTAATTATCGGTACTTTATATATACTAATTGCTGCATAGTATATGTTGGTTGCAATATAAAGCTTTGCTATCACGAACTATTTAAGTATTTCTTTACGAGAAATTATTTCTTAGATGTTCTAAATGAGTTGGGAAAAATTACTCCATACTATTTATTATTTCATATATTAATTATTATATTTAAAAAATAAAACTCTCACATTGGTCCATCTTAAATTTTGTGTTGGACAAATTAATTCATCTAAAAAATTGAACAAATTGATTCCTTCATATAAGAATCAATTTGACATTTACAAGATTTTTTAAGGACTAATTTGTTCTATTTTTTTTAGAGGAAGCAATTTGTGTGATGTTTAAATAGACAGAGACTTTCTTTTGGATAATTCTCTTTTCTAGAGAAACCGGTTTGTCTGATGCAAGATTTAAGAATGACGGGGTTGGTCTAAAATGTTAAAAAGAAAAGTAAAAGATAACATTGACCCACAAAATTAATATATCAAGTGATAAATAATTTAAACAAATATTTCTTTTAACTCTTGGGGCATCTATTTCTTTGTTTACATGTCATTTTTCACTCTTGTTAGAATAGAAAAATACTTATATGCTCTTAAATAGCAAGAGAAAATATTTGCTCTGTTTTATTTATTAATTAACATATTAACTATTATAATTAATAAATGGATTAGAGTAAATTTCTTTTTTTGCTTTCATAACACGTAAAAATATTTTCATTAGTACGCTTTTTTTTTACGTGATTATTAGTACTTAATACATATTAGTTACTGAATTTATAGTATTATATTAATAACGTATATATTAATACATATGAGTTGCCGAATTTATTAGTACTTAATATTCTAGATACCGTATATCAACAACGTAAATATGACGTAAAACTTCTATGTGGTTTAAATTCTTTGTCCATGTTTGTCTTGCCCAAAATCGTTACACAGTATTCACTTCACTATTTCGGATGCTTGCTTTGTAGCCCACCACACTTGATGTTATTTTATGTGGGGATTTTGCTTTTTCGTACTAGCTTTTTAGTTTGTTTGTTCTCTTGTGATTTTACTTTACCTGCTGTGTTATTGGATTGGTTTCGGTTAGAATTGATTTTATTTTTATTTTTTACTCACTGATCTGTATCATTTAATTTTATAATAAAAATTTGGTTTAATACATTTTGTTCTTATAAAAAAATTTTAATTCGATTTTTTAATCTAATTTCAATTTATATTGTTTTAATTTTGATCCCTATAAATATTTAAGAATATGTATTTAGTATTTAGAAATATTGAAATTTTGGAATGTGGTCCTTCTAGAGAAGACAATGGAAACTATTCGTGGAGATATATCCATAGAGATCTAGATTCGGATCCCATCTTTGGGGAATTTTTTTCGTCAAGGCGAGGATGAGAACAAAAGTCCCCTTGTGATTAGTTTGGGAGATGAAGACTTCCCCCATGCACCTTTGCTCCAGCCTATTGTCATCCCTAATCCTTGTAAATATTTTGAAAACATTATTTCAGTTCTTATAAATACCACTATTTAACAACTAGGTTAGCACAATTGAGACTAAAACCATTTTAAAAAATAGATAAAAAAACCCCAAAAAAACAAATTATATGGATTAAAACTTAAATTCACTATATTTACATATATTACAAATATATTTAAGCCTAAAAAGTAATAATAACAAAATGAATCAAAGAGTATTAAAACTCAAAACTTGAACATATATATATATGTATATATTATTTTATTTATCTTAAAAAATTTTCACACAATTTTTTTATGGGAAAAAATTCATGAAGAAGTAAGCAACACTTACAAATTGAAAGAGATATATTAAATCCATATTATTGAATAAGAAACAAATAAATTTTATACTTTGGACTAACTAATAATCTATAGCTCTACTTCTTAAAGATTTTCAATGTCTATGTATATATCCTTTACATTGAAAACCAACACAAAAAATTACAATTTAATTATATAATGTATCATGTCTCATTTCAACAAAGATTTGAATATCTCTGTATATGTAAAACTAATAAGATAAAAATATCCACAAGAGGAAATCAGAATACTCATAAAGAGGACAACAAAAATACATACAAAGGGACATGAAAACATGCACAAAAAAGGATAATAAAAACAAAACATAAAATACAAAACCCTAATAAATGGAAAGAAAAAGAAACAAAATATTTTTTATTTACTACCATAATTAAATCATTGTAAATTTGGTGAAATCATGTTTATATATATATATATATATATATATGTGTGTGTGTGTGTACTATGTGATAGATGCACAATGTTTTATATGATGATGTTAAAAGTTCAATCATCCATCAAGTTAGAAATATTCATAAAAGTTCCATTATGTGAAACAAAAAAATTCATCCATTGAAAAATGAAATGATGAAAAGATCTTAATTGAATATATACTTCTCGTCGGCTAAAATCATATTTAAATCATGTCTTGTTAAGTACTACTCCCTGGGATCATAAAATCGAGATATAGAGGTGAAAAAATCAACTCTCTCTCTCTCTCTCTCTCTCTCTCTTCTTTTATTGAACATCTAAAGTATAGACTATAGACAGCAGAACAGCATAGTTTGACTTGCCAAAGTGTGCCAGTTGGCTGATTGTGAATGGTGACATACGCGTTAATGGAAACGGATTGTATTGACCGCTTTGATTAAGGGAGGATAATATATAAATAAAAACTTTAATTTTCTCTTAAATAAACAATTTGGATTACCGTTTTGATCTTAATTTATGAGTAGATAAGGCATATTGAAATTCTCAATATGCAGATTTTCGGGTAATTTAGAATATGCCTACCTGGGAAGTCTACGCCTTGTAGATTAATATTATATTTATATACACATTAATATTAAATTAAATTTATATATGTTTGTGCGGAGAACGTGGGAGCACCAATATGTTGTGACAAGCTTGTAATGCTAAAATCAATAAGTTTGAATTAAAAAAAATCAATGAAAAGATTGATAAGAGAGTAACAATCTTTTTTTGGTTAGAAGAAAAAAAAAGTACCAATCTCCAAAATATTTTTCATGCTTAGCATATTTTTCAGATGAGTTCATCATCAATAATCTTGCACCTGCCTTATTCCATTTAGCATTTTGCTGCGCAATATTTTCTATTGTAGAATTTCATTTCGCTTTTCTTTCTTTTATCCCCTGACATATATAGTTGGGATTATATATACCTTAATAAACATATGCATGCAAATTACAGAAAAATAATAAATATATACTAAGACGAAAGAAATTAAGGAGAAGACTATGAAAAACATATGTGCGGTTATTTTTTTTATATTATTTTCATTGAAATACACCTATAAAATCATATATTTAAGTAATTTATTAAGAACCTAAGTGTAAAACAATCTTTTATTAAAAAATTTAATATCAAAACGAAGATAAAATACTCTGTCCACAAAAGTACTGTTAACAATTTATAAAAAATAAAATTATAAAAAGATCCTAAACATTAAACACTAATCAAGTCATCAATCCTCCTTAGATTTTATTTATTTATCCATCATTTTGAGGTATAAGAATAGTTATGATAAATGTTACATGTACCAAACAATAAATATATAAGCAATAGCATAACATATGGTGTTAGTTTATTCTATCATTTTTAGATAAAAACTTACCTACATTGAGTGCAAGTCACTTTTTTTTTGTTCTATTCTATTCAGTTATTGTCATGTAATTAGTGTGGGTCCATTGTGTTTCTTTATATTTTTTTAAAAATTATTAAAAGTTTAAACATGATTAAGTTAAATGTTACCATAACTATTTGTTTACGTGGTAATAACCGGATGAAACAGAGTAAAAAAGTGACTTCCTCTTGGTGCAGGTAAGCTTTTCTGTCATTTTGAATGTATCAGGTCAAAAATACTTTAGTAAAATGAGGTGGAGTGTGGAGATTTTGTAATAGCATTTCAACATATACACAACGGAGGTTGAACTAAAGTTGAGCCAGATTTTATATATACATATATGTATAAGAATATATCAAATAAATTATAATAAAAAAATATCAAATAAATTATATTCATAAGCTAATCAATTATATAACTAAAATTATATTTTAAAATATTAAAATGTAATATAAATAAATTGACAAATATTATACACTAAACTTACTAGTTTCCATTTCTATCATACACTAAGCAAAATTAAAGTTCCACATGTAATAATAAATTAAAATGAAGAACTGAAAATTCACACATTTTATACTAATTCCATATAATGAATAAGTTATAAGACAGTTGCTAATTAAGTTTTTGTTGTAACAAAAAGAATGTACTTTAGTATTAAAAATTGAGTTTAGTTTCTATGCATGACAGTAGAAGCATAGCCTATTTGGTTTTGGTTCACTGTTGATTTGACTGGTTCAAATTCAGTTTTTGATTTTTAAGGTTTTTAGAAGTTGATTGGACTAATTTTTTCGATTAAAATGTTATTTGTATTCATAATATATAGAATATATATTGACTAACATCTCATTTACTGTTGATGTGATATAAACACCATTCAAGGAGATTTACACCTCATCTAATAGTAATGAATATAAGTTGATATAATATTTATATATCATTAATACAAATAATATGACTCATTTTGGTTCCATTGGCAGGTTTGTCCGGATCTCACCTGAATGTCTTACACTGTTACTTCATAACTGAGAATTCATAATCACAATCATTAATTATTGACTTATGCGCTGCACCAAGAGAAAACCTATGTTTTTTCAAGTACAAATGAGAAATGACCATTATATTTATGATGAATATGAGGGAGGTGAATTAAGTTAGCCTTTGCCTAAAAAGTCAAGCTTGTTTATAGACCGTCGGCTTCAGCTTTTTTAGTTCTTTTTGTAATAATAGATTTTCTTCAGCCTGATTTTTCTTTGAAAAACATAGAAGACGTTAGCTTTGTCAAATAATCTACAGAGGCTGCTTAAATATGTTTTTGCGAATTTTGGTTTTACTGGTAGTTTTAGAAATGTTTGAATTGAAATAAAAAAAAATTAGGGACTCAAAACTAAAATTCACTTATTTTTTAGGAATAAATAATAAACTTTAATTTCTATGCATTAATATTTTTACACTATCATCAATCATATTTTGCCACGTTAACAAAAGTGGTTAAATTTTGCACCACTGCTTGAAAAATTATATAAATTGATGATTTAATTAGTAAATATAGAAAATTTATATTATAGGTGTATAGAAATTAAACTTTAAATAACATATTAAAAAATCATATTGAACCACCAAGAGGCTTACAATTTTATAGAAGCCTTAACCATAAGGCCTAATACAGTTGCCGATGATGATGGTACTTTGGGAAAATAAAATAAAAATTTATAAAAGCCTTTAAATTGGCTATGAATGAATTTATTTATTCTTTCTGTCATGCTAGCTAGCCAGCTTATACAAAACAGTTAACCATTTATAGTTGCCGACTCTTGCTCATTTTTATACTGCAACTAGATGATATTATTCAATAACAGACCCAACAGAATAGCGAACTTTGATCTAGGAAACATTCTATTCTACATCACATTTTGATCCGCGTTATGCAGAAACATATATATGCAAAGTCAAAAGAACCAAGATCTCTACCCCACTAATTTAGGGATACACATTCAATGCATCCTAGTTAGGTTCTATAGCATTACTAGAACAAAGGTTGTTTCAAAGAAAATTCTTACGTGAGATATAAAATTCATCATAGGCATCGATACAGCTATGATGTTAGAAGATGAGTGGTAGCTTACAGGAAAAGATAGAGAATTTTAATTTATGTATTAAGTTATGTATAATGCTTGATCAAATATCAAAATCGTTTTTCAAATGCACTCCCTTTTTGTCTGAAATAAAATACCTTAGAGATCATTTACTATTAATAGGTGACAGACAAATTACACCGAGAGAATATCACTGATCGGTTGTCTCAAGTGGTTTGATTTTTTTTTCTCTTTGAAAAAAGTTTTGGTTTTGAGTTTTGTGAATAAAAAATTGGTACTGAAAACTTCATCTCGTAATAGGATGATCCGTTTCAAACCAAATTAGTTGAAATTTAACAAACTTCATATACTAATAATTTATATCATAAAAGAATTGCACCAAGAGAAATCAAGAAAAAAGTAAAAATAAAATGACAAATTATATTAATTTTTCCTGAAATTTTATGAAATTCACCTTATTTTTTTCTCTATTTATAAAATTTGTTAAGGATGTCTTTCAACTTATGGAATTATTACATTGACCTCTCATAAGTTTATAAAATTATTACAATATCCTTCCTCCATTACACATTGCACATTACAAGTTAATGTCATTTGGACAAATAGAAATGAATTTGCTGAATTTCACCAAAGGTGTGTTTGGTTCAGGAAAAAGATAAAAATTACCTAGATGACTCCATATGTTATTTTACACATATAACTCATTAAGGTAATTTTTATCAATATTTTTACTCCCCAATCAAACACATCTCAAATATTAAAGAAAATCAATATAATTTATCCAACATAAAATAAAACAAATAATATTACCCTCATTTTAGGATGTGACCATGAGTTCGATTTTTAGAAGGATGGTTATTATAGTGTTATATTCTATACCCTTTCCGTTAACCCCCTTTCACTGTTACTTGTAACTAATTCCTACTAAATATAATTTTCCGTACCTTTTCCACGTGGGGCGAACGTTCCTCCTTATTGAGACTTCTTAACTACTTCAAATTACTCGATGTATATAGTAGGACTTTCCACCTCGCACATCTGTTCAATTTGACTTGCCCAAGTTAATCTAGTATGATATTAATCACAGGAGAGACACATGATCTGGAAACCAATACTGAAGGTGTTGTCTCTATGCCCATGTCACTATCCAAAAATATCTCACAAAGTTCATACCAATTAAAAAGAGTAATTAATTAAATTTATATAATGATATTTATTAAATATAAAACTATTAGTGTGTCATAATCCAAAGCTTAAACTTTTAGGAAGTTGATTTTTATGGCATTATTAAGCTCTTACGATAGCTAGGGTTTACCATTGTTGTCTCACTTCTAAATAAAAAATAATAATTAAATGTAAGCACAAGATATGGAACTTGCATTATTCACGCTTCAAGCGGAAAGACATTTCGCATTAATAGAGTGTATTAAATATAAAAACCATTAGTAAGCCATAACCCAACAACTTAAATTTTTGAGACAAATGGTTTTATGACAATATAGAGCAATAATTTTAATATACTTGGATAAATATTTTAAACTCAACAATCCAGACCACTTCTTCAAATTGATCTAACAAAATTATATTTTGTAGTTATTTTATTTTCAATCTAATTATACGAGTTTAATTTTGGCATCCAGATAATATAATTTTTTATATGATATTATCTAATCATATATTATTGTATTAGTAAAATAAGTTGGCTCACTTATTATTTAAAAATCATGTAGGATTTGATTGAATGCACAATTAGTGTATTACTTACATTAAATATGTATTTATATGTAATAGTTTATACTTTATTTTGTTGTAGTGATATGTAGTTAAAAGTTAAACTAAACAACGAAGGAGTGGGACCTATCTTGAGCTGTCGTCCGCATAAAACATATGCAAGAGGCATTTTTCTGTGAAATTGTCCAATTTGGTTCCATCCAACTGCCATGATATGAAATTATGCCTGCACAAAAGGTAAAAGGAGTGGTTTGTGGATGACAACGGTGTTATTATGAGAATGTTATTGTCTAATGACTCAAAACAACGCGGTTAATTAATTAAATTTCATGCAAAATGATAGTGCAAATAACACGTAGCTTGTTCTATTAGATTTGTAGCAACCGATTGACTTTGGCACCATGGCTGGCTTGAGGCAAATGGGATGAAAATCTTCTGTCACTTAACTCTAAACCCAAAAATCTTCTGTTTCTAAATAATGTCTCATTCTTTATTTCCAAATCATTTATCAATACATGAAATATGCATATTGTATATTTAATAATTTATAAAATTTTAAATATATTTTAATTTTAATCTTTATACATATATAGTAAATAAATGATTGAGAAATAGAGAATGAGACACTATTAAGAAAAAAAAATTTTCCATATGGGCAAATGATGCGGTGGCCCATGACTGCCAACTAATCAACTCTAAATAAAGCTAATCATTACATGAATCCAACAACGATGTGATCTTATACCACGATTCTCACTGTAGCTTGCACGATTTTAGCAACCAGTTAACTAGACAGAATATATAAGTAATGTTACATAGAGAAAAGTATTGACAAAATTTTTTATAAACATTATTGTAATTGTTAAATGAGATAAAATGACAAATGATACGACCCGTTTATTTATTTAAATATTAATAATTATATGGTATTATTCTTTTCAATAAAAAAAATTATATCACATTATTCTAAAAATAAAATTTCAACAAAATTTCTAGTTGTGTAGTATTTTTTTTTCTTTTGAATCTATATATATTCCCTAAAATTATTCTATTCTCTGTGTTGACATTTGTGGGGTTAGTTGGGTGCTTTTCATGCGCATATTGAGACATATTGATAGTGAATATAATGTTTAAGAATATACCATAATCACAAGTGTGAGATTAAACGAATATTACTGCATCTATATGTCTTCAATCAATAAAATCTAAAGAAAATGAATAAAAAGCTGTTTGATTTTATTTTTTTTTGGCGCTTCATGCATTCCCTCTCGTTGTTTTATAATATGAAAATTTATAGTTTCTATTATTTTATATTATGATAGTTATTTTCTATTATTTTCTACTATGATCATTATGATAGTTTTTAAACTTATATATATTTTTTGCCCTAAAAAATAAGTGAGTTATTGTATTTTATTGTCCCTGAGTTTTTTTTTTCAATCCAAATACTTTCAAAATTGTCTAGTTTTGGCTCCAATGGTTAGTACCAAGCTCATTAATAGAAAATCATCTTATCCAATCAAATATGACAGCCACTAGTAGTCATATGTGAAATATCATAACAATATGTATCGAAACCTTATTGTAAAATGAGTTATTTGATCCTAAAGCTGAGTTCATAGGTTGGGTCTAATGAGATATTGGATGTGGATTTTGACACGTATGTAAGATCATAATGTATCGCATTAGACTACTAGTTATCATATAGGATTATATAGCATGGTAGCTTTATGTTATCCAACTCAGTATTTAACAGGACAGACTAAATTGTAGGGACTAAAATAAAATGGTTTTGGAAATGCTTGAACCAAAAGTAAATTAATTTTTTTTGGGATTAAAATCAAAATTCACTTATTTTTTAAGTGCTAAAAATATATTTAACCTAATTTCTATTATTTTAACACAAATTGTGATTTTGACTATTTTTACAATTATAATCAACAAGCGAAGGTTACATATTTTAAAAGATATCTATATATGTATGCAAAAAATATGTATATTTGAAATATAAAACAGTATTAGATGTCAATGACTTATGTGTAGGTTTGACTTTTCCGCAATACCTTTCTAGTATTAAATCTCAATGATTGAACTTAATCTACTTTATTTTTATTATCATTAAATTGTTCGTTTATATGATCGAGATTAACCTAATTTATTAATTAAGAAAGAAGAATGTTTTATTTTATAGATTTGATTGGAATATCTGGGGGTACATGCATATAAAAATTAAATGAAGTGGCACACAGCAACATTGCGAGTTGGCCCCGGAAAATAGTGAGAGCACATGGGTGCGTGCAGGCATGAACATGGTCCCGTGACATAATCTCAGATGTGATTGGTCAATACTCAATAGCCCTATTCGTTGCAAGTGCAACCCTTCAAAGCAATAAATTCAACTTGTTCCTACTCCAAAGCAACTATGTTCAACATTGCACAATCGGGAGGATTACTCACTTGATCAACTTTACTGAAGGATTATCATGATTTGAGTTTGATTTCATATTTTCTTTATGAGAAATGTTATTTATACTCACTATTTATATAAGAGATTGTCACACTCTTATTTATTTAAAATGTGTGACCCCATTTTATTTGAACTCACATCTTATCTAATAACAAATAAAAGTGTATTGCAACCGTGTTCATAATATGTGGTATAAATAACATTACTCTTTTTTTATTAATTGGTGATCTATAAATAATTCTATAAGTGTTTATTAAAGGCAGAAACATGCACTGATTTTGGACTGGCCGAGCTTTACACTTAATTTAAATCTTTTTCTTGAGGAAAAAAAAAGAAACAACAATATTGCGCCCATATCCTTAAGGATCAGTGGAGAATGGCGTGCAAGTCAAGGATATCTGGCAAAGCAACAATCCAAATTTTGCAGAAACATTCTTGATCTTGAACAACTTTAATAAATAGGAATATTAATGATGATACGACCCAGAGTTTCAGATATGGCTAGAAACCTGGATAAAAAGAACCCCTATTTTTTGTTGCTTGTCTCAGTTATACAGCCGTATGAATTAGGCAACATAACTTGTTCAAGAAAACTCTATTAATAGACAATAATTTTCTCTCGTTAGGCATCTTTTTTTTTTTCGCTTAGTTATAAAGAAAGGTATCCAGTATTGATCAATGAAAGCAGCATACCTAGATTTGGTGATAAGTATTTGATAGGTTTGTTGAAAATGGAGAAAAAAAAAGTAAATTAGTAACTTATAAATTATTCCCGTTCCAGAATAATTGTCATTTTTTTCACATTTTTTATATTTTAGAATATCTGTCATTTTTTAAATTTATATAGTATTATTTTTTTTCTTTTTATTTATATCCTTAATATAAATATGTTAGTTAAGTAATTAACATATTTATCAAGATAGATAATAATGATTATCAAAGGATAATTTTATCAAATCAAATAATTTTCTATATTTATCAAAATGTTTTTCTGTTTTTCTTAGCATAAGTGTTATATGGCTTTTGATAATTATTCTGGATGGAATAACTAATAAGATGGGTTGAGTGAATTAAGTGAATGACTGTTTTTTATAATTGTTTGTAAATTTTATTAATTAGTTCAAATAAAACACAGATTTATGAGGATTCGTTATTGATATAATTAAATTTGTGGTTTACATTTGTTCATTAATTATGCTTAAAACTCATCACATTCGTTTGTTTTTTTTTTTTTGGAAGTATGAGAGAGAGGATATATTGTTCCAATAATATGGATCGCATGGAATTTGAATCCGCCAAAGTGAATATCTCATTAGAGAGTATAGTGAGAAATTTTATCCGTAGATTAACAGAATGAAAATGCTCCTTCTAAGTTTATTGATCCAAAAGTAAAGTCTCATCACTTTACTCTTTGAAGTGAGATCTTCACTTTAAAGAATTCAAATCCAATCACATATAGGTAATAATAGCATGTGTGAGACCTAAAATGGGTAAACAGAAGCCAACCCCAAATATTCTTTAAAATATTTCTATTTTTTATAGAAGTAAAATACAATGCCCTCTCCTAAAAAATTGAGAAAAAACCATACTTCATTTTTAAACTTTTTATTATTTTCTATTCTTCCATACTTATTATTTTATTTTTAACCAAAATATCATTTATTAACAGTTATGTATATTAATCTTTTTTACAAATTAAAATGTGACTTATAATAGTATAAAGTTTTGATATAATTATATATACAAATATTAAGTTTAATTTTTAAAATTTTACCATATTAAGAGAATCCATTATTAATAGTAACAACAATTTATATTAATTATATTTTAAAAAATAAAATATACATTTTAATTGGTGGTTGACTTTAGAAAATTCATATATATATATATATAAATTATTTTTCAATTTTGTATATGAAGATGAATAATGTAGAAGATAATAGAGGAATTTTACGCTACTACAAAAATATACATTAATATTAAATTCTAAAATTATAGTTGAGAAAATACATTATTTTATTTTTGAAAATAATTATTAAAAATTATTATTATTAATATATTTATAATATAATAATAATTTAAAAATTAAATTACGTATATCAACATTTAATATTTTTACAAGCAATATATACTTTATTTTATAAAAATTATCTCACTTTACTCTCAAATCCAAATCCTAAATCCCTTTAGGATGTAAACACAACGATCGTGTTGATTTAAATTCAGTGTTAACACTAGGAAGCTGAAAACTTTTTGCGTCTTAATACCGACCTTGGTAATTGGCATGGACAGCCACACAGCAGTCCTTATAATTCAATAACTCCCAAAACTGTTCAGCAAACAATTGTGCATATATTTTCAGGATTTGAGTTTTCATTTCATTTTTAGTTTTTCAATTTTTCAGAATTTGTGAAGAAAAAATTGAAAATTCTGAAAATTGAAATTTGTAATTTTAATTTTCAATTTTCATTTATAAATTCTGAAAACTGAAAATAAAAACTGAAACTCAAATCAATCAGGCCTTAGACTTTGTTGGTCTTGACAATCCAAATATACGCAATCGAAACCTTTATCTGCAAGGCTCGCTTCAGCCGCCACTTCCTGTTGCCAATGCATTGCATCAAAGACCAACTAACAGACAATCACAGAAGCTTTTACCTTCATCACAAGATACATTCTGATTCCTCCACCACATATTTGCATCTCAATTCTCAGCATGTTTGCACCTCTGCATAAATACTGTTAACAGACCATAGCTTGGGTTTGGGCTCCAATCATTATGTTAGTAATGAGGCCCGACCTAGGATTAAGTATATGCCCACTTTATGATAAGGTTTACACTAGGAAGGGGCGGTTGGGTAAATCTACATAATTATTAGGTTAAATAGCTATTATTTAAGGATTAGTAGTAGACTGATTAGGCGTTCAGACAATTTGTTAAGGAGAATCAGTAGGAGAGTTGACGGCCTCTCGAAGTGCTACCACCACTCATTGTTAGGAACCCTAATCCCAATTTGGGAGTTATCTCTTTATTATTCTTTTCCTATTCAGCAATAAACACTTATTTCCCTCCATCTCTCTTGATTATTACCGGTACCATTACACAAACATAACAAAGGGGAGGAGATACAGTTTGTAGCATAGCATAAACAAAAAACCAGCCTATACTACTCATTGGTTTAAAAAGAAAAGGTAACAGATTGCTCCTAAAAACACTCCTAGAACTACCCCAAAACTGAGGAAACAAGGAAACTAAGAATTAACACCTCTATTGATTGCTTCTAGATCAAGACTGATAACATAACTTGAACACTGGGGAGATAACCATTTCCTTTAATCTGTCCTTTTATTTCCTATAAAGAATGCACATATTCCTGATATTTGAAACTGACCATATATTAGCAAAGAAAGCAATAATCCATAATTTCCTCCTCTTGCCCCACATCTTTATTCCAATCCATGACTTGAAAGAACAGCGACATCTACAGATCCCTAGACACAATATTCCTTTTTTGATAGTTAAAAGTTTAAGCTTCCCGCATGAAGGTGCAGGAAACATATTACACAAACATCAAAACCAAAGGCAATCGCAACACATAGGTCTCTCTTAGGACTGAAATTGACTGTTAGAATAAGTGAATATCTATAATTAGAGAAAATATATATTTATAATTATTGTGTATTTATTGCACATGTCTATATATGCTCTCTCGCCTGTAGTTGAGATACACGGATTTCTCATGACTTTTTCTCTTTCTCTGTTTCTTAACATGGTATCTAAAGTCTAAATGAGAAAAGAAACCCTAATCCTTGACGCGCTGCCATGCGCCTCCGCTGCCCTCCGTGGCACTATTCACCTACGTCTGCTTCCACCGCAAGTGCAGGGGCGTCATGACCTTTCGACCACTTCCATCGCCGCCATACTTGCGTTGCCCTGCCCTTTTGGATCTACCCACCTTTTTGCCATCCATGCACTTTGCAGACATCACATTTTGAAAATCGCTTTTGCCCCTGTGCTTTCATGACCCATGGCTACCTCCAACTCACTTGCTCCCCATTAGCCGTCTCTAGCTAATTTTGCTGATTTTTTGAAGTGGTTTGAGCAATGTCAGAACTCTGTTCCACTCCTTTGTTGCACACACTAATAATTCTTTTGCTTGTCTCTCTCATCGGCCTCATTGGGTCTTTAGGTTCTTGATTCCGCCACCACTGATCCTATCTCCTAATAAAGCTTCATTTTCCACACTTTCTACTTCTGGATATTTACCCACTGTCACTTTAGCCAACGATTCTCACACAGGTCTCACGGGGTGGGCATGCCCACCCCACCCCTGCCCATCATTCTGTCCTTTATGTTCCTAGTTCTCCATTCAACCTACTCTCTATTTCTTGATTAACTAAAGCCCTTAAGTGTACCATTTCATTCACGAAGATTCTATTTACCTCCAGGACCAAGCATGGACGGATAATTGGCACGGATGTGAGTCTTGTGGCCTTTATTGGTTCGTCCCCGTCAAGTGTTTGCTCCCTCACCACCAATCCTCTCACTCCACGCCCAACCTTGCCAACTGAAGCGCATGGTGCCTAACCCTGCGAAACTTCAGTTTGCCTTGTGAGTCGTGTCAACTTGGGAAACACGCGAAATCATTTTCTTGATAGTGTTAGTAGTCAAGCGTTCATTCAAATATCTGGGGCCCTAGTCGCATAGTGTCTAGCTTAGAATTTCGTTATTTTGTTACATTTATTGATGACTATTCTCGCTGTACTTAGTTATTTTTTAAAAACAGGTATGAGTTGTTTTATGTTTTTTCCAATTTTTCTCAAGAAATAAAAACCCATTTTAGTGTTCCCATTCGCACTTTACGTAGTGATAATGCCAAAGAATATTTGTCTCATGATTTTCAGCGTTTTAGCTTCTCATGGCATTCTTCACCAGGATGTCCTGTGCTCATACACCTCAACAAAATGGGATCGCGAGCACAAGAACCATCATCTTATTGAAACAACTCGTACTCTTCTTCTTCATAATCATGTACCTTTCGTTTTTGGGGGATGCTGTTTTAATTGCATGTTATTTAATTAATTGCATGCCCTCCTTTGTTTTGGGAACCAGGTTCCCCACTCCATCTTATTTTCCCATGACCTTTTGCATTCCCTTCCCCCACATGTTTTTGGGTCAACTTGTTTTGTTCACAACTTCACTCCTAGTCTTGACAAACTTTCTGACGTTCACTTAAATGTGTTTTTTCTTGGTTACACTCGGTCTCAAAAAGATTTTCATTGTTTTTCACTTACTCTGCATCGTTACCTCGTCTCCACGAATATTACCTTTTTTTCTACACTATTCCCTTCTTTTGTGAGGAACACCCGCTTCCCACAATCCCTATGCCTTTGCCACCCCTTATCCCTGAGCCTACGCCCTGTCCCCTTTAGGTCTACCATCGTCGGGCTCGTCCGTTGGTTGTGCCTATCCCACCTCAGACACCCATTGCACCTACCCGTCAACCGTCCCCGCTCCTGTTCCTTCCTCTGAGCATGTCTTGGCTGATGTGGACTCTCCTCCAATGCCCCATCCTCCACCGCTCTTGGTCCTACCCGTTGCACCTGATTTCCCATTGCCCTTCGTAAAGGTATTCATTCTACTCATAACCCATCTCCTCACTATACGCTTTGAGTTATCACCATTTATCTTCTATGCATTATGCTTTTCGTTTCTTTGTCTTCTGTGTCTATTCCTAAGACTACAGGTTAGGCCTTTTCCCATCCTAGGTGGAGACAAGTTATGATTGATGAGATGTGTGCGCTTCAGGGCTGGTACCTGAGAACTGGTGTCTCTCCCTCCTGTAAATCTGGTTGGTTGTCGATGGATTTTTACGATTAAGGTGGGTCCTATTGGCCAAATTGATCGTCTTAAGGCCCGTCTTATTGCCAAAGGGTACACTCAGATATTTGGTTTGGACTATGGCGATACTTTCTCCCCGTTGCCAAGATAGCTTCTATTCGTCTATTTCTCTCTATGGCTGCTATGCGTCATTAGTCTCTTCATCAGTTGGATATTAAGAATGCCTTCCTCCATGGTAATCTTGAGGAAGAGGTTTACATGGAGCAACCTCCTAGATTTTTTGCTCAGGGAGTCTTCCAGTCTTGTTTGTCGTCTTGGAAAATCACTGTATGGTCTTAAGTAGTCTCCTTTGGCTTGGTTTGGAAGGTTATCCACGTGGTTCAGCAATTTGGTATGACTCTGAGTGAAGCTAATCACTCCGTGTTTTATCATCATACTCAGAGAGGTTGCACCTACCTAATTGTGTACGTTATGATATTGTCATTACAGGGAATGACACTCATGGCCTAGCAGAGATCAAACAGGACCTATGCAATTACTTCCAGACCAAAGATCTTGGCAAACTCACATACTTCCTAGGCATTGAAGTAGCACAGTCCAAGGATGGCATAGTCCTCTTCAGAGAAATATGCGATTACATTCTAGAGGAAACAAGTTTACTTGCTGCAAAACCCGTTGATACTCCTATGGATCCTAATGTCAAGCTCCTGCCAAATAGGGAGAGCCACTATCTGACCTTGGGAGATATAGAAGATTGATTGGAAATTGAACTATCTTATAGCTTCGTCCAGACATTTCTTTCGGTATAAGTGTGGTTAGTCAATTCCTAAACTCACCATGTGAGACTCACTGGATGCTGATACGCATTTTGAAGTATGTCAAAGGAGCACCACTAATACGAGCTAGAAGGGCAAATTTGACATTTAACATTGGAAGAACATATGAGAATTGTAACATGCCCATGGGACCTATCACAAGGGTATTAGTAAAGAGGATTCAAGACAATTTTGGAAACTTGGCTAAATCATTTGTTGAAGAGATGCATCAAGAATTAGCTATAACTCCTATTGGCAATTATGGACTCAATATTATTATTAGTGAATTTGCATTGACGATATATTTCGGCCATGTTGGGCCAAGTATGGTTAATTTAGTTTATTAGTTTATATTTTAAAATGGGTCAGGACTTGTTTTATTTTTGTGTTTGTTAAGCCCAATTATTAGTTTAGTAATTTGGGCCTATTCTAGTAGGGTTAGAAAATAAGTTTAACCTAAATACGAGGTATAAATACCTCCAAACTTGGCTGCACTTTTCAGTTTTGTTTTGAATGAAATTTTATGGTTTCTGAGGAAACTTTGTGCATACAAGTGAGGTTGAGTGATTCCCTTACCTTGTTGCATTAGAAAGCTCAGAGAAGATTGCAAGGTAAGCGATTCCCTTAAAATATTTTATTTGGTTTTCAGCCTATCTTCTATATCAATTGTGTGTTGGGGTTTCTGGGTTTTCATATCCATGGGGTTCCACATCAACCAGGAAAGGGCCTTATTTACGAAGATAAGGGGCATACTGAGATAGTTGGGTATTTGATGTGGATTGCGCAAGATCCTTCTGATAGGCGTTCCACTTCAGATACTATATACTCATTGAAGGCAATCTCATATCCTGCAAGAGTAAGAAACAAACTGGAGTTGCAAGATCTAGCGAGAGACAGAGTACTATGCCATGGCCTCAACCACATGTGAGCTTATTTGGCTTAAGCAACTCCTCCAAGAACTTCAATTTGGGGAAACCAATCACATGACACTTGTTTGTGACAATCAAGCTGCTTTACATATTGCTCAAATCCAGGTTTTCATAAGAGGACCAAACACATTGAAGTTGATTGTCACTTTATCAAGAAAGATTCTATCTGGAGACATCACCATAAGCTTCGTCAATTCAAATGACCAATTGGCAGATGTTCTCATCAAATCATTGAAGGTCCTAGAATAAGTTACCCATGTAACAAGCTAGGTGCATATAATCTATATGCCCCAGCTTAGGGGGAGTGTTAGAATTAGTAAATATCTATAATTAGAGAAAATATATATTTGTTATTATTGTGTATTTATTGCATAGTATCTATATATGTTCTCTCGTTGTGTAATTGAGACAAACGGATTCCTCATGACTTTTTCTCTTTCTCGTTTCTCAACACTGACTGTATGTGTTTATTGATGGAACCCATGGTAATGCACCAAGAATCCCTAAAGATGAACAAGCATGAACCCTAGGAGAGTATAGAGTCTCCAATCTATTTAAATAGTTACAAATGAATTGACTAGACACCCTAACTAACATCCACTTCTCTTTAATTATACTCACTAATCCCCTAACTAACAAACTTCCCTAACTAATCTCTAACTGATGGATCTAACAGTCTCACCCACCTTAAAACCAGAAATCTCTCTCCCATTGGCCTGAGTTTCCACTTCTTTGCTATCTCCAAATTCTGCAGTAGAAAATCAGCAGAAAACGAGTACTCCTGCCACTACCCCTTATCCATGACTTGAAATAACCATGCACTCGGTAGTTTATAATACACGATATTTTAGAGATTCCATTATTTGGATTTCAAAATTGAAAATTCAAATTTGGACTACTCCTTTCTTAAAAACAGCAGGAGTGGATATGGTTTGGTTCAATATGATAATCAGACAAACCGAACCGAACTGGAAATCCCGTTTGAAATACTGTACCCTACTGGATGAAGAATGCCCGAACTGGTTCAAAACTGATTCACAACTGATTGAACCGGTTTTGAGCTAGTGAACTGGTTTAGTAATACAGAACCGGTTCAAAACCGTTTCAAAAATGGTTATTCAGCTCAAAACCAATTTGAAACCAGTGAACTGGTTCAAAAGCAGTTTTAAACCAGTAAACCAGTTCAAAACTGCTTTTGAGCTAGTTTAAACCGGTCTTTATTAGATTTAAAATTGGATTTTGAACCAACAAAGCTGAACACAATGTTAAAACAAAATACCATTGTATGTAAACAAAATTGATATTTATAAACACAATGTTGACAAGTTAAAACTTTGAAATGTTGCATAATTATCAACATGCTTTCGGGGAGAACAGGTTAAAGCTTCTCATATCCTAAGTACACAGTAACTAGTGCAGTGCTCATGACACATGGAAAATTGCAGTATATCCATGTAGACCGTGATTTCACCAGCTCAAATGCTGTATCTTAATCCAGTATTAGGGAAAATATTAAAGATCAGTTATAATTATTGGGTCTTCAGCGGTTCAACATACTCTGCTATCTGACTAAAATGCATTTAAAGAAAATTATAGAACTCAATCACTTAGATTCTTTAAGTATCTGGCTAATTCTGGTAGCTGGACCCAGAAGAGATATTTTGTCTACCAAATAAATCTAATTTAAGTGGGCCTATACCTTATTTTTCACTCTTCATCATGTGAAATTATCGCAAGTTTCTTATTGATTTCAAGAAAGACTTTCACATTACACTTTTCAGCAAAATTTTGTGTGCCTTATTTTGATTTTGTTGATATGTTGTTTAGTTGTTACACACTTTCTGAACCACAGGAAACTCAAAGGGAACTAAGTGTTCTAATCTTTGGAAGCAATTTCTCCTTCCAATTTAGCACACTATTCACTAACAAGAGCTCACACCATAACCAAACTAGCCATATTAATTCCTTCGTGAGCTCAAAGCTCCCACAATTACACTCAATTGTCTATACAAAACAGCAAACTCAGAACCATTAAAGAGAGAAAATAAATAAATCATGAAATAGATCAGTTCGATGAACAGGATTTGTTGAAGAACCATTAAATAGAGTGAAACAACAAACTTGAGCCAAACCTGATTCGTTGTCTGAAGATTGAAGTCATTGAGGCAGGAACTTAGAGCCAAAGAACATGAATAGAAATTGAAGTCACTGAGGACTGAAGACAGTGATCAAAGTCGAAGAACACAAGTCAAAGTCAAATCTGAAAGCAGAGCCAAAGAAGATCAATTTGCTACGGAATCAGCAACGGTGAGCACATATTGATTGGAGAAAAGTTGCAAATGCGCTGCAAAACAATTCATTTGGAGCAAAAAAGGTGGATTAGGCAATCAAGCATGGTAGTAAATCCAGATAATAATGTAAAAACAGAGTGACAACTAGCACAGGATACAAGGGAGATTGATGCAAGGCATATTGATGATAGATGCAACTGGTATCTACAAACGCACAAATTGAATGAAAATCTTGTATATTAATGAAGAAGCTGCAATTCCAGTGGGGAATTCAGCTTCAAAAGCATGCATACAAGTGTAGAAAAGATGAAAACAAGAAAGAAAGCATGGGCACTTACCAGGGAGCACGCTTTGGCCGGGATTGAGATCAGTGTGTGGAAAGCATGGGAAAGAGAAGATTGAAAAATCAAAGTGCCTCTTTTTAATTTGCTTTTTAATTTAATAATAAAAATCTTCACCGTTAAAATTTTGTAAGGTTGAGATAACCTTAATTTACCCTTGAATCTAAAGTAAGTAGACTTGCTTTAGAGGATCTAGATCCCAAAAAACGTCTCATGCAGAAACTAAGTGAGAGTCTAAGCAAATTGAAAAGCAAAAGAAAATGAAAAAAACAGTCTCATGATGAATTGCTGTACATGCAATAAATGTTTAAAAACCAAAGCACAAAAGTAATGAAAACAAGAAATAACCATATATCTTGCTACTTGATTCAATTAGATTTTAGACATTCCATTATTCATGTTTCCAAATGTGGACTAGTATTTGCTTGAGCATTATATCAAATATGAATGGGATCATTATGCAAAAGCGATTTATTTACTCTCAGTTACTCCTACATGGTGAATTTCTAATCATGAGTTCATATATATCCAAAAATTCCAAATGCATACACTGCAAAGCAACTCTTCTAGCAGAAAAGAGGGGGGTAAGGCAATCAAGCATGAAAACAAATTCAGATAACAATTTAAAAACAAAGTCACAACTAGTGCAGGATACAAGTCATATTGATGGCTCATGCTATAACAGCTTCTTTAGATGAAGCATTGAAGTTCATCCAAAAGAATATTGCTGATGAGAAACCATGTGTGATAGATTGAACCACAACAAAAATCTAATGATGAAAGCCATGAAACAGCGTTGCAGAGGATCAAGTTATAACACCGAAGAACAGGCTGGCAGGTCCCAATAGCAAACTTTACCAAATGAAAATTTTCTTGTTGAATATTATGTAATGTTTATACAGCCATAGTGATTCAAATATGAATATCCTTTTCTCCATGTTTTAACCAAGAAACTTCTGCACAAACTGTTTATGAAAATCTGACAATCTATAACTAGTCATTTTCTAAGATTGCTTCAGGCAGATTTTAGACTGGCTTTCAAATTTCAAGATCAAATTACTTTGAGGTCACAGCAAGTAATGACAAGATGAGAAAAAGAAATAGAAAGCAAAATTCAATTCAGAATTGAAACAATAAATTAGTAAGAACTTGATAACAGCAATGAGCTATGTTAAAAAAGAAAGATGAAGATGATAGGGATTCCTAGGCCTGGCAGCATGGATTGTAGAAATCAGAGTGTGGTGCCAAGCAGGTCGACCTGAGTTCAGGGATCATTAACAAAAACAGAGTATATTGATTCAGGAGTTTTTTATAAACACTCAGGGAAGAACTTGGCATACAGTTAAGACATAATTAATTGAAACCGTAAGCTGTAATTGTTGTGAACCACATATCAGTTACGCTTAATCAGTAAATGCTTCACATGTTCAACTTATGTAAACTACAAGGCACATTTCTAATGACCACCACCCAAGAAGAAGTTGTGCAGTAGTAAAAACAGATAAGAACCTATCCTTTGAATATAGCTTTGAAAACCTCAAAGAATAATAAAACAAGGAACCATGGAAGCTGCACTGTCACCTAAACAAGTTACAAAAAAATTATGACACTTCATTTTCTCGTAGTGTTGAGTCCTTTCTCTTCTTCAGTGACAAGCAACTTTCCCTCAACAAAATCACAGCATGCTATCGGAACTCCAAGCTGCTTCTCCATTTTCTTCACAACAAACACTTCTGCCTCTTCACATATGGTCAGCACTGTACCCTCCCTACCAAGCCGACCAGTTCGGCCGGCTCGGTGTGCATAGTGAATTGAATCCGTAGGCAAGTCCAGATTAACCACAAGATCACATTCTGCCACATCCAAACCCCTCGCCGACAATTCATTCGTCACCAAAACTCTCACCTCACCATTCTTGAATTTCTTAAGTGTTGTTGACCTAGCAAGCTTCCCAAGATCCCCATGTAACTCTGCAGCATTCACCCCACGCGCCTCCAGCTTGAAGACAACATCCTTTAGCTGCTTAGTGTTGTTCATGAAAACTATTACAATCTTGGCATCCAGGGCATGAATACACCTTCTCAAGCTATCCACTTTGTGCTGCAACCTTGCTAAACAGTAATAGTGTTTCAATGCAGGAGGTAGACTTTCTACTGATGCCTGAGATGGCATAGATTGGTTAGGAGTAGAGCCGGATGAAGGCCTTGACAAACTGACAGGTTCAGAAGGCGAGGCGGTATCAAGGGGGACAACTTTCTTTGCCTGGACAAGAAGCGGATCACTACCCCAGCTCCTGGCTGCCCTCACAACAGAAAACGGCACAGTTGCAGAGACCATAATTAACTGGCGCTCAGCCCTCCTAACATTCGGATTCGGGTCTGCACCTGATCTCCTCCCTACATGCTCCAATATCCGGTGCATGTCCTCCCGGAAATTGAAGGACAGGAGTTCATCAACTTCATCCAACACCAAATAACGGCAGCCATGCGTGCGAAGCTTCCCGGCTGTGCTAAGCTCCGCTATCCTACCAGGCGTGCCAACAACAATGGCAGGCTTATTCTTCTTGAGAGCTTCTTCCTGCCTAGACCGGTTCGCGCCCCCCACAAGCTGCTGAACAACTTTCCTGTTCTCCACTCCTAGTATCCTCTCAAACTCCCTCACTATCTGCATCCCAAGCTCCCTAGAGGGAGCAACAACCACTGCTTCTATTCCCATTTTCCTCCCAGCATCACCACCACCACCACCACCATCACCATCAACGTCCCATCCGTAATCTTATTCCTCAATGGACCAATTGAAGATAATATAGGAAGCAGGTAAGCCAACGTCTTCCCGGAACCCGTGTAAGACTGAATTATAACATCATGGTTCTTCAGAATGGTTGGAACTGCAGCAGACTGAACTTCAGTTGGAACATTAAACCCTTCATTTTCTAGTCTCTCAATCAACACATGTGGCAATCCAAGTTCAGAAAACGACTTTGCAGCAAATGGGGCAGCCTCAATTTGCTGCTGCTTCTTCTTCTTCTTCTTCTCATTGATTCCAAAAGGTTGCTGCTTCCCTTTGCTCTTGAGGGACTCAGACAAGGAGGAGGAACCAAATGGCTTGATCTTGCTTGAATTGGTTTTCGTAATTGGTTCAGTTTCAGTTTGGAAACCAACACTTGAAAGGGTGAGGGAGCCATGATGGGGTTGTTCCACTTGGCTCATACAATGGACGCTTGTTGTGTGCAACAAAGCAGTCCTAGAAATGGCTAAAGCCCTTCTAATGGGTAATGACTCTCCAACAAGAAGAAGAAACCTAGCTGGCACCAAAGCTGCCATCTTTCCAACCAAATAACAAAAAATAAACAAAAAGACAAGACAATATTGAGGGCTGCTAAAACCCTTTCAGGAAAAACCTTAAAATCTGCTACAGATGAGAACAAAAAAAGTAAAACCACGAAAAAGAAAAAACCGAACTTTGAGAGAACACCCTTTGCACGGGGGACAAGTTGAGACCTTTTTATGGTTGTGTGTGTGTGTGTGAGAGAGAGAGAGAGAGAGAGAGAGAGATGGACATATATACTCGTTGTTGGTGCGATCACGAGAATATGGAAGCGGTAGCCATGAAGAAGAAGAAGTGGAAAGTGGTTTAGTTGAGTTTGAGAATGGCCTTTTCTCGACTCGATTCGGTGGCCAGGGAGGGAGCGAAATGAGCAGCGCTAAGCATGTATCATCAGAGTGTTCTGTTCTGTTCTGTTTGCCGTGGGAGTGCGAGGTCCTTATACGGGGAAACGTACTATCGGGCATTATCTTATATTTTCTTTTCCTTTTCTATTTATTTTTTTATGAAAGGGGAAGTTTGGTTAAAAAAATAAATATATACTATTCAGTGCCCATTGGTACCGGTTCAGTGTCCTTTATGTAATTAATTATTTGTGATTTAATAGATTTCAAAAATTTGAGTTTATGAGACACATGACTTAACTACAAAAAATTATAAATTACCAATACTATTGAAGTTTATAGAGTCCAGAAAGGAAAAAAAAAAAGAGTTTTTAAAAGTTACGAATACTTTGAGGTCACATTTGGATGGAGTATTCTTAAATTCCACAAAATTCAAAATGCAAGAAATTTTAATTGCTTCATTTAAATTGTAGGAAATTATTTTCTATATGGGGAATGAGTGGATTTAGGGCAAATATTACACATATGTGGACTTGTGAATCTTGTTTAAAATGAGATTTCAGTGAAGTGAAGCTTGAAGTGAAGTGGACATGAGGAGCACGCAGACCAACAATGAAACATGTGAACCAACAGTGATTTGAAGCATCCACCAACAATGAAGTGAAGCAAACCAACGCGACTGAAGCAAACCACGAGGAGCACTTGAGGTGGCGCCTGGGAGCACCAAGATGTCACGTCGTCCAAGAATCTTGTGAGAGCGAGATTTTAGTGACGGAGTCTCTGACATCATCATCTCATGTTGGGAAGCCACATTGAATGTATAAAATGAGAAGTTGGGTAGGCAGGAGCTGAGTAAGCAAGTAAAGCTTTTAGTGTTGTATCTTTTAGTGTTTAAGTGGTTTTTGTTCGACTATTTGAGAGTTTTTTACCTGAGATTTCTCATGTGTGTAAAGAAAGTTTTATTTATTTACAGTGTTAAGAAAATACATCTGATAGAAAGTTATTTCAATGAACATGTATCTGAGCAAATTCGAAAATATTGTAAGTATTTTATGTTTAAGTTTTAATGAAAACAATGTTTAATTTTATTTTTTTGATTTGCAATTTTTCCAAGCATTGTAATACCCTGGACACACGTGTTAGTAAATAAGTTCTGTACGGCCTTAAGGTTCCTGGACCCACCATTCCTGAGTTCTCTAAGTCTAACCCTACCCTTACTTAGAGGCTATGTTAGAGTGACATTCTGGATCAAAAGTCCAGTAATTGTTCCTAGAAGGAAAATGAGTTGAAGAGGAATTTTTAATGAATTTTATGAAGCCTTTAAATGTTTCGTTTTGAGCCCTCAAGTTTAGAAAATTTCGTTCCAGATTTGAACTAAAACCCAAAATTTAGATTTTGAATGGTTGGAATTTTGATTTTTTTGATATTTTATTTGAATCCAAATGGGGGTATTTCCTTATTTATATTTATATTTTAAAGTTAATGGGAAGAAAAGTGAGATGATTGAAGCGTGTGATAGGAGTTATGCAGTTGGGTTTTGTTGTCACGCCATAGCGGTCACCAAAGGGCAATTTCACGTGTTCAGTGGTTGATGACGCCATAAAGCACAGCATGGGGCAGTCTCCCTAGAGCGTGAATAGTATAAAACAGTGTCGTTTTACTCGCTGAAACCCTTCCCTTCTATAAAACCCTTCCTCACTCCTTCTTTCCCATTTTTTTCCCGAACCAAAAATCCTCCCTCCCCATTTTCACTCTTTTTCCCTTATTCTCAAATCTAACTCCCTCAATCATCAAAGGTATGTTTATGTTGCTAGATTTTGGTTTCTTTTCCTCCATTCCTTCATAATCTTGGTATGGATGTTGTTATTTCTCTCATTGTTGTTAAGTGGGGGTGCTCCCCAATGTTGTTAGAGAGATATTAGAGTTATCTAGAGAGTATTAGAGTTTAATCTAGAGTTATGGTTGCTCTATGACAGTTGTTGGTGTCATTCCAAGTTCTCCACGTCAAGTTGGTGGTGCCCGCATACTCCTCCAAACGGTGAGGGGTTTGACCTCATAGTCTTGATTTCATCATTATAAATATGTTTTTTGCATAATAATTGTTAGGCATGGAATTTGAAACAAGAAAAAGTATAGAATATGATTTTTACATGACTATGGCACACTAGAAAATTTATGATTTATGATGATAGCATGAAAGAATGAATTTTAGAAAACACATGGGACCATGATTGTCATGTTGTGTGATCTGAAAATGTTTTATATGCTAATAAAATGATTGTTGGAAAAATATGTGATTTTATTTAGTTGCTATTTTAACAAATATGTTTTAAGAGTTATGATATCATTATGTGTATACTCCAGATTTTGGATTTCAGAAAGCTTTTAGAACGTTAAGTTGAATAATTATTATAAAATTTATATGAAAGAGTTTTAAGCCTAAAGTAGATTATGGAATAGAGTTTTAGAGAAATATAAATTCAGCTATTATGATTATGAACCCCATGTCTTAAAGCTATGATTTAGAATTATCAAGTATATAAAATATGTTTGCTTAAGATATAAAGTTTAGAATTTCAGTTTTAAGGTACCAAGAGGTACGAAATTCAATACGATTCATAGCAACTGCAGATACATATTCTGTGGGCTTGAAATCAAAATGCCTACATATGGGTGATCCCTTGGGCATAATTTTCACATTACAATTATGCTAAAGTCAGATTATTAGAATTGTTTGAGTCCAGAACTCTTAGAGTACTAATAATTTAGGGCTTCTGCTTCCCAGGGATAGACCCATTTTTCAGCTATAGTTTTCTTTTTGTCAAACTAGTTTAGTCAAGGAGAGAGGAAAGAAAGTTAGTTAATGGCTATTGAGATTGTTAACCTTGATACCAAGTTATCCGTCAGAGGACAATATTGCCCCCAGGATTCCAGAAATGGGACCTAGTTAGGTACCCTCAGTTGTCCAACAGGGACTTCAGGACTTTACGCTTTAGTTATTATATATGTATTTATTTAGCTGAAAATATTGTTTCCCAAGCTCACCTGCACCCTAGTTAAATGATTTCATGTTTGATTATGAGTTTATAAATGTAGTTCATGCATCTATTGAATGAAAAGTGTTTTTCTTAGCTAGCTATATAAGTAAATATCAAATGATTTATGTTTGCTGCATGTATATTGCATTATATATATATTTCTTGATTGTCCCATGTGGGTGGTGGATGAAAGCTCACTCACTAAGTCCATTGACTCACCCCTCTTCCTTTTCTCTCATAGTTGTAGGTACAGAAGTCATTTGGTTCCTTTCGGTGTGGTTTCCATTTGGTGAGCTTTACATTATTGTAAGGCTTAGTTTAGACTTTTGTTAGTTGTAGAAGTGCTCCAGTAGTTTTGGAGGATTTTAGCCACGCATGTATTGTGAGATCTTGTAGCTATTTTCAAAGCTTATGTATTTTCCCTATGTGTTTCCAGAGTTTAAGAATGGATTTCAATTATTAGTTTTAATTAAATTATGTAATCGATCAGTCATATAGTTATGATTCAGCTTTCAATGGTTAAGCAAATTATCAGATTAAGATTTATATCATGTGAATGGATTAGATTATGATTTTGAAAATTTGCAATAAATTAGAAAAGAGTTTTCAAAGCTTGAATATTAAATATTATATTTTAAACAGAGAAAATGATGTTGATTTAGAAGAAAATCATCTTATAAATATAATATTATATATATTATATGCATTTAGAGAGACACGTCACCCAGAAGGCTTACGTGGAGATGGATTCCTTATGTGCCCTTACACATTCCCAAGTCGGGTCGTGACAAAGGTGGTATCGAAGCATTAGGTTTCCTGATATGGTAATTGGAGCAAATGTCCACAAATAGCGTGACGTTTATGTGAATAGAACCACGGCCATTTGCACTAACGTGATGTTATTTGAGGCTTATAGGAAAAGTCTCATGTCTAGGTTCAGGAGTCTTGTCATTCCTTGAACTCTTATTCGATTCTATGTTTTCTCTCTTTCTCAAGTGAGCTATGCCACCTGTGAACCGTTGTCGCCATCGTCACGCAGCAGCCCTATGTCGGCTAACTCCCGTTACATCCAGCACCTAGCAAGCCGTTTTGAAACTTAGTAGAGGTAGCAGTGACACCTTAGAGCTGGAGTGCACGAGCAGGCACAATTAGGTGTGACCAGCTTAGCTAGGGGTCAGCTTGGAGGCACTGTTGTTTGGGCCACCTCCTTAGCGCCTTCTCCATGCACCTGTCATTGCTCAACCTAGAAGTCAAGAAAATGATCCACCAAGAGGGGAGTTCAACATGGGCCAATTGGCCACCCGCATCTGTCCGACATGAGAAATGCTACCAGGGCCAGTGCTTGAGAGGCTCATACACATGCTATGGGATGCGGCTCAAGAGGGCATGAAAAGGATTGTCCGCTACTTCAAGGAGCAGGAACCAGAAGACAGAGCCATCTAACACCTTAGTACAACCTCTCACCCCATAGTGGGGAGCAGCGCAGCCATCCCAGTCGAAGGAGGTCCCTATGCATTGATTCAGAGCCGGAGGTAGAATCATGATTGAGACACAAGTCACGCATGTAGACATCTAGTAGGAATGAGAATTAGTTGTGATATGTTGGAATGTTTTAAGTGAGTTGATGCCATGTAGGTTATGCATGATATGTTCTTAAGGTGCATTTTCATGATTTATGTTTGGGAAATGGTGTTTTTGCATGATAAAAGTATAAAAGGCATGAAGAATATGTTAACAACATGATAGGAGTTGCTAGGTTGATTTTCATTCATTTGGATTATTTTGCATGTTGATTGCATCAAGTTGCTTTTGGTCTAACCTTGTGGTGATGACTTGTGACTTGAAAGATGTAGTGATAGAACTGCATGACTGATGATATAAGTATAAATAGGCATGTGAAGAGTTAACTTTGAGCCTCATAGACTAAAAATTGGATTAGAGGGTATTTGCACCTTGTGAGAAGATTAGAACCCTAGTGCATGGATTCCACATGTTTTATGAAAATCTATCATGTTTTGTTAGCATATAATGACTTGGGTGAATGACGAGGTGGTTATGTTTTATGAGTTTGACATGTAAACTATGTTAGTGTCTTTGAAAAGAGTTTTACGAATATTGAGGCTTTTGGCCAAAGTTTTGTAAATTCTAAATGGAAGGATTTTCTCAAAGTAAATTTGTTGATTTTGCATTTCCATGTAAGTTTGTTTATGGGAAAAGAGAATTTGGAAACATGTTTTTATTTGAATGAGATTTAACCTATTTGGGTACAAGGTTCTTAGATAATTTGTTTCATGCTCGGAGTGAGTAGCTTGATTCGTGATGAATGTTTTCAAAAAGTTGCGTAACATGAAATAGAATCCCATATGCATGTATAATAGTTTTACTGAGTTCGCATTGCATAAACATGATTAGAGTAACTTAAGAGTTCGTACATGTAGGATGCATGTCTCCTCCCCTAACCTATACATGTAGGCTAGATGAAAAAATTTAACTGAAAATTGACATGTTTAAGTTACGGCTTGGTAATACAATAACAAGAAGTTAATAGGAAAGAAGCATGTTGTTGTCTCTATGGTATGAAACTTATGATGTGCGTAATTGTGTGTTGCATGCATACACGTAGAAGTATAGGCATGTGAACACTTAGCATGACGCTCACGTTGAGAATTCAGGAGTTCAAGAAATGAGGGCTAAGAGTCCCTACAGGAGCGGTCAATGTCAAACACAAGAGATAGAGAACTATAGCAAGGACAAGTGATGTTAGCCCCTATCCTAGAGAGCTAGTGTATACATCGAGGCTGAGCGTAAATCTTCCCTTAGGACTTGCACTGGAAAGGGAGACCCTTAGAGGTGGAGCCGTAAGTGTCATGATTCAGACCACTTGCACCAGCGGGAAAGGGCCTTCGGAGGCGAAGCCACCTGATATGATAAGGTGGCAAAATGACATCCTTAGCTAGAAAGATGGAGACGTGGCCTTCAGTAATGGCACCGTCTCCCAGGATATCAACTAGTATAGTCAGTATATCATGTCAGTATTCTTGGCATTCAAGCCGTCCTTGAAACCCCATGTGGGTTAAGTATTCCATCTTTCTGATCTTCTAGCTATAAGTTTAGATTTGCGACCAAATCTTTTAAGGGGGAAGATTGTAATACCTGGTACACATGTGTCAGGAGATAAGTTCTATACGGCCTAGGGTTCCCCTGACCCATTGTTGTCTTGCAGTTCTTAAGTCTGACCCTACACCTCCTTAGAGGGCTATATGTTAGAGTGACATTCGTGGATCAAAGTTTGGTAATTGTTTCTAGAGGGAAAATGAGTTGAAGAGGGATTTTTAATGAATTTTATAAAACCTTTAAATGTTTCGTTTGAGCCCTCAACTTTAGAAAATTTCAAAACTTCCGATTTGAACTAAAACCCAAAATTTGGATTTTGAATGGTTAGATTTTGAATTTTTTGATATTTTATTTGAATCCAAATAGGGGTATTTGCTTATTTACATTTATGTTTTAAAGTTAATGGAAGAAAGTGAGATGATGAAGCGTGGAAAGGAGTTATGAGGAGTTGGGCTTTGCTCACGCCATAGCGGTCCAAGAGGCAACTTCACGTGTTCAGGAGTTGATGACCGCCATAGAGGTTGGAGGAGCCATAGCGGTCATAAGTGCAGGCATGGTAGGTATCGGAATAGTGGTCCCCCTAGTGCGTGAATAGCGCAAATTGTGTCATTTCACTCTTGAGACCATTCCCTTCTATAAAACCCTTCCCCACTCCTTCTTCTCATTTTTTCCCCGAACTAGAAATTCTCCCTCCCCATTTTCATCTTTCACTCATTCTCTCAAATCTAGCTCCCCCAATAATTAAAGGTATGTTTATGTTGATAGATTTTGGTCTCTTTTCTTCCATTCCTTCATAATCTTGGTATGGATGTTGTTATTTCTCTCATTGTTGTTAAGCGGGGTGCTCCCCAATGTTGTTAGAGTGATATTAGAGTTATCTAGAGAGTATTAGAGTTTAATCTAGAGTTATGGTTGCTCTTAAGTTGGTGTCATTCCAGTTTTTCTCCGCAAGTTGGTGCCCACATACTCCCTTTAAACGGTGAGTAGGTTCTACCCCATAGCCTTAGTTTCATCATTATAAATATGTTTCTTGCATGATAATTGTTAGGCATGGAATTTGAAACAAGAAAAAGTATAAAATATGATTTTTACATGACTATGGCACTTAGAAAATTTATGATTTATGATGATAGCATGAAAGAATAAATTTTAGAAAACACATGGGACCATGATTGCTATGTTGTGTGATCTGAAATGTTTTATATGCTAATGAAATGATTGTTGGAGAAACATGATTTTATTTAGTTGCTATTTTAACAAATATGTTTTAAGAGTTATGATATCATTACGTGTATACTCCAGATTTTGGATTTCAGAAGCTTTTAGAACGTTAAGTTAAATAATTATTATAAAATTTATATGAAAGAGTTTTAAGCCTAAAGTTGATTATGGAATAGAGTTTTAGAGAACAGAAATTCAGCTATTATGATTATGAACCCCAGGTCTTAAAGCTATGATTTAGAATTATCAAGTATATAAAATATGTTTGCTTAAGATATAAAGTTTAGAGTTTCAGTTTTAAGGTACCAAGAGGTACGGAATTCATGTTTGATTATGAGTTTATAAATGCTTGTTCATGCATCTACAAATGAAAAAGTGTTTTTCTTAGCTAGCTATGTAAGTAAATATCAAATGATTTATGCTTGCTTGCATGTATACTGCATTATATACATTTCTTGGTTGTCCCATATGGTGGGTGAAGCTCACTCATTGAATCGTTGACTATCCCTCTCCTTTTTTCTCTCATACTTGCAGGTACAGAAGTCGTTCGTGATGGTCCTGAGTTGCGGTCTCTATTTGGTGAGTTTTATATTGTTGTAAGGCTTAGTTTAGGCTTTTGTTAGTTGTATAGTATTCCAGGAGTTTGTAGGAGGATCTTAGCCATGCATGTATTGTGAATACTTAGCTATTTTCAAAGTTTATATATTTTGCCTATGTGTTTCCAGAGTTTAAGAATGGATTTCAATTATTGGTTTTAATTAAATTATGTAATCGATCAGTCATATAGTTATGATTCAGCTTTCAATGGTTAAGCAGGCTATCAGATTTAAGATTTATATAATGTGAATGGATTAGATTATGATTTTGAAAATTTGCAAAACGAATTAGAAAAGAGTTTTCAAAGCTTAAATATTAAATATTATATTGTGAACAAAGAAAATGATGTTGATTTAGAAGAAAATCATCTTTTAAATATAATATTATATATATTATATGCATTTAGAGAGATACGTCACCCAGAAGGCTTACGTGAAGAATGAGATTCCTTATATGCCCACGTTCCCAAGTCGGGTCGTGACAAGAATATTTGTTAATCTTTTTGTTAATACTACTTTCTGAGCATATAATATTGTTTAATATCTATTCTAAGTATTAACAAAAGTAAGTAGTATTTATTTAAGCATTTTATTTGTCTTTAATACCTGTTAAATTTTAAGTGAAATTTATTTTATGTTTAATATCAATTCTTTCCTTATCACTTTAAGTTTCATCTTTCTTTCTAAGTAATGGGCAACATGCCCGAAAAATAAAATATGAATACTATTTTTATTATTAATTAGTGCAAAATTTATTATTTGTAATAGATATTAAACAATGTTATTTGTAAAGAAGCAGTTATACGGCCGTCATTTATATATAAAGTTACCAAAAGTGGAAATACATGAGCATTTACGACAAGCTAGTCTCTACCGCTTTTCAAATTTCTAAAATAGAGATAGATAAACATATAATAAGTGCTTTAGTAGAAAGGTGGAGACTAGAAACTCACACATTTCACCTTCCAGGTTGGGAATGCCCTGACACTTGGAGGATGTTGCCATTTTGCTTGGACTTTGCGTAGTTTACCAGTCATTTATTTACTAATGGCACGATATCTCTTTTAGAATAAGTGTGAACACTGCGTTGGTCCTAATGTGACTGATGTTGTGGCTGGAGAAATAAAATTTGAATGGCTTTCATATCATATAAATAAGCTTGACACAAATACTGAGGAGTTGATAGGATTTAATGTTCGTAGTTATATACTAGCTCTATTGGGGCATTTCTTAATGACGAATACGAGCACAAGCATGGTTCACGGGAAGTTCTTGCAACTTCTTGAAAATTTGAATGAAATAAGATGATATAGTTGGGGCTCTGCATGCCTTGCTGTGTTTTATCAAAGGTTAGATCGTGCTACCCATAAGAGTGCGCGAGATATTGTTGGTAGCATGGCACTATAAGTGTGGGCATGAGCGGCTCCCATGGTTGGCTCCTTTGACAACATGCCGGTTGCTTTCCCCTTGCTCTCAGGTAAAAATACTTTAAATAAATATCTCAGTTACAAGAAATATTTTCTAAATTAAAAGAAAAATTCACATGTGGAAGGAACCATGATATCAAGGAAACAATCCATATAAGAATGTTCCTACTAGACTTGCATTAGATCAAATGAAATTTCATCAAGTAAACATAATATATCAAAGAATTTTGTTTAATGTTAAATTAAATACTATTTTTTAACTCATGTGATGTTTTTGTTAATGCAATTTGTGTGGCAACCATATATGGATCCTGATTGATGTTAGAATTCTAAATGATATGAGAATAAGCATATGATATGGTCGACTGTTAGCCCATTGATATGTTTTGAGATCATAAAGTGGCATGCTTTCTTACGTGTGATGCGCCAGTTTGGGCTTGATCAATTTGTCCTCTCCCACCTCGTAAATTAGGGCGATCACATAATAAAGATTTACGAGGAAGAAAACCAACGACGGAAGGAGAAACTTCATGAGTGGATCACATTGTGGGAGACCCGTTATCACGTTTATTGCAAAGACAACCCATTAATCAATATGTTTCTTCAAATGAATATTAGACTTGGTATATGCAGGATATGATAAATTGGTTACGATTGTCCCTTTAGATAGAACAGCTTACCTCTAAGCACAAGCAATCCCCAGGCATGAGCCACCATACCATGAACATCAACCATTCCCACATGAACAACCATTCCCATACCATGATCCGCCATTCCCATTGTACCATCTATTCCACAGGACCCGCCATTCCCATTATATAGCCATTCCTGATAGGACCCACCAGTTCTAGGATCTTGCCACCCCCTCATAACAAGAGGACATTGCATCGTACAAGTTTCGAATGATGATGTTGATTAGTGGCTGAATTAATAGTCTTCGCATGCATAGAGTCAATAGAGTTGGCAAAGTCAACAGAATTTGGAACAGTTTAATTGTCCTTAGATACAAAGGATAGCCGCCATAGTTCAAGAAGCATTTTAAGTCGAGGTAGAAGGTCTGTTGATAGCAATGCCAGGAGGCCATCTCGTCGGGTTGTTTAGGGGAAATTATGAAATCAACATTGATGAAGCCCCTACCTCGATGCCTCTTTAACTTAAATGAAGAGGTAAATGTATAGAAGATGTATACAGACCAGTGTGTCTAAGATTTCTCCTAGGCTAATGCTTTCCCCGACTAATCAATGGATACCAATGACACAATAGGTTCAGAAGAGCAAGGGATGGGGTTAGTGGAGCATCTACATCTAGCCACATGGCAGAGCTTGAGGTTGCACGAGAAGATGGAGCAGGAGAAGGAGAAGAGGAAGAATAGATGAGAGAGTGAGAGAAAGACATAGGAGAGGGTTTGGGGCTAGTTTCCAAAAAGCTATTCTGTGCCAATTAGATATATTCAGGAAAGAAGGGAAAATACTCATTAATGTAATTATGATTGGTTCTAATTTTTTTGTATGACATGTACTTATTTTATCTTTTTCACATGAGTTATCTAGTTGGCATGCATGATTAATGTAGATTCATGATTCATGACAGTTTGAATATTCTTAGTGCTAATTTGACTTTTCCCTAGGTGATATAATTTGATACTTGCCAATTAATTTCAATTTTTAAAGAATCTTTTAATATTGTTAAAAATTAATCTTTCAAATAAAAAATCAAATATTAATACAAATATAATGCTTGAGGATTATGTTTGATAAATTCATTTCAGTTTTGATATAAATAGAGAGGAATCATAAGAAATCATGAAAAGAAAATACAATAAAAAAATATAACATTGCACTAAAAGTGATAAAATACTGCCAAAGTGATAATTTCCAGCACTTAAACTTTTCTTATAAAAATGAACTTAATGTTTCAGCACATACAAACAAGCAACTTAGGATGAATCACTTCATAGCTATAATAACAAGGGCAACCATACTAATTCCTAAAGACATTACAACCAACAACTTAAAGAAAGATAGTGTTGCTTCCACAACACGATTTTGGTTTGCAGTAATTCAATTCCTTCTTCATTGCATTCTTCCATCCATCTTCAATATTGTTGACATCTTAGACATTTGCTTCACTGCCATCATTATTGATAGGGTAACACCAATAAAAAAATTGCATTTTCCATCTTTACAAGTATAAAAAAGCCTCCTAGGTTTTTTTTTTTGTTCGTGAAACCTTAATAGCAGCATTTTCCCCACACTTGCAGTTCTTGCATGATATCTTAGCCTTCCAATTACAGGATCACAAACACTTGAGGCATCCATTACAACTACCTTTCTAGAAAACAAAATCAAATAAGGGGAGTCACAGAACACTTAAGAGGAAAAATAAAACTGAAAAATTTGAGAAAAAAAGGCGAAGCGTGTACTTTAATCCATTTCTTTCCAACTCTACCTCACTTTGTGTAAAACACACATAGCTATTTCATACTTTCAAAAACCAAACATAGATGGGAAGAGACCGAAGAGGCTTATATAGAGAGCCGAATATTTTAATATTTTTCTATAAATCTCACAGCAAGATTTCTTCTAAATCTTGCCACTGAATAAGATTGTTTCTGAAATCTTGCCACTCACTTTTATATATAAGATGTGCGAGATTCTTATTCACAACGTCACCCATGTATTGAAATCTCGCCACTACCAATATTATTTATAGGTTGTGGTGAGATTTTTATATACAATCTTTTATTCTGGTTTGGGAAAAAATGAAAGTGGTGATATTTCACTCATCATATATACGTAAATTCATTCTTAGACCCATATTAATGCATATAACAACCTCAAAACCAATATGAAAAAAAAGACCCTTAAATTGCCCATATTTTTTATTTTTTGTTATTTAGATAACGTAATTATATGATTTCATTTATAAAATACTTTGTTAGTGGAATGAAATTATATCACATTCTCTATAGGTAACAGGATATGATGGCGATGGGTAGAGAGAGTTTCATGGCTAAAGGCAAGACCTACATCTATGAGCTCTATACTTGTAATACCTTAGTTTTAAATAAAAAAGGTCAGAAGTTTTTTTAATAAGAAGGGTGCTAGTTACCTTTATTGTCACTTGGACTTGAATTTTACTAAGTTGGATCCTACATGCCCTTGGAGAGCTATAAGATAAAGCCACATTCTTTAAATCAAAGTCTCAGGAATTGTTTCCAAAACGAAAATAAGTTAAAGAGTAATTTTTAATGAATTTTATGAAATCTTTAAACATTTCATTTTTAGCGCACAAGTTTAGAAAATCTTGAAGATTCCTGATTTGAACTAAAACCCAAATTTTTTATTTTGATTTGTTGGGATTTTAATTGTTTTTTTTATATTTTATTTAGATTCAAATGGGAGGTACTTCCTTATTTACATTTATGTTTTAAAGTTAATGGAGAGTAAAATAAATAAAGAGGACATTAACTTAAAATTATTAAAGTTAATGAAGAGTAAAATAAATAAAGAGGACATTAACTTAAAATTATTAAAGTTAATGAAGAGTAAAATAAATAAAGAGGACATTAACTTAAAATTAAAAATTAAGAAATATAAATAAGTAAGTATTGAAACAATCATATGTCAAATGACTCAGAGGTGCTAACAAGATTTTATTGTCACGCTATAGTCATTTAGGACCGCTATAGCAGTCATAAGTGATCAGGATGGGCAGCATGCCCTTACCACTATAGCCGTCATAGACCGCTATAGCGGTCCTGAGCATAAACAGTGCCAAAACGTGTCGTTTCACTTATGACGCCTCTCATTTTTATATAAATTCTTCCCCACTCTCCTTCTTCTCATTTTCTAACTAGAACCCTCACCCCATCACCATTCTCTTTTTTTCACTCACTTAATCTAGCTCCCTAAATCATTAAGGTATGTTTATGTTAATAGATTTTGTCTTTGTTCTTCCTATTCTTCCATGTTCTTAGTATGGGTTATTATTTTGTCCCATTGTTGTTAAGTAGGGGTACTATCCCAATGTTGTTAGGATTATATTAGAGCTATCTAAAGGTTATTAGAGATTAATCTAGAGTTTATGGTTGCTCTATGACAATTGTTGGTGTCATTCCAAGCTCTCCAGGTCAAATTGGTGGTGCCTAATAAGGATGTCAATTTCAACGCAACCCATGGATTACCCACACTACCCTGCCCGTAGGGTCGGGTTTAAACCCACCCCACACAGTGTCGGGTCTTAGGGGCGGGTTTTGCCTGGGTGTGAGAGCGGATGCGGGTTTAGGGTGAACCTCCCCACACCCTATATATATTTTTAAAAATATAATTATTAATATATATTGTGTGTGTGTGTGTGTGTGTGTATTTAAAGAAAATTACCTAACCCTAAATCCCTAATACACTAATGAGCAATACCCACTCATTTAATGATTACTACTCTAGAAATTAAATATTAACATTGTAATTGGTTGTAATTTATATTTTTGTGTTTGATTTTTTAGATTTTGAGATAATTTTAGGGTTTCTTAAATATGGTGAGGAGGGACCCGGAGAGGTGATGTTTAAACTTGTAAAACCTAGGTAAGGGCAAGACGAATTGAGACTCATATTATTTGGTACGGGTGGGGTCAGGTTGAGCAAAAACCCACCCCATTGCCATCCTATGCCCATATACTCTCGTTCAAAACTTAGTTGTTCAATCATATGACCTTTATTTTGGTCATTAGAGTTATTTTTCTTACATTGTAGCATTATTACATGATTTTAGAGATGATTTTAAAGATATTATAAATTATTATTGGTTTTGTTAATTTTATAAGATTATGATTTTCAAATAGCATGAAATATATGTTTTAAGAAACTCATGGGACCATCTATTGCTAAATAATTTTTGTAAAAAAGCTAGAGTATGAATATGTTTATATTTAGAGATTTCATGACTTCCATAATGAATTCAAGAGTAGTATGCTTGTATTATAGAACCTTTAAACTAGAAGTAGAGTCCAATTACAGAGATTTAAAGAAAAGAATTTGTTTTCATGATTTAGAGACTAGAGTGAATTAACACTTTCATTCATTATGAATATATTTATGCATGATGATTATTAAGCCTGAGTTAGAAATAAAGTGTGATATTAGAATTATGTAGTTTATGAAAAGTATATTAGCTTGACACATGGTTTAGAAATTCAATCAAAGGAATTTTAGAGTATGAATCATCATATGATTCATGATAGTTGGCGGCTACATACATTGTGGGCCTTGAAATTGGAATGTTTGCAAGTGGGTGATCTCTTGGGCATGATTTAATAGCCAGTTATGCTAAGATTTAGACCTTAGAGTTACATGGATTCAGAGTATATGAGTTTATTGTTGATTTTATTTATTTTTTCGTTGAGTTATGTATGATGAGAAGTATTAAACATCATGGAGACAATATTATTAAATAGCCATTAAGGTAATATTAGTAAATAGCCATGGAGGTAATATTAGTAAACAGCCATGGAAGCAAACCCAGGAAACAGCCATGAAGGCAATCCCTTGAACAACCAAGGTTTGCCAGGAACCGTAAGATTACTTTTCATTTGATAGAAACAATTGTTGTATTTATTTATATTAAAATTATTGTGTTCAGAGTATTGATACTTATGATGAGACGAAAGTTAAGATTGATTCAATATATATATATATACATGTCAATATGAAAAATGCTTTGGAGCTTGTTTTATTTTATTACGTTATTACTATTGTTATTATTATTCTCATAATGAATTTATGCATCCTATTGTTGTTGTCCCATGAAGGAGGTTACAGGTGAGAATTTACTTCAAGTTTTACATAAAACTCACCCATCTTCCTTTTTCCTTTAGATACTTTAGTTGATGCGGGTTCCTCCCTACCTTCTCCCTGGAGGAGGGCTTTTCCATTGGTGAGCTTCACTTCAGAGTGAAGTATCTTTTTTTGTTGTTAATATAGGAGTGTCTTGTGTCATGATGAGTAGGTCCCAAGGCATAGAGATAGATTTGCATTGTTTATCATGATTGTTTTGTAATTAAATGGCTATAGTTATCATGGTTATTTTATATAGAACAACTCATATAGTTTATATTACACACACACACACACACACACACACATATATATAGAGAGAGTTTGTTTATGGAATACTTTATATGAAGATGATGTTCAGAAAAGAGGCTTATACTAGAGATAAAATTATGAATTAAATATGTTTTATGATTAAAATACACATATAGTACGGTGCACGATCACGAGGCTTACGTGGGAGTGAGATCTAACTGCGATCACGATCCAAGTCGGGTCGTGACAACATCTTAAGAAATAGCCACCGTCCAGCGGTAGATACCTTTGGTTCATCCAAAAAGAAAAAGAGGACACGATAGGCTAGTTAATGGTGAGCTAGTAGTGGTTGATGAATGGTAATAGTCTTGTGAGTAAGAGCTATGAGACAAAGATGAAAAGGTAATTTCAGAATTCTCAATGAAGATGAAATTTAAAATCTACTATTTTCAAGTGTTGAAATATCTCACAAAAATACTTAGAATTTTGAAATTTCTTTGTGTTAGTATTCAAACAAAGAATTTTATTTTAAGTCATTTGAAATCCTAAAACAATACATTAACGAATAATGGATGATTAACATAACCTCCATAATATAAATAAATGAGTTAATATTCATTTTAATCCTTAATTTTATGCTTGTAAGTTATTTTAGTTCTGGACTTTTAAAATGAGTCAAATTAGTCTCTAACTTTGCAAAACATGAGTCATGTTAGTCCCTCAGCACTTTTATTTACCATTCCAACAATTAAATAATTATGTGTAACATTAAATAATACTTTGATATATCTTATGTTATTTGAAGTATAATTAAGTTTAAATGACTCATTTAAGTGGCTAAAATTATGTAAAATGAGTCATTTCAATCTCCTTTTCAAGTTATAAAATAACTTATTTTGTATAATTTTAGACATCAAAATGAGTCATTTTAAACTTCATTATACTTTGCATGACACATGGTATGTTAATGTATCACTTAACGTTACACATCTTCATTTAACTGATAAAATGTTAAATAAAAATGGGTTGGGGATTAACTTAACTTGTGTTTTGTAATATTAGGAACTAATTTGACTCATTTTAAAAGTTATGGACTAAAATGACTCACAAGTATAAAGTCAGGACTAAAATTAATATTAACTCATAAATAAATCTAAACAATAAGTGTTATATGTTAAATAGAACTTAACAAAGCCACTGTGATCGCCTTGTGCGAGGGTTTGGATAGATGCATGAGATCTAGGTTCAAACCTCATTGTGATCAATGTAGTTTTTGAAGTATAAAAAAATAGAACTTAACAAAAATATATCCAAATACAAGTGTTATATATTAAATAGAATCATCTTTCATCTCAAACTCGTTATCTTACAAAAAAAAGTACAACCATCAATCAGACGATGCTTTCATTGCCTTTGATAACTTCCCCACATTTGATCTGCTATAGATTTTCGAACTTGTGTCATTTGATTTGCTTGAGTGTCATCGATATTATTAATGCCTTGCCGATCAAACCTTAAGCCTTGTTCATCTATAGTCAAGTCTTCTGCATAGTACTAGCCAATAAAAAGTATATCTTTTCTATGTTGTAGTCCAATAAAATTATGCATAGTACAACAAGCATTTGGAATTAGCCTTGGTCTTCTAATAGAATAATTTGGCATGAATATTAAAATTGGAAACCTTACTTTCAATTCTCGTGCCCATCCTCCTTTACGAATATCATGCAAATGATATCTTTCCTTCTAGTATGGAGCAAGATAACTAGACGTATTAGGAAATCCAGAGTTAACATGATAAAATTGATTTGTAAAGTAATTGAAACACTTGTTGAATTAGTCATAAGTGATATATATGTATATTGCTATAGGAAGAAAGCATATCTCCATGAGGCTTTGGAAAATTATTTTAGGAGTTAAAGCATCTAGAAACACCCTTGAATCATTTGTTGTTCCTTCCCAACCAAAATAAAAAAAAAACATGAATATCATGTCAAAATCACATACTAGCAATATATTTTGTGTTATCAAAATCTTTCTCCCTACGAAAGGTATTTTGTTTCAATGCAAGAGCCTAAGTTGATACATTTGCATCATTAGTGGCACCAATGAAATTCTACATTTGAAATATGAATAATAGTTTAGTACAAAATAATTATAATTTATTAAGTGATAGAGATACATTAAAAAATTTACCTAAAAATAAGGAAAAAACTTTTGGTTGCCCATGATGTATGGATGAGTCATCATTTGATTTCTTGATTGAATAATTCACTATTGCTTACAAGCTCCTTTTAAAACTATTTTAGAAACCACTTGCTAACAGGATGTAAGGAATGTTGAAAGCGCAACAATTCAAGTCTCATATTATAACACAATATTATTAAAAACATTGCAACTATTTTCAACACTTTTCTTTTTACCATCAGTTGACTTTCCGACATCCTTTAAAATGTTGAAAAAAAAATCATAAATACATGTTTATGTATTCTAAAACTATCATAGAATTAGTGACCGATCCAAAAATTTTAGCCACTTGGAGCAAAGATAATATATGAAGATTATAACAAGAAGTTTCACATAATATTTAGACATTTAAAAATGTACTAATCAAATTTCAAATTCATTAACACATCAAAAAATTATAATAATCCTAAATGATAAAGATTAATTTACAATTGTCCCCTTCTCGTTTTCATATTTTGAAAGCGTTGAATGATCTTTTCATTATCAATACCATCTAATGTCTCACTTTCTATATATGTTACCAAACAATCATTCAATTATTCATCTCTCTATTATTACAAAGCCGATTCTTTATGATATTCATGGAGAAAGTTCTTTCAACTTGATACGGTTGCTATATGTAAGACCAAAGCTAGCTTTAGAAGTAGAAACACCAATGGATAAACGATGTGTTTTCTAGTTGCAACCAATTTTTGACAAAGACCACTGATCCCATTTACATTTGAGAATTGATCATCAGAACGTACATCCAATATAAAATTCTCAAGTTGACTATCAAGTGCCAAAAGTTAAGTTGAAGAGAAATCAGAAGGATAAAATTGAGCTAAGCGATCAACTTCTCCTTATCAAATGCAGAAAATGAATCTCTTGGTTTAAACAAGCCACACAAAGAAGTATCTCATTATTCACCTCTAAAACGATTGTTAAGCTCCTGAAGTTGTCTATCAATTACTTGATAGAATAATTCAACTTGAAAATGATGCAAATTTGAAATCTTTTGAACTTTGCTCCTTGATCTTCCTTGTGTCACAAATATATCATCCATATTTGGAATGGGAATATTGTGCTTGTTACAAAACAATAAAACTTCATTGAGCAAAGAATGTCAACCATCATCTCTTATACTTTGCAATCGTTGCTTGGCCACTTTAACCAATGCCATAGCATTTACAATGTCTTGATCATTTCTTTGAAGTGCTTAGGATAGCTCATTAGTGACTCCCAATATATTTTTCATCAAGTGCAAGTTGAAATAAATTCAAAAGATTGAATGAGATTCAATAAATAACATGCTTTGTCTCTTTTTTCTAATTATTTCCATCTTCCTCAACAAATTCAAGGACATCAACAACCAAAGAAAACACACAAATCAAGCTAAGTATTGTACCATAATATGAGCCCCATCTAGTATCTCCTGCCCTTTTAATGTTGTTTCTTGATTCAAACCACGTTCATTAGAAATCTCTCCACCTTGTAATGCCTCAATTGTCCTAAGCATTTGACTTTCACATAGCATATCTCTACGTTTACAAGAAACTCCAACAACATTGCACAAATTGATAAGCAAATTAAAAACCAAAGCAATTTCAACTTGTGTTTTTTGCAACTACGAGTGATAATTGAAGTTGATGAGCAAAGTAATGAACATAGAAAGCACACGCATTTTCTTTCAAGATCAAGCTTTTCAAGCCATTAAATTCTCCTTGCATATTTCTAGCTCCATCATAGCCTTGTCCACGTATTCTTCCTAAGCTTAGATTATGTGTTGTCAATAATGATTCCTAAACTAATTTTAGTGACAAAGCACTTGTATTAGAAACATGAACAAGGCTAAGATAGCGCTCCATAACATATCTTTTCCTATTCACATACCGTAAGCAAATAGACATTTGCTCCTTAATAGAAATGCCTCGAGCTTCATCAACCAAAATAGCAAATATGTCATCTCCAATATCATCAATAGTAGCTTTAATAGTTTCATCTGAGGCTTACAATATCTTTTTGAATTGTAGGTGCTACTAGTTTAAGGTTCCTACGAGCTTTCTTTAAAACACTATCAATCTCATCATTATGTTGTGCAAGAAACTTTAGAAGCTCCAAAAAATTCCTTGATTATTTGAATCCTCCTATTCATCATTACCACAAAAAGCTAATCTTGGCCAAGATAGAAATCTAATGCAATCAATTGTTGCCATCAAGTGAATTTGATAATTTATTTTAACTTGCTCAGATTGCTTTTGAATAGCAACTTCAATATGTTGTTTTTGCTTCATGAGTGCTTTACATTTTCTCCAAGCTTGATTATGAGCACTATAATGATTTTCAACATGAGTTTGTAATCTTTCCTTCTTTTTCCAATTTGAAAATCCTTCCGTTGCAAAGACATCCCCACCTTCCTTTTCGGGTTTCATAAGATAACAACAAAGAAAAAAAAAACAGGATCTTTTGATATGTTATAGTCTAGCCAGTTACTAAAGTCATCAAACCATTTAGGATTAAATCTACGAAGAGAAGACCCACAATTGGTTCTCAGAAAATCATGGTCTCTTAGTTGGCAAGGACCTTTTTGCAAATATGCCCGTTAATTTCATCTCGTCATTTGGATGATAACTTAAAATATTATGACGTTGCCCAGGATCTAAAGGAAGGCTTTCCACATTGAATTCTAAAAACCTCTTTTTACTAGAAGAAGGCAATTAGGTGGTTTGAGACTTAATGGTGGTTTTCTTTTGAGGAATTTGTCCATTGCTAAAAACAACAAAATTTATGAATTTAAATTAGTATTAATTGGTTGTATTATTAAATTAATAACATAATACACATTAACACTACAATTGGAAATACCAAAAAAAAAAATAAATGAATAGTTCCAAATAAAAAATAACTACACATTATACCTTTTTTAAAAAAAACAAAACTCAAAGGCTAAGGGCTAATGCAGCAATATTCAATAAACAATAGTAGATAAGCACAAAGTTATGCCTACACAAAAAAAAGGAAAGGAAAAAAACCAAACCAGTCAAAAGAGTTAAAAAGAAGAAATATATGCGCTTGTAAATATTTTTAAAACTGTTTTGTGTTTTTAGAAACAAAAGACTAAAAAATCTTGTTTGTTAATTTGTTTTACAAAATTTGATTTTAAAAACAAAAAACAAAAATCAGGTTTTCAAAACAAAAAACTAAGTACAACTTTGAGTTGTTGATTCTTTTACTTTGTGTTCTTGCCACTCTTTATCACCAACATCCACAACTCCACCATCACTGCGAGCTCCTTGAGCCCAGGACTACGCCCATCACTAGATCCACTAGAGCCAGGTTGGAGACGTAGCTAAGGGTGCGAACCAGCCCTAACCTCCTCCACCAAGCTCCCACCCAACCCGCGACCGCGGCAAGACCCCGCCACTACCCTTACCCGCAACCCCACGAGCTAACCTAGAGACCCCGCGCGACCCAGCCTCCTCAACCTAGCCCACACCGTGCTCCTCCACTACCCAGATCTTCTCTTTCTCTTTTGGTATTCCAGGTGGCTCATTGTGTGTTGATGTTTGTTGTTATTTGTAATTAACACCAACCTGGAAATTGATCTCATTGTTGATCTTTGTTGTGGTTGCTACTATATTGATCTTTGTTGTGGTTGTTGTTGTGTTGATCTTTGTTGTTATTGATCTTTGTAAATTGCCAAACAATTTTGTTTTATCCATTTTAAAAGTTGTTTTTAAAAAAGTTATCCAAAATTATTCTTGTTTTATTATTTTTGAAATTGAATTTAAAATTATTTTGGAGAATAATTTTATAAAACAAAAAATAAAAAACAGTTCCAAACAAGCCTTAAAAGTCTAAGTCTTGTTCACATACCTATACCTTAAGTCTCAATCGGACTCACAAGGCCACAATACTTGTTTGTTATGCTAGATGATAATGACGTGGCATTGTTGTTGAAGCAAACAACTCTTAAATGTTGAGGATGTGTAGAAAGGGACAAACGGTGAAGGTTGAATGAAATATTGGTTAAAGTTGAAGTGGAGGCGTGGGTGTAGGAAGATATTGAAAGGGGCAAAAAGAAAAGGTAAATGTATAGTGTCAAGTGAGTGTGGGTCTGGTCATGCGGGTGTAATTTAAAAATTTAATTGTTGAATAAATTAATAGTAATAGAACATTAGAACATGATATTTTAAGGAAATTGAGTTAATTTCTTTTAACTAATTTTTATTTTAGTATGGAGTCAAATTTAATAAAATAATTTTTATTTTATGTGGGGTCAAATTTAATGAAATATTTATGTAGAGTTGAACTTAATAAGATATTTTTTTATCTTAGTATTAGGTCAAACTTACTCTTATTATGGGGGCAAAATATACATTTATTGATATTTTCTTAAAAAAAATTAAAATTTTACTGGGCATATGCCCCCATTGCACAATACATAAATTCGTCCCTCATAGAATGTAGTGTTGTACCAGCCAAGAACTCAAGAGTATAAATCTTCTCAATCAACATAGAATTCTTACATGGTATCCAATTCTTACATGGTATCTTACTAATAAAACTTTCATATTTCTTGATTTGTGAAACTATAATTAAATCTCCCAAATCATTATCCAAGTCACTTGAATCCATGCTACTGTCACTACTTGAACCATACGTGGATTCATATTCATAGTAGCCCTAACATTCCAAGAAATAATTTTTCAGTCCAAACTATCCATAAACACAACCTAGAATGATTTCTAATGCATAGCACCCACCAGTCACCCCAGGTCAACGTTAGACCCCATGGTGATCTATCTCACCTTCCTCTCTCATAGTACAAGAAGCCTTTGCTTCCCTCACACCCTTCAATTGGAGTTCCACATTATCCACAATCGTGTGAAACTTTGGAGAAGCTCTTACCCATTAGCATTTTTTCACCATGACAGGAGATGACAGTGTTGCCTTTCGAATCCCGCAAAAGGCATGGCCAAAGGCTTAGAATTCGCATTAGCGATTGGCTCAGGAGCTTCGAAAAACAATGGGGTTGAATGTTGGAATAGGCTCCTTAATGACAATGGCCCCAATTTGCGAGATGGGGTAGGCTGTGATGAATGTGGATTAGGCTTGGAGGAAGTCTACCCTTTTAAAAAGCATGCACGCTGCCAGCTGACTTTCCTGTAACAACTTTTTTTCCTATATTGATCTTGGGAACATCCACGATATTCCTTTTCTTTTGCTTCCTTGCTTTTTGTTTCGTTTTGGGCCCCAGGACTTCCCAATCATGATCTTGCTTTTTATTAGGAACATCCATTATAATATACTCATGATTCTGTTAGGATTCTTCTCCTTGGGATCCGCATCCACATTAATTACTTTCACGTTTTGAACTTCCTCCCCATGTGATCGTGAATGCATCGGTGGTATCTCCTCCACCACCTTAACTGACGCAATATTACTATCCGCCTCCTTATTTTGACCATCAATAGGCCTCCCTTTACAATCTCCCAACATGTCCATAGCAGTGACAATGATTGGAGAATAAGGTCAAGGCTCTCATATGTGACATCATGGCAAAAGTCATCTATCGTCACCTTCTTCACCATTGGTAAAGAGAGGTCAATTTGCACACAAGCCCTGGTGAATCATCTCCTCAGCGATCGAGTGACAAATCTACTTTCATGGTTTTCCCATAGTTGAGGCAATCTTACAAATCACTTTTTCATGGTAATACCATATATTCATGCCAATAAACCTAATCCACACAATGGTGGTGCCAAAATATTTCTCACATGGCCGAATTGGGTGTCCATTCCTTCACCATTAGGTAATTTGCTGCAATCATCCAAAGCCCACCAATGATCACCTTCTCCCGATCTTCCTATAAGTCAAACTTCACTAAGAAATATCCAAAACCCCTATCCATGACATCATAGTTCCCTTGCAATTTCAATATAAGCTTTAGCCGAGTTGTTAAAATCGAGTAGGTGATTTTTTCCTAAGATTTTGACCACCAAAGCATCATAGTATGGTGCAGAAAGCGAGTCGTACCCTCCATTTAGAAATGAACGAAGGGTGGAGCCAAATCTCCTTGCTTTTCCTTAACTACATCAAGGTGATCACCATCTAAGCTATCATCAAGGACTAAAGGTTTAGGTGTGGAAGAGCCTAACACTTTGTCGCGAAAGGATACTTTCCAAGGACCACTCTTCTTTCCCTCATTCCCTTCCCCCTCCACCGTTTCACCTAACACAAACCCCCCCCCAACACTCTCCCCTAACCTCGCTCGTTTCACCAAAATCCTCATCGTGTTTCCCCTTTCTCATCCCTTTTCCAATTGAAGTTATAAAAAATGGAACTAACAATTATAGTTGGTGGGTTCAATTTTCAATCCCATATTCTTGTAAATAATTTCATATGCCCATATGCTAATGATTTTCATCTTTGAACCCATATAAAGAAATCAATGGCTTTATTTTTCTTTTATAAAATTGCATTAATTTCAATTTTTTTAATAGAAAAGTGACCCTTTTCAAATAAAAAAATTAATTTTTCATAGAAGCAAATAATATTAATTTATAGTCAAAAGGTAAAAATAAATTATTTTAAGACATGTTTATCTTTTGATTAGAAATTGATATGAATAATTTATATAAAAATTAATTGGTTTTAATTAAAAAATTTTAAAAAGAGACTAATTAATATATACTTACAGTGTAAACTCATTTTATACTATCGACTAATTAAAAAATTACTCAGTTAATTGGTGAGAAAATTTGGAGGAAGTGATGCAATTACTGAAATTATAGTGATGCATTAAGTTTTAATTGATGATGTGTAAAATAGATTTACATCATCATTTCACATCAATTAATTTCTTAAAAAAATTACTTCTCAATATTTTTTTTTGGAAAAATCAGGATCGAACGCAGGCTGAGTAAAAAAAAGAAAAAAAAAAAGGAAATATCGAAAGAAAAAGAAAAAGGGACAATCAATTTTTTGTTGGGTCAAGAAAATGAACAAATTCAAGAGCTGAATCAGAAAATCCAAAGCCCAAAAAGCAACCAATAGCAACAATTAGGGTTTTCAATCTCCATTGGAAAAGAACGCTTTTAAAAAACCCTATTTCGTTGCAGTGCAGCTGCTCCTTCCCTTCACAGTGCCCCTTCCGAACTCCGGCGCGTCTCAAGTCTTCTTTGGGCATATCACCGCCACCGCCATGGCCACTGCTACCGCCGCCACGACCGCCGCAGCGCCGCGACAGCTGTCGCAGAAGGAGCAGGACATCCAGATGATGCTCGCCGCCGAGGTTCACCTCGGAACCAAAACTGCGACTTCCAGATGGATCGATACGTCTTCAAACGCCGTAATGACGGTAATGTCGCTATCTGCGCTCTGATCTTCGGGTTTTTTTCTTTTTGAATTTTACCTTTTTTTTGCTTTTGTTATGACTCTTTTTATTATTATTATTATTATTATTATTATTATTATTATTTTAAATTCTGTGTTGTCATGTTTTAAAAAAGTGCATTTTGGGGTACTATTGGTGAATTGGAAGGAATTTTAATGATGTAATGTTATGCTTCGCTGCCTCAGCATTTTTTTTCTTGTGGTATATTTCATATTAGCGCAAAATTATAGAAAAAAAATTGATGGATATTTGTATTTTTGATAATCAAGCAAATTTGCCGCCATTATTGTGCTAATGTTAATAGCCGTTCGTGGTTTAGGGCTGGAAAACTGATGCAAAGACCAAAGATCTGTAATGTTTTATAATGGTTCAGATAATTATTGTTCTTTATGTTGGTATTTGATTTGATTTTGCATATATTTTTGTTTGTGTGTACGATTTTTTAATTTCTATTTTTATTTATTTTTTAAGTTGGAATGAAAATAAGAGGGGAAGGCATAGCCCTGATATATGTGATAATCTAGTGGTGTTTTGATTTCTCTTGGTATGAGATTTGTTGCGGTTTGAAGGTTCAGTTTAGTTGTTAGTCAGAATTTTGATGCGTCTGTGACTCTGTGTTATCTTTGTCTGTGTTCACAACAACTCATGATCGAAATTGTACCAAAGAGCTTTGACAAAACAGCCATTTCTCTTCCGAAATTTGTTGTTACCAAACACGCATGTATTCTTTCTGATACTTGACTCTCTGCTGATTTTGCAAAGATTTCTTGCCGTTCAAATGGACTATTTTAGAGTTTTGTTGATTTTAGTATTTCTTATGGCCAGGTATTTATATAATTAACCTTGGCAAGACATGGGAGAAGCTCCAACTCGCAGCTAGGATAATTGTTGCCATTGAGAACCCTCAGGATATCATTGTTCAGTCTGCCAGGCCTTATGGTCAGAGAGCTGTACTCAAGTTTGCTCAATACACTGGTGCTAATGCAATTGCAGGAAGGCACACTCCTGGAACATTCACTAATCAGATGCAAACATCCTATAATGAGCCTCGCCTTCTCATTCTTACTGATCCAGAACAGATCATCAGGTTATTACCTCTTTCAAAATTAGAAGTTGAAACTACTGGACAGTACTGCTGTTGTATTGAGGGTGAATAGTGTTTCTAACGGTTAACTGCCATTGCCAAAGATGTTTTTATTTGGTTATGGGTTCAAATTGATCTCACTGTTATTTATTCTCTCTCTTGCCAGACTTTTTCTTATGCTATTTAATTGCGTGCAGCCCATCAAGGAAGGTGCTCTTGGAAATATACCAGTTATTGCCTTTTGTGACACTGATTCTCCAATGCGGTATGTTGATGTTGGTATTCCTGCCAATAATAAGGGGAAGCACAGTATCGGTTGCCTCTTTTGGCTTTTAGCAAGGATGGTTCTGCAGATGCGGGGCACTATTCTTCCAGGGCATAAGTGGGACATAATGGTAAAACATTTGCTGACTTCATGAATTGAATGGTTGTTGTTTTATAGCTATTGTAGATTCATTGCATTGCTAGATGTTTGTATTGCAAACGCCTTATTTCATTTGCGATTCAGTCGGAACAAGTTCTTTTTTGATGCAATTCCCTGTGCGAGTGTCTTGAATTTTGCTTTTCCTTGGAAGAAATTAGTCTTATTTTGGGTTGTCCTTCAAGTTCTTCAATAAGTGGATTTTTTTTTTTTTTTTGGTATTGTATAGGTGGATTTATTCTTCTATAGAGAACCTGAGGAGGCCAAGCAACAAGAGGAGGAAGAAGCTCCAGCTGCCCCAGAATATGCCATTGCAGACTTCAATGCTGCTGGTATTTCTAGTTTCCCTGCTGATGGTGAATGGCCTGCTGCAGTTGAACAACCCTGGCCTGAGGCAGTTCCACAATCTATCCCAGCAGCTCCTGCTAACTGGGCCCCAGAAGCTGGTAAGAATTATTGAATTAACTTTGGATGTGTGATAATGCTAGTCATATGTGTGATTCTTCTTGTAATGTTGGACTAAGTTCAGCTTTATCATTCAGACCATTTATTGGTCTTACAAATCTTGGCATTTTTTTTCCCTTTCTTTTTATAATTGCCTGCAAAATTGTCACCGGTATCCAATTTTGACAATGTTCTAGCAGTCATTTCCCTTTGTTCTTGCAATGCAACGGTTGTCTCCCCCATCCCGGCCAACATGGATGGGAGAATCTCTCATGTTGTGATAAGATTATGAGGCAGTTTAAATAGATCTTGGCTTCTTGTTCAAATATATGTAGTCACAATGTGTTTGACCGAAATTCCTCTTGCAGGTGATTGGGGTGAGTCTGTTTCAGCTCCACAAGTTTCTGTGCCTGCACCTGGAAATTTGCCTGCACCTGAAAATGTCATCGCAACAGGCTGGGAATAGCTTTGAACAAGAGATTTTTTATTCTGCGATGTCCAATCCGTAGTTTTTCTTCCTTCCTGGGAATTTCCCCTCCCAGATTATGTTAGGAAAGAAACATCTTTTACTTATAGTCTGATATTGAGTCTTCAGTTAAATTTTGTTTGTTGACATATTGATGGAAACTATATCAGATTCAGTATTTTAAGTTGTTTTGCAATTGGTCTTTTGGCAGTTTACTAGAATTGTGCATTCGACATGCCAATGAGTTAGTCTTATTCTTATAATATTGCTCTCGGATGAATGAAAAATAGCTTAGTATGAATTGAATGTTCAATTATAATTGTTTATACGTCATAAAATAAAAAATCAGTCGTTTATAAGAATACTGAGGATTTAAAATTTTATAAGGAAATATTATTGTGGTAAATTATACATATTCGATAATCTGTACCATCGATCATTTTATCAATGTTTGATGGATTGTGTACTTCAGTCTGGTTTTGGTTAAGCTTATGAAAAGGGCTTAAAAAACGATATAGTTTTTTTCTAGAAGTATTTTATCCACTTTAAAATTAACATATTGGCTTGTTCTTTCCTAAAGGGTAATGCCATGGCCAAGGTTCACCACCTGACCTTTACTTCTTGCTCAAAAGGGTGTGAGCAAACTCTAGGCAGTTGGGTGAAAGAGTGAACAGAATAATTTGTAATACAATGAGATATCAGAAGAGGTTAAGGGTTTGTTTGGATTAGATTTTAGTAGAATTGGTTTTAAAATAATTGATGTTGAAAAAATTGATTTTAAAAGAATTGATTTATGTTTAGAAAATATGTTGGAAAAGTGAATTCAGAAGAATTGATGTGAGATGAAAAGTAAACCTAATATTTTTCACTTTCACTAGAATCAATTTTATTGAAAGTAAAACACCTTTATCAAAAGTAAAATGCCAAACCAAACCATTTCAATTTTTTCAAACACACTTTTTACAACTCAACGTGATAAATTCTGGTATCCAAACAGGCTGTAAGGTGGCGTTTAGTATGCAAGAATATTTCCTGTTTTTATTTCCTAAAAAAGGTTTTGATATTTAGATTTTTAAAATTTAGAAAATACGTTTGGTTTATAAAAGTATATTTTATTTTTAATTGTGAAAATAATAAAAATATGTTTGATTTGTTTATTTTTAAAATGTAATTTTTAGAATCAAATTTACGATAATAAAGTTATATTTGATACTAAATAATAAAAAATACATAGTTGATTTGTATTAGTTCATCTACTAAAATAATTTATAAAATATCTCAAAGTATTAAGACTAAAATAAATTACTCACTCTTGAGTTAATTTTATTATAATTATCAATTATCATGATCTATTTGTATGTAGATAAAGATTTGAACGTTATGGTGAGTATTATTTTATTACTTATTTAAAAAGTTGTTAGAAATTTTTTCTATATTTTTTGTTATGGTAATATTAATTAAATATTGTAAAGAAAACTTTCACTACAAAAATTACGTGTAATATATATATATAGATTAAGCATGTGATATTATTTTTTAATTGATCGAAAAATCAATATTGCAATTTGGTAGAGATTGAATGACAAAGCAATAATATAGTTTTAAAGGGGCAGTTTTAATAGGCTACAAAATCTCTTTAAAAACAATTAGGCTATGTTCACGAGTTTAAGTTTGGAGGGAAGGAGAAGAAAGGGAGAGGTTTTTGGAGTTTTCATACGTTCATGAGTTTTATTTTTTAGAAGGAGAAGGTTTTTGAGGGTTTTCATTAACCTTTCAAAACTCTTCAAAACTCCTATTTTATAATTTCCCAAATTGGGAGATTTAAGAGGAATTACACTTTAAATTGCATTATTATTCATATTGAAAAATAAAATACCATCTTGATTAATCAATTTCAATTTCATCTTTTTAATGTTTCCCTCCAAATCTCGCGTTGATTTTCCATGAAAATTAATCACTCGCTTTCTCTCCTTGTAACAAAATTTAAAATTTAAAATTTAAAATTGATCACTTCTAAACAAATTTATACTAGATTATAAATTTTTCAGAAATCCTCTTTCACTCCACGCCCAAGAGCCAGAGCCATTGTTGCATTATCGATAGTTGGGAGCTCTCTTCCAATCCAGACTTTATTGGGTTATTATTTGTTGTTAGGGTCCAGATATAAATTATGTTGATTTTTTTAGATGGTATTCCAACATTTGATAATTTTTACTCATGAATTAGATGATGTGTGTTGAGGCTGAGGATTTATTAGACTTTATTTTTGTTGTGAATAATCGTTTCTCCAATATATTTATATATGCTTTATTATTTATTTTTAATTGATATACTTTTTAATTTAGTTCTTATAAATTTAACTTGTGATCATAATTAATAGAATATGTTTAACAAATAAAAGATAATTTTTTTATAAGACAAAAATTTCTATTTTTTGGCAAAAATACGTTGACATATACATTGAGACTTTTCTAAAAATAAAGAGAAAATTACTTTTAATAAGACACAATCTTAAGGTGACAATTTTTTAAAAACAAATATTCTTAAAATTTATAAGGCGTAAAATGGTTTCTAGAATTTTTAAAATTAATATAAAACATAATAACTATAAAAATATTAGCTATTTTGAATTTATTTAAGTTAAAGGTAAGACTTAAAGATATATTATAATTCCTCCATCTCCTTTCCTCTGTTAATTTTAAACTCGTGAACATGTTTGATTTAAACCCTTTATAACCCTTCATTCCCTTTTTCTTTATTTTCCTTTGATGTCTTTCCTTTCCTTCCCCTCCAAACTTGTGAACATAGCCTTAGGGAATGACTTAGTGGTAAAAATACTTGCAAAGACGGATACCTTGGGGATTATCTATGATGAGAATGGGTACGAGGACTAGTTTGGCCCCATGGCCATAGGGATAGGGTTCCTGTTATTAAACGGGTGGGACGAGGGTTAAGGTTCCCACCCCATGGTCCATGGAGATCCTAAATCTCCATAAGTATAAGTTTATATAAATGTGCTTATATATATATATATATATATATATATATATATATATATATCTCAAAATGTCCCAACTTTCATATTCCTAATTATTTTTAACTAGATTTACATAACATATTTTATTTTTAATTTTGACCATGGTAAATAATGTTATAATGATCAATAAATTATGGATATTTATGAGTGTTTTATTCATATTCAAGAGTATTTTTTAGATTTCTTTTCTCTTTTTTATGTTATTTTTAATTCTTTATAATAAACCTTCTACCCATGGGGATTTGAATCTCCACAAGGAGTAAGGAATGGAGACTCAAGATGGGGATGGGGATAGGGACGAGAGGAGGGCATATCCTCCATGGGTACCCATTGGCATCTCTAGAGATGATCGGTGCTCTTGTTGCTAAAGTGTGCTCTTGAAAGATAGATAAGGTGCCTTTGTCTCAGCTTGTTCAAAGAAAAAAAAAAAAACTAAAACAAATGCGTCCAACATTTTATTTTGAAGGGTTTGGGGAAGTTCATCTAGACATGGGCTAGATTTTCTGATCCATATTCTGTAGGGTCATCAATTGGAGATATGAATCCAATCAACCATGTTACACAAGAGGATGTTGAAATAGGAATGGATTGTGAATATTTCTCACAGTTGTAGGGAATGTAACCAAGGTGTTAATAAAAATTTGAATGATACACATAAGATCTTATTTTCAATGTTTAGATGAGCCTTTTCTCGGTCTAGGCTAATTTTGTAGTTTTCAAGATATTATCATATTAATTGCACAAGTTACGTTTGTGATTTGATAGATCTTCTTAAATACTATAAATAGTTCCATTGAACAATATCTTGGTCAAAAAATAAAATCAAGCCAAACTTTTGTGGTGCTAATGCTAAGTTCCACCTAGCACGACAAAACATGATTGGCGTATAAATTGTCTCTTAAGATCAGGGTGGAAGTATGCCATGCAGCTTATCGGAGGCCTTTGGCTTGCCTGCATTTGGCTTAGCTTAGCTTAGTATATTTAGTAAACAAGTTAGGTTTAAGTTTTTCAAAAAGCCTTTTTAACTACACAGACCAAACTCAGGTAATAAAAATAACCTATTAAGCCTAACAAGCTCTTATACTATTATTATCAATATTATAATTTAAAATTATAATGATAATAGAAACATTTTAATATATTTAAAAATATACTTTTATATTTAATTAATAAGCTTTTAGTTAATTTAATTTTTTTATATATATATATTTAGAAGTCCTTTGTTTATTTGAGAGTTAAACATTTTGGATTTTTTGAAAATATTGGGTACATTACTTGACCTCCCTTGGGGTGAGGTGAAATTGGCCCACCTCCCTTGAATTTGTAAAATCATTACACTTCTCTCCTCTATTGCATAGTGAACAGGTGCATCCTGGAGGTCATGTTAATGGACAAATAGAGGAAATCTAGAGTGAATTTCACAAAACCTTAGGAAAGATAAGTGTAATTGCCTACAAATTGTATAATCAAACAGACCTTTAAATAGGCTTTCAGGGTTAGGCTAGGCTAAGGCCACGATAAAAGCCTATATCAGAAAAGCCCAAGCTCTATCTTTTGACAATACATGGGTCTATTTAAATCAAAACCTAGCCTAGCCTAGTCTACTTCACCCCTAACTAAGCCAATTCTGAGCTCATGTGCAAGAACAATAATACACTTAAGAATCATCTTTCACAGTTCCATCATTATGGTTTTGTTCTGAACACCACATCTAAGGATGCATTTCTTTGTTCACTTTTCCAAAAATGCAATGTGTTATATTATTTCATCGAACTAGGGGCAATATAATAAGAATTGATATAACACTAAAAAAATCAGGATCAAAAGACAAAATGAGAATATGAAAGCTATAATCCAAACAAAAACAATAAGATACAGTACAAGGAGTATTACAGTAATGTATTTCATTTAGTGGGAAAAGACTTAATTATTGTTATTATTGTTATATGTAGGAGTGTTCGTGACCTGGCCGTCCAGCTAATCACCAACTCTACCCGACTTTAAATTTTTCGGTAGGTTCGGTCCTAAAGTTTGACCCAGGATACTTTCAGGTTGGATTTGGGTCATGCTTTGAGTTGGCCCAAAGTCAAACAATCCTTTTAAAGTTATATGTTTTTATAATAATTATGATAAATTACAAGATTTATACTTCAAATAATATATTTTAAATAATTTGATATCATTTTTGTAGACATATAGTTTGTTTTGAAATATATATTGTAAAATATCTCTTGAATTTTATTTTACTAGTAAAATTTTATAATATTACTATGTATAATATCAAAATCTTTATAGATTATTTAGAGCTAAGTCAACCTGCTTGTCATTAATCGGGTCATCGTAAGGTAAGGCTTGGGCTCTAAAAGATGGCTTAGTTCAAAGTCAAGCCAGGTTTGGATTTGATCCAATTAACTTGACCTATTCTTTGTACACCCTTGGTTGTACGCAAATTACTTTGTACAATATACAAAACTTTGCCAATAATAAAATATGTGGAAAAAATTTGCCAGGAATGTATTTTTTTATATTTTTAGTTATATATATATATATTATCATATATTTTTATATTTTAAAAGAAAAACTTTTGAGAAAAGGGGGCAAGCCCCTACTTGCCCCTCTTTCTATTGATCCTTGAATAAATCTTTAATTCATTTAAAATATTTTTATGGATAAAATAAACTATGAAAATAAATATTATAAAAATTCTCAATATAATCTCTATTCTCATCCTTATAGATTACAAATATAAATTACATCACTTTTAGTATTCGAAAATTAATATTTAAAAAGTATTATTATAATGTAACATTTGTGGTTTTTAAAAATCATGAGAAGAGTTTATTTTCTCAACCAAAGGAAAAAAAAAGACATTAAAAATATAATTTATACCAAATTACAAATTTAAATAGAGAAATATTGCCAAGATTTGATTTGGGAACATGACCTACGTGGAGAGGTCTAGGTCCCTACATAAGCCTCTCGAGAAGCATATCTCTCTAAATGCATGAAATAACATAATTTTCATTTTTAAAACATAAATAAATCTAACTTATTTCCAATTTCTCTATTCAAAACATAATATCTGAACTTGTAAACTATGTATTTTCAACAAAAATAACTCTGAAATTTGGTTTAATATTTGAAAACTGAATCATAAGTACATGTTTGACTCGTTATATAAATTCTAGTCACAATCTACAATTTTAAACCATTACTTGAAATCTGCAAACACATATATAGATGTTTATAACTCTTGAAAGTAAACACATTATCTTAAAATAAATGCATGGCTCCTAATCCTACCTCACATCTATTAGAGCACTCTAATTCTAATATGAATTTAAGCTAAGCCTTACAACAAAGTAAAGCTCACCACTAGAAACAACTACGTTAACTGAAAACGGCCTGAGCAAAACTGAGACCTGACCTAGGACGAAGGGAGAGGGTGGGTTAACGGACTCAATGAGTGAATTCTCACTCATCACCTGGATGAGGTAACCAACATATATATATATATATATATATATATATATATATATATATATATATATATAACCATTTCAATTATTTATGTACTTAGCTATATAGAAACACCTCTAAATTCATGGATTCATAGGAAAGTTTTTCTAAATTCATAGTCTATCATAAAATCATTTTAAACTGGTGGTGCCAATAAATACTAGAGAAATAGTAATCTCTGATATATATACTTAATATAGCAATAACGTCTCTGAAATTACTCTTATCTCTATAGGTCCTCATAAGGCCCCGGATTTTACACCTAATTGGGTTCTATTCTCTAATACGTTAGAGGTGAGATTGTCCTTTAGCATACAACTTAGTACCAAAGTTAATGATCTTTCATAGCCGTTAACTCATTGTATATTTTTCTATAGGTACCATCTAAAAGTAGTTTGTACATAAGCTTAAACTCTGAAACTCTTAAATCTCTTAAAACTCTAAAAGTTCTGGATTCATATAACTCTAACAATCTAACTTTAACATAACTATGGCTATGAAATCATGCCTAAGGGATCACCAACTTGCAGGCATCACGATGTCAAAAGCCCATTGAATATGTATCTGAACAATTACTATAAATTATATTGAATTCTGGACTTTTTAATATCATAAAAACTGAAGTTAAGTCGTGTCTCAAGTTAGCATACTTTAACAAACTTGATAACTCTAATATCATATTTCCAAAACAATAACATATTTATTCATGAAGCTAAATCATATTTTGTTCAACATTTCTTTTTCATCCTAACTGGATATTCTAAAAACATAGTCTGAAATCCCAAGTCTTGAAAACATGGTAAATATCATAAATCCATCAAAGCATAATTGTCAGCTTTGGTAAACTTGCTGAATCATATCTTGTTCAACAAATCCCTTCATGGGTATATAAATCATTTTCATGACATACAACAATCAATCATGATCTTATGATTTTCTTAAAACTCATTTTTCATGCTATAATCAAAACCATAATGTTTGCTAGGCTTCAAATAACTTGTAAAATATGTTCCATATACAATTTCATTTCTATATTCATGCTCAGTCATCATAATACTTGGAACACATTCATAATGACTGAAAATAAGGCCATGAATTTGAATCTCACTCACCGTTTGGGGTTAGGAGTATGTGGGTGCTAGCAACTTAACCATGAAAGCTTGGAATGACACCAACAACTACCGTAGAGCAATATAAACACATGAATAATCTATAACAACTCTAGAACAACTCTAAAATAACTCTATGAACATTGGGAGAGTGCCCAAACTTGACATCAACTACGAAATAACAACACCCATTGTATAGAGGAGGAAGAAAAAGAAGAATCTAACATAAACCATAGCTAAATCCTTATCTTGGAGTTTTGAGGAGGTCGGATTGAGTGAGGTTGAGAGTGGGGAGGTAGAAGAGAGAGTTGGGATTTAGGGTTTCTGTTTTGGAGGTTAAAACCCAAGTGGGGAAGGATTTAAAGGGTTTGGGGACTTTGAAATGGAAACTGTGTCGTTTTGCACTCGCATCGAGGACCTCGCTAGGCAAGCACGTGAGCCTCTCTGGCGAGCTCACCAAGTTCTAGAATCCCATTGAAAAAATAGCCTTCACCAGGTGAGCTCACCAAGTTCCAGAATCCAGTGAAAAAATAGCCTTTGCCAGGCGAGCTGTGCCTTGCTTCAAGACCTCGAACTCAAAACCAGCCTCAGGAAACATGCTTCACTAGGAAAGCTTGTGGGCCTCACCTAGCAAGAGACCAAATTCTAGAGAAAAATCTTACATGCAAGGCTCGCATGGCGAGGAGCTAGCTTGCCTGGCGAGCATGCTGACATCAACAGACCTATTTTGCACTTTTCATGACTTTAGAGGTTGTGGGACCTTTCTTGTAACATGAGTGGGTCCTAGGGACCCTAAGGTCATACTAGATTTATTTAGTGACAGGTGGACCTGAGGTATTACAACTAGTGCTTGTTGGCGGTAATGGAGGATTAGAAGATGAGGAGGCAGAACATGTTACCCAAGTTCGAAGGAATAGGTCGCAATCCTAGGCCCAGTTCTCCTTTGAGATCGGCCTAGTCACTATTCATCATGGAATTTGGAAATAATGCATCCAACAGATTTTGTAGGTACCGGCAATGATTTAGGTATTGGATCTGGTGGCGTTAGTGGAGCTTTGGAATTTGAGTGGCAAAGAGAGTTTCATGTTAGGCAACTGTTTCGTGAAAAGATGCCAGGATGTTTGCTATTAAAAACTACAATATCCGAAGATTTTATGAGTTTAGACTTCAAGAGAGACCACAAAATTTATCATGGCAAGTGTGTGTAGTTTGACGCGGGTGTAATTACGCTATAATGTGTCATATATATAGCCGAAGAAAGAAAATGTGGATTGTTGGAAAGTATAATAGGCCGCACACACGTAACTTCACAATCGTAACACCACTACCAATTGGATAATAATGTCATGTATCACTTCATACTCCTGTGGTGGAAGAGATCTAACAATATCCATAAAGGTATTGCAAGTGGAACGGAAGCTCATTTCAGGTGCATGACACAATCCACCTGGTGCCACTCCACAATCTCAAAGCATATCAATGCGGTGGCACATGCCCAGATGGTAGCCTGAGCCCTCACCCATGAAGGAGTAATAATAACAACACTAGGGTCCATGTACAAAGTCCATACAAATTGTAAAAATTTAAAACAAATATATATTAGAAAACTCTGCATTTGAACCTAGACACTACTCCATTTTTAAATTTAAAAATAAAAGTACTCCATCAATAGGGATGGCATCAATGAGTGGCCTCACATGCAATAATCGAGCCCTATCCTATCCGTCCTCTTCATAGTCCCGCCCACTGAACATATAGTAACTCATAGCTTATACATAATGTGAAAGAACAAATATAACACAAAAATAAAGATATAACATAGTAAATTACCTGCTAGTGCTAGGGGCCATCTAACCTCATAATGTTCAACTAATCAGAGTGTCGGATCTTGGTATAGGCCTAGGCAATAGTAACCCAAAACAAACTCTAAGCTCTATCACCTTATAATAGGTCACCTGACATAAGTGGCGGTACAAGGTCGCCAACGTTGCTGAGCCCTAGCTATGTCGCTCGCATGAGTGAAAATCTCTCAAGTGCTGCAACCACTTTATGTGAACCTAAGAGTTAGAGTGGTCGGTCATAAAAACCAACCAATCAGCTGCTTATGTAGGCCAAGTGTGCTCGCACAACTAAACCTGATTGCCTCGACAAATCATAATCCCTCAAAATGCACTCTCAAACCACGATAGGTTCACCATAAAACCTATTCTTTGTCCAAGGGGTGGTGCGTAGATCCTAGAAGCTCCTCACACAAAGCCCATATATTTGTCCTCAGATGAGTCCCATCCATCTATATAGCTAGTAATGGGAACCCGTCCACTAGAAGCCCTAGATGAAACGCCACGTCCTCCAGTCTGTGGTGCACTCTCCATAGGAAAGGTGGAAGGTATGCGACTTGGGCCATCTCTTAACAAGGGCGCTATAGGGCATCATCATATCTCGAAGTTCCCAATGTGGCAAGCTTTCCAAAACTCAGCTAACTCCAAATATGGCTGCATGCCTGGATGTGGAGGCACCACAGGCCAACACACTTAGGCTTCAACACTCGATCAAGCTATATTAATTTGTTAAAAAAAACAAAATACTTGGTTATAACGCTAAATAATTATTAAGGTAATGTAAATCAGATTATCAACTTTAATAATAATTAAACACTAACATAGACTAACATACATAAATATTTAGGTCCCTAAACTAAATCAGATTAATTACTAATTTATCATTCCTATATACTAATTAAAACTTTTAACAACTTTTAATATACAACTTTACCTAATTACAAATCCTATTAATCCTAAATTGCTACTAATTATTACTTAATTGCTTAATTACAAACCCTAACCAAACTCTAAGTCTTAAGTCCTAATACTTATAAACAATTATAAACATTAATTGAAACTACAAATATAAATAAATATCCATAAAGAAATAAATAAAATTTGCATAAGTTAAATTAAAAAATATTATATATAAATAAGGCTAAAAAAAATTACCGTTTCCTCTAGCTTTCCTGAATGTGAGTTAGGTCATTAAGTTGGTAAAGATTATTTGTCACCATTTTAATTGATCATCAACACGTTAAGATTCTATGGTGAATGAAAAAAAACAAGTTCCGAAAATGACTCTCATGTGGTCCACCACTTCCACCAATTTCCTTTATATAGGCTCTAAGGTAGCGTTTATTTAGTAATAGGGACAGAATATAGACATAGAGACATAAACCTGATTGGTGATGGAGACAGGAACAGAGGATAAGAAAAATGGACAGAAAAACACAAAATTTCTACTTTCAAAATCTTGGAACATCGAGTATAGGATATTGAGAAGAAATTTAATATTTATATCTTCCAATAATACCCATACCTATATTTAATATTTATGTCCCCATCTCCATTGTCCCTGATTTTTATTCCTGCCCTCCTACCAAATGCTGCCTAAAAGCCATGAAATCGCTATAAGTTGTAGCAATTTCATGGGTAAAGTGTAATCTCTGTAACTTACAACGATTTCCTATATAAAATGAACGGTCGCAAATTCATTATTAAAGATGGGAGTTGGTATTTTGCAATTAATCTATTTATTTATTTTATTAGTGTAAAAATCCGTAACTATTGTCTTAAAAAAGCTTCAAAAAATAATTCAATATATATTGGTATTTTATCCTTCAATGATCATATCATTTTAAAAATATTAAAAAACATATGGTATTATGATTTTTTTATCGATCACTTATTTTTATTTTCATAAAATATTTGCTATTATATTGTTTAAGGTAACTATTATCTTAAGAAAGCTTTGAAAAAATAATTCAAAACATAAATATCAATTATTATATTAAAAATGTTAATGTCAAATGCTTGTAATATTTAGTGGCTATATTAATATTAAATATTTTTAATTAATTAAGTTATTTTTTAATATATGAATTAACCATAATAACATTTTAAATTATCATAATAATTAATAAATAATTCATGTTAACTAGGCATTCTTTTAGTTAAAATATAAGAAGGATATTTTGGTAAAGTTTAATAATAAAAAGGAGTGTTAGTAGAAGTGGTAATAAACAAAAGGAATGGCATTAGTCACTCCTAGTAAAAAAGGGTAAGAAGGTTCTTTAGAAATTATGGCATAAATCTCATTCATAAATTCCTCAATGTGTATAGAAAATATGTTATTGAAGCTATACACCCTTTTAGTTTTAGAATGACAAAAGAGGGAACTAAATTGTTAAAAATTGAAAATTTCATTCACCTTTGATATGTCTGAAGAAGAAACAACCTTCAAGGCAATGAAATAAAAAGTAATGAACACAAAATTTTAATTCAGCGCATGAGGATATTGCTTTCAGCAAAACAAAATTCCATGAATTTATACCTTATGCTGTATTTGAAGTTTCCTCCACTACAAAGCCACACTATCCTAACGACCCATTTTTTATTTAAAATTATATATCTATTTTTTGAATTAAAAATCTTAACAACCCTATCTTTTGTTCTCTCTCCTATCTTTCAATTCTCCCACTCTCTTCAATTTCCTCACTCTCTGTAACTACTAACTGCCCACTCTACTCCCTCTCTTTTTCAATTTTTTTTAGCCACTCACATCTTGTACCAAACTCACCTCAAGACAAAGGAAGAAGAAAGTTTCTTTCCTTTTTCCAATCCCTTGGTATGTTTTCTTTTGTTCCTTCACCAAAATTCTTATTATTCTTTTTTGTTTTGTGACATTCTCCTTAATCAATTAATACTTTAGGGCTAATCATTCTACCTTACTAGTACTCTTATGATTGGATTTGGGTTCTCTAAAGTGATGATCTAACTTTAGATGGTAAAGTGAACAATTTCAGTCTTAGATCAATATAGTGAAATGACTCTACTTTTAATTTTATTGATTCAAAACTAAATTCTCATTACTTTAATTTTTAAAGTGAGATCATCACTTTAGATAATCCTTGCCCCTTGCCCTTTGTGATAATTTGTCCCTCGTTCAATCAAATATCTCATTTTGTATAATTTTACGAGTAATGAGGCTGAAAAATAACCATATTTGGTAATGTGACATTAAATGCTTGAATGAATATGTAAAACTCTTTTACCCTTTCAATATATTCCAAATAAATCCTTACATAATTTGCATTTTTTCTTAGGTTATTTATGTTTCTTTATATATGTGCATCACACTGGTCACATCAATAATATTTTTATTTTATATTAAAAATTGAACTAGCTAAATTGGTGGGTTCAATTTTCAATCCATATTCCTATAAGTAGTTTCATATTCCCATATCTTGATAATTTTTGTCTCGAAACCCATATAAAAAAGAGCAATACTCAACATTAAAAAAAAATATATAATATTGTGATGCCTCAGATTCATGTGTCTCTACAAGTCTGTATGACCTTAGGGTCCCAGGAAAGACCCCGAATGCATGAAAAATAGTAAAAATGTAGAACATACTTCCTATGACTGCTATAGTAGTAGTTGGTGCAATTGCACCTAGCAAGTTTCAGGTGACCACTATAGTGGTTATAGACCGCTATAGCTCAAGTTAATCGGTATGGTGCTTCGGCGCACACCGCTAGGCGGTCAAGTGTAGGTGCACTGTGTTGTTTTCTTATGTTAACCACTATAGATGTGCCCCAATGTCAGAACACGTCCAAAACAATGCAGTTTCATTAAGTGACCTTCCTACCCTATAAACACCCTTCCCCAGCACGTTTTTAACCCCAAATTAAAACCCTAACATTTCCCAACTCCTTTTCCACCTTTTCACTCCCTTCCTCCTTTAATATTACCTCCTCCAAGCTTCAACGTAAGGATTGTTCATGATTTATATTTGGTTTCCTCTCCTTTCCTCCATGTTTATCAGTTATGGTGTTTATATTCTTGATTATTGTCAAATTTGGGTACTATCCCAATGTTCATAGATTTGTTCTAGTATGGTTATAGTTTGTTCATGGTTTTTTTTTTTTATTGCTTCCATGGTAGACGTTGGTGTCATTCCTTATCCCTAAAGCTCTATTGGTGCTAACACCACAAATTCCATCCCTCAAGGTGAGTGGGTTTGAACTTATGACCATATTTTCAATCATTATGATTACTAGATATGAATCTACAACAGAACTATGTCATGCATATGGTTTTACAAAATATGCCAAGTTTGGAAGAATTGTGAATCTTTGAATAAATCACAAAAATATGTTTTAGAAAACTATGGGACCATGTTGATATGTTGTATGTCATGAAAATGTTTTATTTGCTCATAAAAGGATTTATTGGAAAAGTATGAGATTTAGTAAGTTTACCAAAATCATTAGACAATATCATGGATTGATGAAGCTACCATGTTTTCAAGATTCTCAATTTCCTGATTATGCTTTCAGAATCTCAAGTTACGTTTTATTGGAAAAAAGTAAAGTTGAGTATGATTATCTCCATTGCAGATATGTTATTATGATTTACGAGTTTCCATGTTTATAAAATTATGTCAGCTTGAAATATGGTTTTAGAATTTCAGTTTTGTATTATTGAGAGTATTGAATACAATATGATTCGTAACATTGATCAGACGCATTCTGTGGATTTTTGAAATCACCAGGTCTACAAGCTAGTAATCTCTTGTGCATGATTTTAAAATCCTAGTTATGCTTGATAGTTAGCTTATTAGAATTATATAAATTAAGAGCTTTCAAGTTTTCACATCTATTCAGTTTATGTGCAAATTAGTTTTAGATGATAACTATAGAGAAATAGATAGTGAGTCAACAACAGTAAGATTATTAGCCTCTGCTAGAGGACAATCTACCCTATTAAGTATTAGAGAATGGAACCTATTTAGGTGTCCATCCAATAGGACCTTGTTAAGTGCCATTTCAGAATTCAGAGATCATATTAATTATTATTATTACTACTACTATTATGTCCAATTTATTATGTTCAGTGATTCATGTTTCTCTAGTAATTACCGTACCATGAATTTAGAAATGCTTTCCTATGTAATTATGCATGTAAATATCAAAATAGTTTTTTTTTCTTAATTTGGGTAACTGGATCCATGGTTTTCCTAGTTTCCTTGGTTAAGGAGACATTCTTTTTGCCAAACCCTTGCTATTAAAATTGGGCTTAGGATAGCCTGAGACTTGGGCTATAAGAAGGTGATTCTTGAGACGACTCAAAGGAAGCCTAGAGACTTGTTAATGTGCATCCTAGTTCTTTCATGTCTATGGCATTCTTTTTGCTCGTATCCAGTTTTGGTGGCTTTGGATTGGGATGTTCAATTGCCGCATGTGTTTGGGAAGCTAACTATTGTGCTGATTTTCTAGCGAAGCAGGAATCCAACCAGGCTTTAGCCCTCTGAACTTGGCTCTCTCCTCCTGAAGGGATGCTTGATTTGTTGGCTGCTAATAGAGCCGCTTTTTATCTTCGTAATTAGTTTTTTTGCTGTTTTGCGTTATTGTTTTCATTTGTCCACCAAAAAAATATATATCATGTTGGTTGTCCTATGTGAGTGGTTGGTGAAAATCAATTCATTGAGTCCAATAACTTACCCTTCTTCCTTCCTTCTTATATTTGCAAATCTAGTTATCACTCAATCACCAATTTAGTAGTCTACAACTATTCCAGTGGTGAGTTTTATTTTGTATTGAAGGTTAATCTAGGATTATATTAGATTAAAGTGCTCTAGTAGATTTGCATGCATGATCCAAACCATGCATTTTATTTTAAGATTTTATATTTATTTTTAGAATTTATGATCATCCTTATATATTTTCAGAATTTAAGTATGGATTTTAAATGCAGCAAGTTAAATTATGTAACCAGCCAGTTATGTATTCATGATACAGTTTTCTAAGTATTGAACCAATTTATGTTTCATGATTATGTTTATGCAGCGAACCAGTTTACATTAATATGTTTTGCTTGAGGCATGAGTTAAGTTGATAAAATTGATTTTATGATTATACACGTTGAGATGTTTTGGTTTTATGAATTTAATCATTATAACTCCAAAGAAAAGTTTATGATGATTTAAATTTAATTATTCTTTGGGAACGAAGATCACGATAATCCGTGCATTTAGTAAGTCATGCTACCTATGAGGTTTAGAAACCCAGGTCCCTCACATATGTCGATCACGTTCTAGATTTGGTCATGATAATATCTTTACTAAAAATCACAGTAATTATCGAATAAAATAAAATAAAATAAAAATTTTGCTAAAATTAAAGGTTACATAGCATTTTCCTAGGAAAAAAGTGTAACTTTCTTTTGTAAATATAAAAAAGAAGAGGAAAATCAACCAATTTAAGACTGGAGGCAAGCAGAAAGTCCAAATGACCTCCTAAGGCCGAAAAGGCAAACAACATACTGAAGGGGCAAAGAAGTCATTTTAGCAAAACTAGGGTTTTCATCTCCATTGAAAGAGAACCCTTTAAAAAACCCCAGTTCTCCGCAAACCTGCTTTCTCTTCTGACACTGCCCCTTACGAGCGCGCAGCTTCTCAAGTCTTCGGAGGGCATACTACCGCCGCCGCCGCCGCCAACAACATGGCCACCGCCGCCCCCGCCACAACCGCCGCGCCGCCGCGACAGCTGTCGCAGAAGGAGCAAGACATACAAATGATGCTTGCCGCCGAGGTCCACCTCGGAACCAAAACTGCGACTTCCAGATGGAGCGCTACGTCTTCAAGCGCCGCAATGACGGTCAGTTTTCTTTTTTGAATGTTACCATTTTTGTTATGAATGATTCTTCTTTTTTTGTTTTTTTTTTTTTTTTTTTTTTTTTTTTCTGAATTCTGTGTAGTCATGTTCGTGATGTGGGAAAAAATTGCATTTTTTTGGATACCTTTTGGATTGTGAATGAGAATGTGGTTAAATTCCTTTTGATGAATTGGAAGGCATATTAATGCTGTAGTGTTATGCTTTACTGTCTCAACATTTTTCTGTGATGTATTCATAATATTCATACGAGTACTTTGTTTTTGATAAAAAATGGTGGATATTAGATAATCACGCAAATTTGCTCATGGTAATGGCCATTTGTGGTTAATGAGTTGTTAGGTCTTGAAAACTGATGAAAAGGCCGAAGATCTGTGGCTTTTAATGGTTTTTATTACTTTTCAATTTTTTATAAATTCTTTTTTTTCTTCTGTGTTTGATTAAATGTTCTGTTTGATACTTTGTAGTAGTTGGAATGGAAAAATGAAGGGATGTAGGCTAGGCATAGCTCTGATGTAGTTTTCATTCTGGTGTTTAGATGTGTCTGCATTCAGACGGTTAATTTAATTACTAATCAGAATTCAGAAATTTTATAAAGGTATTTTGTGCTTGAATTCACTCTTTTTGCGTTTTAATTGAAGCTAAACGTGCCTGTAGTCTTTCTGATCCTTGCTTTCGTTTACTGCTGTCACAGAGTTCCTGCTGCTGAAATAGAACATTTAGAGTTTTGTTGACTCTAGTATTTCTGGTTCTCAGGTATTTATATAATTAACCTTGGCAAGACATGGGAGAAGCTCCAACTCGCTGCCAGGATTATCGTTGCCATTGAGAATCCTCAGGATATCATTGTTCAGTCTGCCAGGCCTTATGGTCAGAGAGCTGTACTCAAGTTTGCTCAATACACTGGCGCTAATGCAATTGCGGGAAGGCACACTCCTGGAACATTCACTAATCAGATGCAAACATCCTATAATGAGCCTCGCCTTCTCATTCTTACTGATCCAGAACAGATCATCAGGTTATTACCTCGTTCAAAATTAGAAGTTGGAACTACTGGACAGTACTGATGTTGTATTGGGGTGAATAGTGTTTCTAACGGTTAACTGCCATTGCCAAAGATGTTTTTATTTGGTTATGGGTTCGAATTGATCTCACTGTTATTTATTCCCTCTCTTGCCAGACTTTTTCTTATACTATTTAATTGTGTGCAGCCCATCAAGGAAGGTGCTCTTGGAAATATACCAGTTATTGCCTTTTGTGACACTGATTCTCCAATGCGGTATGTTGATGTTGGTATTCCTGCCAATAATAAGGGGAAGCACAGTATCGGTTGCCTCTTTTGGCTTTTAGCAAGGATGGTTCTGCAGATGCGGGCACTATTCGTCCAGGGCATAAGTGGGACATAATGGTAAAACATTTGCTGACTTCATGAATTGAATGATTATTGTTTTATAGCTATTGTAGATTCATTGCGTTGCTAGATGTCTGTATTGCAAACGCCTTATTTCATTTGCGATTCAGTCGGAACAAATTCTCTTTCAATGGAATTCCCTGTGCGAATTTCTTGAATTTTGCTTTTCCTTGGAAGAAATTAGTCTTATTTTGGGGTGTCCTTCAAGTTCTTCAATAAGTGGATTTTTTTTTTGTTATTGTATAGGTGGATTTATTCTTCTATAGAGAACCTGAGGAGGCCAAGCAACAAGAGGAGGAAGAAGCTCCAGCTGCCCCAGAATATGCCATTGCAGACTTCAATGCTGCTGGTATTTCTAGTTTCCCTGCTGATGGTGAATGGCCTGCTGCAGTTGAACAACCCTGGCCTGAGGCAGTTCCACAATCTATCCCAGCAGCTCCTGCTAACTGGGCCCCAGAAGCTAGTAAGAATTATTGAATTAACTTTGGATGTGTGATAATGCTAATCATGTGTGATTCTTCTTGTAATGTTGGACTAAGTTCAGCTTTATCATTCAGACCATTTATTGGTCTTACAAATCTTGGCTTTTTTTTTCCCTTTCTTATAAATTGCCTGCAAAATTGTCACCGGTATCCAATTTTGACAATGTTCTAGCAGTCATTTCCCTTTGTTCTTGCAATGCAACGGTTGTCTCCCCCATCCCGGCCAACATGGATGGGAGAATCTCTCATGTTGTGATAAGATTATGAGGCAGTTTAAATAGATCTTGGCTTCTTGTTCAAATATATGTAGTCACAATGTGTTTAACCGAAATTCCTCTTGCAGGTGATTGGGGTGAGTCTGTTTCAGCTCCACAAGTTTCTGTGCCTGCACCTGGAAATTTGTCTGCACCTGAAAATGTCATCGCAACAGGCTGGGAATAGCTTTGAACAAGAGATTTTTATTCTGCGATGTCCAATCCGTAGTTTTTCTTCCTTCCCTGGGAATTTCCCCTCCCAGATTATTTGTTAGGAAAGAATCATCTTTTACTTATAGTCTGATATTGAGTCTTCAGTTAAATTTTGTTTGTTGACATATTGATGGAAACTATATCAGATTCAGTATTTTAAATTGGTCTTTTGGCAGTTTACTAGAATTGTGCATTCGACATGCCAATGAGTTAAGCTTATAATATTACTCTCGGATGAATGAAAAATAGCTTAGTATGACTTGATTTTTCAATTTTAATTGCTTATACGTCATAAAATAAAAAATCAGTCTTTTATAAGAATATTGAGGATTTAAAATTTTATAGGGAAATATTAGTGGTAATCTATACATATTCGATAATCTGTACCATCGATCATTTTATCAATGTATGATGGATTGTGTACTTCGGTCTGGTTTTGGTTAATTATGAAAACGGCATAAACGATATAGATGTTTTTTTCAGAAGTGTTTTATCCACTTAAAAATTAGAGTTAACGTTCATTTTAATTTTTTATTTTATATGTATGAGTCATTTTAGTTTTTGACTTTTAAAATGAGTCAAATTAATTCCTAACATACTATTTGTTTTTTAAAGCAAATGAAATTTAAAATAATTCATTTTGGTGTCTAATATTATAAAAAATGAGTAATTTTATGATTTGGAATGGAAATTTAAATGAATCATTTTGTATAATTTTAGATACTCAAATAAGTCATTATAAATTTTATTATACTTCAAATGACATAAAGTATGTTAAAGTGTTATTTAAGATTACCTATTATTAATTAATTGAAATGTTAAATAAAAATGAGTTGAGGGACTAAAATGATTCACCTTTTGTAATGTTTAGGATTAAATTGACTCATTTTAAAAGTTAGTTACCAAAATAACTCACAAGTGTAAAATTATGGACTAAAATAAGTATTAATTCTTAAAATTAACATATTGGCTTGTTCTTTCCTAAAGGGTAATGCCATGGCCAAGCTTCACCACCTGACCTTTACTTCTTCCTCAAAAGGGTTTGAGTAAACTCTATGGCAGTTGGGCAAAAGAGTGAACGGAGTGATTTGTAATACAATAAGATATCAGAAGAGGTTAAGGGTTTGTTTGGTTTAGATTTTGATAAAATTGGTTTTAAAATAATTGATGTTGAAAAAATCAATTTTAAAATAATTTATTTATGTTTAGGAAAGATGTTAGAAAAGTGGGTTTAGAAGAATTGATGTGTGATAGAAAATTAAAAGCTAATATTTTTCACTTCCACTATAATCAATTTTATTGAAATAAAACACCTCTATCAAAAGTAAAATATCAAACCAAACCATTTCAATTTTTTCAAACACATTTTTTTCAACTCAACGTGATAAATTTTGGTATCCAAACAGGCTATAAGGTGGTGTTTGGTATGCAAAAATATTTTCTGTTTTTATTTCCTAGAAAGCGTTTCCATATTTAGATTTTTAAAATTTAGAAAATGCTTTTTGTTTAAAAAACTATATTCTGTTTTTAATTGTGAAAATAATGAAAATATGTTTGGTTTGTTTATTTTTAAAATGCAATTTTTAGAATTAAATTTAAGATAATAAAGTTATATTTGATACTAAATACTCAAAAATACATAGTTGATTTGTATTGGTTCATCTACTAAAAGAATTTATAAAATATCTCCTTAAAGTATTAAGACTAAGAATAAAATAAATTGTTCACTCTTGAGTTATTTTTATCATAATTATCAATTATCATGATGTATTTGTACGTAGATAAAGATTTAAATGCTATGATGAGTATTATTTTATTAATTATTTAAAAAGTTGGTGGACTTTTTTTCTATATATTTTGGTATGATAATATTAATTAAATAATGTAAGGGAAACTTCCATTGCAAAAATTATATGTAATATATATATATATATATATATATATATATATATATATATATATATATATATCATGCCCAAAATATACCAACTTTCATATTCCTAATTGTTTTTAACTAGATTTACATAATGCGTTTTATTTTTAATTTTGACCGTGGTAGATAATGTTATAATGATCAATAGATTATGAATATTTATGAGCATTTTATTCATAATCAAGAGTATGTTTTAGATTTTTTTTCTTTTTTATATTATTTTTAATTCTTTATAATAAACCCACAGATACCATGGGGATTTGAATTTCCACAAGAAGTGAGGAATGAGGACAGAGATAGGGATGTGGATAGGGACGGAGGCAAGGGCATCTCCCGCTCCCATGAGTACTCATTATCATCTCTAGAAATGACCAGTTCCCTTGTTGCTAAAGTGTGCTCTTGAAAGATAGATAAGGTGCCTTTGTCTTAGCTTGTTCAAAAAACAAAAAAGTTGAAACAAATGCATCCAAAATTTTATTTTGAAGGGTTTGGGGAAGTTCATCTAGACATGGACTAGATTTTTCTTCAAATTCTCCAGGGTTATCAATTCGAGATATGAATCCAATCAACCATGTTACACAAGAGGAATGATACACATAAGATCTTACTTTCAACGTTTGGATGAGCCTCTTGTTAGTCTAGGCTAATTTTCCAGTTTTCAAGATATTATCATATTAATTGCACAAGTTACGTTTGTGATTTGATAGATATTCTCGAATACTACAAATAGTTCCATTGAACAATATCTTTGTCAAAAAATAAAATCAAGACAAACTTTCATTGTGCTAATGTTGGGATCCCACCTATTGGGACAGAACATGATTGGTGTATAAATTGTCTACTAAGATTAAGGATAGAAGTATGTTAGGCCGCTAGGAGAGGCCTTCGGCTTGCTTGCATTTGGCCTAGCTTGGCCTAACCCATTTTTTTTTTTTTTTTATGGTTAAGTTAGAGAATTCATTAACTGGAGAAAAGGGTTACATCAGCAAGAGCTAAATTCAGGGCCTCAAATGGGCCATCCTCTAACCATACACAAGAACCAAACTTGGCATGGTTCTTAGCTAAGCAATGGGCCACTTTATTACCACCCCTCTTTGTATGAAGGAAGTTGTAATAACCAAGCCTAGCACCTAGATCTTTACATTTACGAGCTATATCAGCCAAATAAGTCATGTCTTCCTTTGTCCCATTTGCCACTTCTATTAGTTCCAAGCAGCCTGACTCCACATCAATATTTCGGAAAGAAGTGTCACCTGCTAGAGCTAGACCTCATCTCATGGCCATTGCTTCTACAACTCATGCTTCAGATACAAGACAAATCTTCTCCAAAGCTGCTAACAAAATGTTACCCCACTCATCCCTAACCACCGCACCCATGCCCCACTCATTCACCCCTAGCTCTCCCGCATCTCTGTTGAGTTTAAAGCACTAGTGGTTTCCAGGTACATTAGGGCACTTGCAAATTGCTCGAGGCGTCCTTTCTCTCTGCAAATTTGCCTTGGATTTCTGAAAATGATTTGAGAGCTGAGGCCGCTCATCAGAGGCCTTCGGCTTGCCTGATTCGCGCTTAGCTTAGCCTAACTTATTTAGTAAACAAGTTAGGTTTAAGTTTTTCAAAAAGCCTTTTCTAACTACACAAACTAGACTCTAGGTAATAAAAATAACCTATTAAGCCTAACAAACTGGCCTATTTATATTGTTATTATCAATATTATAATTTAAAAATATACTTTTATATTTAATTAATAAGCCTTTAGTTAATTTAATTTTTTTTATATATTTAGAAGTCTTTTGACTTATTTTAGAGTTAAACATTTTGGATTTTTTGAAAATATTGGGTACATTACCTGACCTCCCTTGAGGTGAGGTGAAAATAACCTACCAGAATGCCCAAGACGAGGTACTTGGTCAGATGAATCCTTTGTCAAGCAATTCTTGCAACTGTTCTTTAACTCTTTCAAATCTGAGGAGCCATATGGTACGGAAGTATAGAGATAGGTCTCACTCCCAGCTCAAGCTCTATCCCAAATTCCACTTCCCTTTTCGGTGGCATCCAGGAGTTCCTCTGAAAATATATCTAAACTTAAAACTCCAGGAACTAAATCCAAACTCGGCACTTGGGCATCTATATCTTCTTATCGAAGCAAGGAAGCCATAACTCCCTTTTCCATGAACCGCAAGGTGCTCATAGTTGAGATCAAACTAGTCAGAACTGAACAACTGGTACCTCAAAACTCCTGTAACTCATCTCCCATAACCTTGAACCTCACTATCTTCCTATAGCAGTCTACCATCACATGGCATGAAGCTAATCAATCCATGCCCAAGATAATATCAAAGTGGGACATGTCTAACACATGAAGCTTTGCAAGTGTCTCCATGTCCCCAACTTTGACCTCGCATTCTCTATAAATTGACTGGACAAGGATGGGCTTTCCAGAAGGTATCCCCACTAGAAACGGCCCCTCAAGACTGGAAAGGGTCTCCCTAACCGTGTGGCAAAGGGACATATACGAATGTGTGGACCGAGGTAAATCAATGCAAAAGCCTCAAAAGAGCAAACTCTAATAATTCATGCTACTACATTGTTGGAAGCCGTTGCATCCTGTCACATCAAGGCAAATAGACGAGTCTCCCGCCACCCTAACCTCTGCCAGCTGGGCCTTTCCACCAGAACCTCTACCCCCAAGGCCCCTACACCCAACACCTTTGCCAATGAAGTAGCCAAACCACCCGGTCACTCGATTGAAATGACAAAGCTAAAATGATGGGGTTCACCGACCCTTACCGGATGCTCCTTTATGAAATGGATAGTCTACATGCTTGCGGTTGGCCACAGCCATAACATGCAAATGTGCCCATCATGCACTACTCGGTGTGTCTCCTCCTGGAAGTCTGGCATTTAAGGTAACTATTAACGGATCCTTGGCCACTGTGCTAACTGGTCCCTCGGCTTTGACTTTACAAGCAGGAGGCGTGTAAGGGAGCTCTAGAAGGCGGCCCTTGGTTGGCCCTCCTGACTAGATCCTTTAATTTACTCAATTCGGCTCTTCCAAAGAGAACCATGCATCCTGGCCCTTTTGCAAGCATATGAAGCTACTATCTTCTTTGCTAACTCACCTCCAGCTCGATAGATGTGTCTATCACTTGAGTGTAGTCTATAGTCCTAATGTACGACTGTAGGCTAAGTAACATGTCCTTACGCAGTCCTTGAATGAATCGTGTTACTCGCTCTATCTCTGAACTAGCATGTTAGAACCTTGGGCCAAACAAGTGAATCTCTCATTATACTCTCACTGACATACTCGGAGTCATGAGCCTCAGAAATTCCTCCACCATTTGAGCTCGTCTACTCTTTGATAGAGACCTCCTTAAAAGGCTGCCCAGAACTCCTCCTAGGTGGGTGGCTTTTAGTCGCCGCACCCTGGAGAAAGCCCTCATACCAGATGCTCGCCTGGCCTCCCAGCTGGAAGCCAACCAACTCTGCGGCCTTCTGGGATAAACGTGTATAACCCGAGTGATCTTCTCTATCTCTCGGAGGAACTCCTGCGATCCTCCGTCATGAGGTGTCCTTGGAAGGTGGGTGGATCCATCCTCCGAAATGCTCCAAACTGAGTCATCGGATTTCTGACTAGCGTTAAACCAAGGATAGCTACAACCTGGCCTCAAGGCCAACGTTCTAGAGAGGTGGCCAAAGCCTTTGCAGGACTCTGAAGTGGTCGTTGGTTCTAGAAGAGCCGCAAGTACGGTGGCGAAGTGAAGAGGAATGTCATAGGGGAGGCATGCTAAATCTTGGGGAACATAAATAGATTGGATAAGACATTGATCATGAAAGAAAAACCAAGACTCCTCCTCTAAACCTAGACATGACTGACCATTGCTAAAGGCCCCAGTAAAGATTCATTAATGCAAATAGGCACGCTTCCATTTACATAAATGTCGTGTTACTTGTGGATACATGCTCTAGTGATATGTAAGGAAAATCTATGGCTTTGAAACCACTTTGTCATGACTCGATAAAGGAGTGTGACCAACACGTGAGGAATCACATCCCCTCATAAGCTTCATGGTTATTGAGTTGTACTATATGCATATTTTAATAATAAAATCCATCTCTACATATAAATTAACTTGTATATCCAAATCGCAATGAACATGAATAACCTTTTTTTGTAAATTAAGCCTGAATCTATAACTATAATACAAAATATATTGAGTTGCTCTATACAAAAGAACCATGAAAGGTATATCATTTTAAATACTAAACGAAATATGAATCATGATACATAAAATTTAAAATATATTTGTATGATCCGGTAACCTACCCACACTTTCACTAGAGCACTCTATAGCAAAAGCAAAATAAAGACTTCACGGCAACGTGAAGCTCACCAAGCTGAATAACTAAGACTTGGGGAGGAGGAGGCTGAGAAGAACCTACAACAATTGCTGTATCTATAAGAGGAAAAATGAGAGGGGATGTTCATCTAAAACTCAATGAGAAGATTTTCACCTGTAACCTCCTCATAGGACAAACAACAAGGTGCATATAATCATATTGAACAATGCAATAGCTCTAAAACCATTTTCATATTTGCATATATATTATCTCAAAATCAATAATCTCTATAAATCATAAATAACAATACTCTAATAGAAAAATAGGGATCTTGGTTACACATAATAAATATGACATAACAATATAAATCTGATATGTTCCTCAAAGAACCTGAATTGGACACCTAACTAGGTTACATCTCTAATTTTTCTTGGGTCCTCTAAAGAACAACTTAGTACCAAGGTTAACGATCACTCCCATATGTTAACTCACTGTTTGTTTTTCTATAGCTACCATCTAGTCATGAAATCATGAAAAGCTAGATATTTTCTCTAAAACTTTATAACTGGGCTCTAACTTTGATTTTTGTAAGAAACATGTCATAAATATGTTATTCTTGAAATCACTTGGATGCTCAAGCCATCTCTAAATGTTCATATTCACAATCAAGCTATTCATAAAATCATTTAGTAACAAAATAGTCCTATGAGTTTTCTTACTATAAATATTTCATGCTCGTTTGAAACCATAATTTCATAAATTTCCCAAAATCAATAATACTCTATAATCATTTTTAAATAGCCTCTAAAATAATGCATTTGAAACATAAAGTTGGGAAAATATTTATAATGACCAAATTAGAGGTCACGTGATTGAACCCATTCACCTAAAAGGGAGAACTAGTGATGTCAACAACCAAGGAGCTTCGTGGAATAGGGGTGGCACCAATGTCTGTCATAACCACAAAAAAACCCATAATAACATGTGATAACCTCTAAACAACTCTAAACCAACTCTAAGAATATTGGCGAACACCCCTATTTGACAACAATGAAGAACATAACAAAATTCGTAACATGGAAGAGGAAGAAGAGGGAGGAATCTAACATAAAATATAGACAAATCCTTACCTTGGAGCTTGTAGGAGGTAGGGTTGAGAGAAAACGGGTTGAAGAGGGTTTGGGGTAAGGCTTTCTGTTTTTGAGTTGTGAAGGTTTTAAAGGGTTGGGATAACAAAAACCAAAACTGTTTTATTTTGGTATTATTCCTGCATCGGGGCCTTCGCCTAGCGAGCTCATAAGCCTCGCTTGGCAAGCTTAACCAATTCCAGAACTAATCTAGGAGAAAACTTCTTCGCCTGGCAAGCTCCACCTCGATTGGCGAGCTCACTAAGTTCCAAAACCCTACTACAAGAAAAAGCTTTTCTTGGCGAGCTTGTGAGCCTCGCCTAGTGAGATCACTGAACTCCAGAGAGCAAATCTTGCGTGCAAGGCTTGCCTAGCAAGGGAGCTAGCTCACCTAGTGAGCATGTTGACAGGCAAACCTTTTCTACACTTTTCATGGTTTTGGTGATTTCGAGGTTTTTTGGTAATATGGGTGGGTCTCTGGGACCCTAAAGCCATATAAACCTGACTAGAAACATGTGGGCCAGAGGTATTACATTTTATTTGTTTTTGTTTGTGAGCCAAGACATGATAAAATAATAAACGAAATGCATTAGAAAGAAAATAGGAGTGACGTCCATCATAGAGAAGATAATAGAATATCGCCTCAGGTGGTTTGTACATGTTTAGAGGAAACCTATAGCAGCCATAGTAAAGAGGGTAGGCCAAGTGGGGAATAACACCATAAAAAGAGGGAGAGGAAGACCAAGGAAAACTCTTGGGGAAATAATCAAAAGAAATTTAAATGTCAATAGTTTTAATATGAATATGGTTTATGATAGAGATTTGTGACATCATTTGATCAATGTGACCGACCCCACTTGGGTTTGGTTTGGTATTGCTGATTTGTTGTGGCTCTCAAAAGCCCAAGCTTCTTGGACTCTCAAAAGCCACAAGTAGCTTCATTTAGTTATAGAATGCAAAAGTTGCTCTTAATTAGTAGTGTTTGGTAAATATGCTCCAAATATTCAAAATAACAATAATAGATATCAATATTAAAGAGTGTAATTTCTACATTTATTGTCATTAATTAGAGTATAGTCATATTAATCTTTCTAATTTTAAAGAGCAGATGTTAGCTCTGAAAAACACCCTTTGACTTTTAAAAGTTGGGAGCAAAAGCAACTCAGTTTTTTGGTTTGCCAAACATAAAAAGTTGGCTAATGCTTTTCATAAGCCAGTCACCCCTGAAAAACTTTACCAAACCCACCTTTAGACTTGATTTGGTATTGTTGTGGCTCTGAAAAACTTCTGAGCTCCTTGGCCTCTCAAAAAGCCACAGTAGCATTGTTTGGGAAAAAAATATAAAAGTTACTCTCAATAAGCAAAAGTGAAGATAGTAGCATTTGGTAAATATGCTCTAAATATTCAAAATGACAGTAATGGATATAAATATTAAAGATTATGATTTCTATATTTATTATCATTAATTAGAGTAGGGTCATATTAGTCTTTTTAATTTTAGAAAGCAGAAGTTAGCTAAAAGCACCTCATGAGATACTCTCAAAAGCACCCTGGTTTTCAAAAGCTGGGAGCAAAAGAACATCAATTTTTGGTTTACCAAACACAAAAAGTTGGCTTATGTTTTTATTAAGTCAGAATGCCTCTTTGAGAAGCTTTACCAAATCCATGCTTAGTGGGACAAGACTTAGTTGTTATTGTCGTTTTGGGATTTGGATACTATACAGTGAGATCCTCCATTTAGAGAGTAAAATAAGGAGTTTCACTCTTAAATCAATATAATAAAAATGACCCACTTCTAATTTTATTAACCCATAAGTAAAATCCCCTAACTTTACTTTCTAAAGTAAGATCCTCACTTTAGAGGATCGTTATTTGTTATTTTGGATTGTGAGTAAGTACTGCATAATAATAATTACGTAATAAGAAATAATCCTCTTGGGTTCCTAAAGAATTAGTCTTCTCAGGTGAAGTTATTGATTTTCTTTAGTTGAATTAATTTCCCAAAATTGTATGTTTAGTTTACTTCAAATACACACATTTTTTTCATGCCAATAATTTACGCAAATATCATTTTCTATTTAAAATCGTTTAGGACAAGAAACCTGAATACCAATAGGGGTTTTAAGAGTAATTTTTAATTAAGCAGTCTTTATCATAAGAACTCTAATATTAAATATGTATAAAGTCGTAGACTTATGTTAACAATGTCACAATCTCTAAAAAATATATTTATATATGTGAACTAATAAATAGAGTGCTTGTCGGATTATAGCTCCTTAGAATAGTATAACAAGTATGGGATAGGCCCAAATAGTCCAATTAGGATAATTACCTTAGTTGATGGTAAATAATATAAATAGGAGTTTTAGGTGACATAATGAATAATTAATATGTGAAATAAATTGTGATTTTTCTCTGTGATATTTTCTTTTTCCTCTCTGATATTCTCTCATCTCTCTCTAATTCTCCTATCTAATTTCTTATTTGATTCAAATAGCTTGTCAGCATGTGATTAATTATGTGCCGAACAATATGTGCCTTTTAAACTAAGCACTTAATTGTCTATGGAATTGTACAACTTCATTAGCTTTTGTGAGAACTCTTGCCCTCGCGGGCACTACATACAATGAATGCAGTGCCAAAATTGTGGTCCATGTGTATGATGTGCAAAAACAGTTGTTGCCTTTTGTCTAGGGAAACAAGGCCAGTCACATTTTGGAGGACACCAACTTCCAGTCACATTCTGGCTTAGGTGGCAGCATCTAAATGTGTGAATTCCCTTTAATATTGTAGGACCAACTGTAATTAATGGGAAAATTATATATAGATATCAAGAGATGCAAGTGAAGTGCATGTCTTCAGTTGGTATACTAATTACGCCCCAAGTTGTATACTAATTGTCTTCAAAGCATATATTAATCTTATAAGATAATCACAAACACTGCAAAACAAACAATAAACTACTCTATTTGGTGCATGTTACGTTGGTGTAAATTTGAACCAGCAAATGGCTGCTCTATCAAAACAAGCAACACCAAGCTTTTGTGTTGTATTGACACATGAAGGAATTTCATATATATCAGAATATATAAACAACAGATGAAATCCATATATCCCATAGATTGATTTAATCTTGAATATGGCATGTGTAATAACAACTAGAAAATTGGATTAGAGTTACCATGAAGGGTTTGAGGAAGAAGATAACAATTCATAAGCTTCTCTAACCTGACATACAAAATACAAATGCAAGAGATTAGAGAAATCCAATAGAGAAAGTTAAGAAGATTACTCTTCTATTCCATAATAGGTTTTCTATGTCATAGTATCAATGGGGCAACCAAACACCCTATATATTGGCTAGGAGGAGGGTCTCTCATTGTGTCAGTAAAGTGTTGGGCTAAGCAACCTATCAGGCAAAGCCCATACACAAAGACCTATAAACATATCCACAATAAACGTGCTTAACAATAATTAGCCCAATAGTAATAATGATTATAAATTATTGGGCTTAAATAATAAACTCTAATTGTTTGACATCAAATTAATTTGAGTCTAAAATTAGATTCATCATTGATTTATGTTAGTTCACAAAATTATTCCAACAATCTCCCACTTGGACAGCATAAATCAAAACATTATAAAACAATACCCAAATTAATTTATAATATGTGGGAGTGACAAGATGTAAAACTGAACAAGCACTTCCAACCAAATAGTCCAAAATGGGATAACAAATATCTCAACAATGTAGAAAATCACTCGAAGAGTCCTGATATCATACATGCAAGATGCTCATTTCCAGTACCCAATAAAATGTGATATATGGGCAAATAGGAATGCACAACAAAATTATACATCAATATGTGATTAAAAGCAATTCCCAATAAAATAACCCAACATCTGCCAAGATGCTAAATGAGATCTAACAAATCTCACAATAACAAAATGAGACTGGGTCCAAAATGTCTCATAATGTGCTATATTAACATAAGAGTGTGCACAATACCAACAACAACAAATAATATTATTAATAGCAACAATAACAATAAAATATGACAATATAAGCATTTAGCCAAGATGCTCTCTGAAATTCAATAAAATATCTTAGGATGACAACAAATCGAAAAAGTGTCTAAAATATTTCAATAATTTGCCATTACACATTATATCAATAATTCTCTTGCGCAGGCTTAAATGGCAGTAACATATGAGATCACAATAAATATACAGAACTAGCTCCCACTAACCCAAAACACCAAAGAGATCTCAATATACTCATATGGTTTATGTAACCAACAATAAACTTTAATCGCTAGCCTTTGGTTAGGGGATCAACAACAATATGTTCTATAATAACTCGAGAATAGTTTATCACAACTTACCAAATTAATCTCAAGACAACAACATAATGATAACAATAGTGCACACTTTTCCCACTAGTCCAATACATCATAAATATCATAAACATTCCCATTAGAGGCCACAAAATTTCAAAATACTTTAATGGTCCAATAAATAGTAGTGGGATCAATGATAACTCTATAGAGTACTCAATATAAGTTTGAACTTATCATTATTCTCTCTAGCAACAAAAGTACAAAATAGAGAGATACAAGAGTGCAAAGAAATTTCTTTTATAACAGAATCTCACAAAATTGTTTAACATACTTTGCTAAAATAATCTGAGGAGATCATCAATGTCCAATTGACATTGTACAGCAAATATCTCTTCTCGTCATCACAAACTAATAATTAGATGCTCATTGAGCACAAAGTAAGTTGCCAACGAAAGCATTTTAGACCTAAAAATCAACAGTAAGGACATAACAAAACATAAAGTCTCTAACTCCCATAATAACAAAATTTTAACATTAATGGGAGCAACATCATGAGATAATCCAAGAGACTCAACAATGTCCTTTATATAGGTCTTACACAATAGCGATGACAGAACAACAAAGGAAAGAGAAAACCATATAACAGAATATTATAATGAGTATAAAATTAATTTGGTTTTCTCACGTTCAATTAATTGAGCGATTAATTGAACTAGAGTTCTTGTATCATTGCAATCCCAGAAGGCTCCCGAATCACAATATACAAGACTCTTTAACATGATAGAGAAAATTAATAACAATAATATAAAATTCTTAAACAATTTAATTCAAATTATTTTCTCTATCATCCAATGATTATGTCAAATAACGTAACAGAAGGGTATGTCCATTATCTGCATAACCTAACAACATTTGCAATCCAATATAAAAAATTATATCAGATAATGTCACATCGAAGGATATGTCCACTATCTACATAATCCAACAATATTTGCGAAAAATTTACAAAATATTGGATTGCTACCAAATTGCCCAACAAACAAATAATTACTCCTAATATTGTTTAGGAGCTAATGCTCAAGCACAACAAAATCATGCCGTTAGAGCTAGTCAGAGAATGAAAACTCCAAAACCATGATTATCAATTCATTAAGAATTATATCAATAAAGACAAACCGAAGGGAAAGTTCATTATCAATATAATTTTAATGCCACAATAGTTATAATATTATTCAAAAACAATAATCTTAAATTAGCCATTACAAGTAAAATAATACAGCCAAAATGAGAGAAAAATAAAAAATTTAAATATATCCAAGAAAATACTCACAATATTTAAAAGAGGACAAAATAAATAACAAATATAAGATTGTGAGCTAAATCCCCTCAAAATAAAACAATATTGGCTGTAAAACAAAACATAAATAGATTTTCAAACTCATAATTATTTTCTTATTTCATAATAGTGTATGACGTCACCTCAAAACAACTTTCTCTTTATGTCAAGTGGAATTTTAGTCAAAATCAAATAATATTAAGACCATAACAAATTTTACATAAACAGCGAAAACAACCAAAACTCAATATTTTCGAAATCACAATGTGTTATAATATTTTCACACATAATAATTTTGGATTTTCAAATTAAATCCAATACTAATTTATGCAAGTCCATACAATCCATACAAAATCTAATATTCTCCCACTTGGACTGCATAAGTTAGATGACAAAATTTTTACAAAAGGATTATTCCATATAATATGGGAGAAAAGAGTATAATCATGTTCCTAAACTTTATATATAAGGAAAATTTAAAACAATATTAGACCAAGTCAAACAATTGTAGTTTCCCATAAAACTACAATACATAATTATATTTTCCCATATGGAACATGATATAAAATATTAGATAAGATAATTTATAATTTCCAAAATTATATAATACATAATTTTCACAAATCGCACTTTATTACAATCGATCCGCGAAGGCCATCTCAAAGAAAATTGCCCAACAATAGTTTCAAAAGGTTGTAGGCAAGGACTCTCAGCATAATATTGTGTAAAATCCAACAACAATTATTTCATAAGTAATATGCACAATATTTTAACTTGAGAGTATGCAAAATATAATATATTCATAAAAGAATGCCAAAATATTTTAAATAGCAACTCCCAAAACAACATTTAGAAGAATATTGTACAAAACAACAATGTTCCAAAATTTATAAAAGAGACATAAACAATACTTTAATAACCAAAATACATTAAATCTGAAAGTGCCTCACTTTTATGCACAAAATTTTCCATATTGGAATTCAATAATGTCTCAAATTTCAATATTAGAAAATCCTGAAATTCAAATTAAATAATTCCAAGATACTGAAGTAATAATTAAAAAAAATTAAATAAAAAAAATTATTTTGGCACATAGCATAATACAATGCTTAAATGGAACATTTCAGAATTCTCATAAAGAATCCCTCAGAATAAATTATACGACATTATCAACAAAATAACATTTATCACAATTGCTCTTAGAATGTGATATCACAATTATATATAAAAAAAATAGCAAACACAATATATATATAGTTAAGCTATATCAAGTCTGAGAGTATAAATTTAATAATGTGCCAAATAATATCATAACTATAGACAAAATATATCTGGTCTAACTTAGGGAACTCATGCACCTGCTGCTCAATCATCAAGTTGGCCTCTTCTAGCAATAGTATAAACCAAGTGGTTCATGAGCCTTTTACTTAATCAAAATTTATATTAATATATATGATCAAAGGAGGCACAAACTCTTTCCGATATATAGACAGAATAAATTAATTCTGGGAGTACATAAAATATGATATGCCATATATTTTTCAAATATTCACAAAATGTTGAACTCTAAATTTAAGAGTGCCCCACACCTTTTAATATTATAAAATCTGTAAGGACAAAATAAATAATCCATAATACTGAAATAATTAAAAGGTATAAAATTTATTTTCTGACATATAAAACATAATTTAAAAGCAAAGTTAAAATATCTCAGAAATATATATCACAAAATTTTACAATAACAATATAACATAATCTCAATATTCAATAATATGTTCACAATATAATACAAAATTATTTAATTAACCAAACAATATTAAATCTAGTGTGCTGAACATAATGTGCCCAATAATGTCAGAAATATACGCAAAAATTTTAGACCAAAAACTTGGAGAGCATCTAATATTTTTTGAGCAATTTATACAATAGAAAATTAACAATAATTATTTTGATACCCAGAAAAATAAATAAAAATCACCAATAATTTTTAAATATCATAAAAAACCCAAAATAAAAAAAATTGGGCCAAAATGGGCCACGGATAGCCCACGCGCTCCACGCGCTTGAGGCTGCGAATGGGCAACGGCACGTGTTTCCTGTCATCATCTTCTTCCTCAAGCGGGTTGAAGCGACCCACATGAACTAAACCGGGTCGAGAGCGATTTCTCGCTCAATTCTTAACGATTTCGCGTGATTTTTGTCCCATTAGAACCGAAATTAAAATCTCTACAAAACCCTTAAAGTATCATGAAGAATCATGGTCTAAATTTTCTAGGCTTCCTCAACAAAAAACGCGGGTTCTCTCGGTTTTTTGAGATTTCTCCTTCAATCTTGAACAAAAAACCTTGATTTCGGTCTATAGATTTGAAAATTTTTACTCTATAAAATTTCTAATGTTTTGGGGCATGAATCGATCAACAAAAACAAATCTGGGTTTTATGATCCAAGCGCGTTGAAGGTTAGGGTTCATTATATATAGAATATATAAACAACAGATGAAATCCCTATATCCCATATATTGATTTAATCCTGAATATGACATGTGTAATAACAACTAGAAAATTATATTAGAGTTACCAGGAAGGGTTTGAGGAAGAAATAACAGATTCATAAGCTTTAACCTGACATACAAAATACAAATGTAAGAGATTAGAGAAATCCAATAGAGAAAGTTAGGAGATTTACTCCTCCTATTCCATAATAGGTTTTCTGTGTCATAGTGTCAATGGGGCAACCAAGCACCCTATATATTGGCTAGGAGGAGGACCTCTACTTGTGTCAGTAAAGTGTTGGGCTAAACAACCCATCAGGCGAAGCCCATACACAAAGACCTATAAACATACCCACAATAAACAGTGCTTAACAATAATTAGTCCAATAGTAATAATGATTATAAATTATTGGGCTTAAATAATAAACTCTAATTGTTTGACATCAAATTAATTTGGGTCTAAAATTATATTCATCATTGATTTATGTTAGTCCACAAAATTATTCCAACAATACACTCCAATTACCTGGAAATTAACACTGCCAAATTGGTAATTCCTTTTTTTAATAATTGGCTTCTGGGATCTTGGTAAACAAATTGGCCAAGCTATATAACACTTCTCTAAGCACGAAATGTAGGATGGAGTGCCTACATCACACAGCAAGTTGAAATGGGGACGAGCACCAGGAAATGCTTAATGACAGGCATTTCATCTAGCTGTTTGTCATGTGAAAATCTCTCGTCAATTGCTTTCTCAATTGAAAAATGAAATTTTAAATAAATTCTTTTGTATTAAATCATACCCACGTCATGAAATGCTCCTAAGGCTATAGCCATATTAAATCATCAGACCGTAGGAATTGTAAAATATTAATAAACACATATACTTACAAAAGAAATTTACTCTTAGGGTGTGTTTGATTAGGGAGTAGAAATAAGAGGGGTATGTTTTCATGAATGAAGAATTTTATATGTAAAAATATACATGAAACTCATCCATAAAAACTTACCCACCCCCTCACTCAACCAAACACACCTTTAAACGTACTTTTAACTCTAATTATGACATGTATTATTATTATTGTTGTTGTTGTTGTTCTGTTGCTGTTATTATTCTTATTGTTATTCTTGTTAATATTATTCTTATTGTTATTCTTAAGAATAACAATAAGATAATCCCAAAAAAAATTATAATTCTTCAACAGAAAATGTTCCAAAAGATTTGGTAATAATAAAAGATTTGAAAGACGCAAATGCACCATTTTAGAAAGAAAGGTTTGTAGTAGCTTTACCAAGACTATCTGCAATAAAAATAATCCAAAAATTGCAATCACACTTTGGTACATAAATATCCTATGAGCAATTAACTTTTGGAGAAATCCACAATACTATAGTAGAAATAGGGACAGAAATTTGTATAGACTCAAAACTATAAGACACGATGAGAAAGAAAAAAATGAATAGTTAGAAAAAATTAGGTGCATTCTGCCAACAATATGGATTTGAACTCATAAGAGCCCGTAATAGTCAACATAAAAGGCAAATGAGGAAACAAACTAAGATAATTAGAGCTACTAATTATCCTAAGAAATATTATAACAAACAAAATTATAAACCCTCACAAAACTATCAAAGCAGACCAATATATGCAAAGCCTAAATATAAGAAGACACCTAAAAACAACAATGTGTGAAACGGAGACACTATGCTAAAAACTGTAGAATACAGCAAAAAATAAATGAATTAACTAATGAAGATTTGAAACAAATGTTATTTATGATATTAATTGATTCTAAACCCCAAACCAGAACAACAAGAAGAAGAAATTATTAGTGAAGATGTCAAAAAAATTAATTGAAATAACACAAATAAAAAAGATAAGAAATAAATTCACATAATATAAACCATCTATCACAAAAATTATAAAGCTAAATATGACAAGTAAATAACACAATTAAAATATAAATTAGAGTGAATAGAGTTGCTTATTGATTATTGGCTGAGACGTGTTAGGCACTAAACTTAAGAATATTTCACCACGACGAGTCAATCACTCATATAAATGGTCTTACGGCTAATACTCATAGGATTTAATAGTCATTTTCCACTAACTCTACACGTGAACTAGTAGGATCACATGAACAACTTTATTGGATTGCTCATGCGAAAAACAATATAATAGATCAATTTTATTTTTTATCCCCAAAAATGCACTTTGACTCTATTTCCCCCATCCCCCAAGATACATATGACCTGTACTATTTATACTGATGGGAAAATAAATATAATGTGCCATCTAGCATTCCAAAAGCAACGTTCAAACTATAACGACTCATTACATGTATAAAAAAACCTCCCAACGTTCACATCCAGACGTTTAGAAACGTCCCTTATATCTTGATGGAATGATAGCTAAGTATTTAAGTAATAAATTAATTCAATAAAATTTTTGAAACCTTTGCTAAAAACCTGGAACAATATCACGAGATTGGAATGAAACATTTTTACGTAAACAATGCAACGAATGCTTTTAATTCTAACATAATAGCCACATATTAATAGTTTAGAAACAAACATAAATATTATTAACTTTGAAATAATATAAGTATTAACAAAATCCAATAGAAGAAAAAGTGCCAGATAATGAAATCTATCAATTGGATAGAAACTCATCCGAAGAACTAGAATTAGACGAAAAAAATTACTATTTAGGACTAGGTCTATGTAATTGTGAAAACTACATAGAAAAACATTAAATGTCCTAATCCGAGAACAAACTTCAACATTAATATCAATAATAGAAAAACTAGATTCACCACTAAGAAATGAGTTTCTACAACAATTAAATGAATTAATTACCAAAGAAGAATAAAGTCAACAAGCAGTTAAACCAATAGAAATAAAAGAAAAAATTTAACAGTAATATCCAGAAAAACCTAAGTCTCTCTCGTGACTTAGGCTCTAATACTAAACTGAGGATCATTCCAAGAGATAAAAATATACCTAAGTTAAACTGCTAGTACGGTAAGTTTTTCCTTAAGTTTATTGAGCTTATATTCAATTGAAAAGAGCCTAGAATATAGATGATTTAGAATTAAAATATTTTGAAAACGAAAATGATCTTCTTGTTCTAATTCAAAAATTTTTTAAAACTTCTATTTGAAGTCTATCAAGTTTTCTTATTGCAAGCCTAATCAAATATAAAGGAACCATAAAACTTACAAATATTGCTCAGAACTTGAAGCTTTTAAAAAATTTTATTGGGTGCTGAGATTTTGTACAACTGAAGGGATTATTAGAGATACAAGGTATTTCTTAGAAAGTGAAGGCCAATATTTTCTGAATGTCTCCCCACTCTTACATTCGCGCCTATATACGGTGCCTAAAACTATTACAATTATTGCTGATATACAAGATAAGCTTGAATAATTCTACTTTTTCTAAAGATGACTATGCTGTCTGTTGCTTTTACTATTTTGTCATGTTGTCGATACTTACTTTTTAAGTTTAGACTTTGTCTTCTTTTGCTGTTATTTCTAAGCATGCTTAAAAGTCATATTGGTCTTCGGTATCATCAAAATAATGACTCGAACTAGAATTGACGTCTTTGTCATCTTCTACCTTGGATGATGTGGCTCTTAGTTGTTCTTGGATTTCCTCTTTCGAGGTGGCTCCCGCTAAGGCTACTAATAATTGTTTTTTTTTGGCTCAAAATTCAGTCTCTTTCTTGTACTCTTCTTTATTGAATGCACTTGTAGATGTACAACTTTCTGCGGGACTAGTTTTCTTGTTTTGTGAATAAACCATCCATTCATCAATGACCTTTTTGCTAATTATATTCATATCATAGTTTCCAACCATCTGACTCTAATGATTCTTCTTAGATATTTGAGGCTCGAATCTTCTATTAGATTTGCTAAATCATAGTCCCATGACATGATCCAACATACTTGTGGCTACTATATATGAATGATATGAATTTATATTCTGATATGAATGAGGTTTTAGCTTTAAAATATTCATAACTCATGGAGGCTTCTCTTGGGAAAATAGCAGTTATTGGACCAAAGTCTAGAAACTACTTAATAAACCACTTAAGGAATTGTAAAGATATTCTCTTATGGGACTAGAAGAACTATGAGTGTGGGCTTGGACTTAAGTCAGAATGTGATGCCATGCACATCCATGTAATCATAATAATTATAACATCGAGGCTCAATTTTTCTCTGAAAGTCTTGGTTTCATGGAGACTTTTATTCCAATCTTTTATTGATAGAACTTTTAAAATCTTGATTTTTGAATGACTAGTTTATTTGGTGAATGGATCTAGTATGTGTGTTAACTCTATAGACTTAGTTTCTACTAGAATAAACCCATAAAAGGTTCGGGTTTTTTGTAGGTGAACTTGTACATAATGAAAGGGTTTGGAAAAGATATGTATGTACATGGTTTTTCTGTCAAGTTTGAACCATTCCTTTTCTATTGGGATTACTGGTAATGATTCTTATTTTCAATGAAAGGATATTCTTTTTTTATAATAGGCTTGGTTGTGAATAAATATGAGGGTTTTAATGGTGTAAATTTGTTTTGAGTAGATATTGATGGGGTGCTTTTATTCATTGCTAGTGATTCAATGCTCTTAACTACTTGTGAAATTGCCATAGGCTTTGATGATGATGATGATGCATTTAATGATTGCTTATTATGATCTAAAGGTAGACTATAATCATCACTTGTACTTGGTTTCTTACTAATTTTGGGTTGAGCCCTGCAAAAATTCATTCTCTTGTGAGAAATAGTATATTTTTATACCTTTTTTATGTGTATAATCTCAAAATCAAAACATGACAAAAGAGCTTGCCATCTTGAAAAAATATATCTCAAAACAAGATTTTTAACATCATTTTGTAAGTCATAGGGAGCTTCCTTACAATCAATTTTTACTAAAAATCTTCTATTAAATCAATCATCTTGAAATTTGGTAGAACCTGTTGACAACATCACCATAACCTAGATTAGAGGCATCAAGTCTCAACTATTAAAGATGCAAAAAGGTCTTATATCCCTAAACATGGAAGACTTTTTAACTATATATTTTGACTTTAATAATGTTTCACTCATCTCTTTATTTTAAGCTGGATGAATTTTTCTAAGACATTTATACAAGAAAGCACAAATAGTTCTTATATTAGGATGAAATCTGCAATATAATTCCAACATCCTAAAAACCTTTGCAATTGTTTTCTATCTTTTATTTCATTTGGAAATTTTTCTGTGAATTCTATTGATATTTTAATGGGAGTGATTGTTCCTGATAAATTTCATATCCTAAGAATCTTAGAGCGTGTTTGGTTTTCGAAAATATTTTCTATTTTCATTTTCTGTTTTTATTTTTTGAAAAGCATTTTCATTTTAGATTTTCAAAATCAAGAAATACGTTTGGTTTATAAAAGTAAATCTTATTTTCAAAAAGTGAAAACAATGAAAATATGTTTGGTTTTTCTGATTTCAAAATATATTTTCAAAATTAAATTTAAGATAATAATATTATATTTATTATTAAATAATAAATACATTATATATATATATATATATATATATATATATATATATATATATTTGATTTGCATTGATCCATCTGCTAAACATATTTATAAAAATACCTCCATAAAATATTAAGACCAACAATAAAATAAATTGTCCACTTTTAAGTTATTTTTATTATAGTTATCAATTATTATGTTGTGATTTGTACATGGATAAATATTTAAACACTATAGTATTATTTTACGGTTTATTTAAAATATTGCTAGAAAATTTTTGCTTAAAAAAATGACAAAAACAACCTAGACCAACAAAGCCCAAAAACCAAACAAGCTTAAAAAAAAAAACAGAAGAAAACAACAACACCATTGATGGTAAAGCTTCAGCTCAGATCCCTCATTTGCAACACCCCCCCCAAAAAAAAAGCTTCAACTCCAGGCTAAAATTGAAAGAGATTTAACCCAAAACAAAATGAGAGAGAGAGAGGGGAATGGGTGTGCGAAAGTGACAAAGCATAGTGCAGCCATGGGTGAGTGAGGTAGAAGCGGCATCCGGACGACAATATGAGGTGCACGCGATGAAGGACGGTTGATGGCGTGGGTAGTTTGAGATGAGATGATGGTGGTGGGAGAGTTGTTGGCGGGTTATGTGTTGAAGGTTGGCAGGGGTGATGGCGGCTTCTATTTTGGTGGCATGACTTGAGGATGAAGGCTGGCAAGAGAGGCAATGGCTAGTCAATGGTAGCTCGCGATGTAGATGGAGGATGAAGGAATGATGTGTGGTGGTGAGATTATGAGCAAGATGAAGGATTTGATTTAGGGGGTCTGTGTGCTCTATTCCTATGTGATGAAATGAGAAGAACAAGATTTTTTTTAAAAAAGAAAGAATACACATTTCATTAATATTACATAGTGTGCCAGCGTTTCGCCATTTTCATCTTTTCAATAGCTTACAATGAAAATGATGAAAACGTGAAATTGACGTTTTGTTCGGTGCGTGTTTTAGGAAATATTTTCATGAAAATATTTTCTCAAATGATGAACCAAACATATTTCTTGGTTATTTTCTGTTTTCATTGAAAATGAAAATGGAAAACAATCAAACCAAACACCTCTTACTTTGGCTTAAATATTTTCATTTTCTTGGCTAATACAACAAGTCCATTTTCTTTTATTATTTCTATGAATTTCTCTAAATGTTTTGTATGTTAATTAATTCCTTTTGAGAATATTAAAACATCATCTAAATATACAATGGAAAATTCCATACGTAAATAAAAGATATTATTCATAATTTCTTGAAATTTCTCGGGGCATTTTTAAGTCCTTATGACATAACATTTCATTCATTATGCCCAAAAGGAACTACAAACGAAGTTATATGTATATTCTTTTTTACATATGATAATATCCCGATTTCATATCAAATTTTGAAAATATTGTAGTGTGATTCAGTCTTTTAATTAAATCATTCTTATTAGGTAAAAGGTATGTAATCCATTTTAAAACTTTATTTATTTAATGGCTTGTAGTTAATTACAAGTCTGGTGTTCCTTTTCCTAATTTGGATGCTTTCATTACATAGAATCCTAAACAATTCCAAGGTGATTTTGAAGGTCTTATTAATCCTTTACCTAAATATTCTTGTATTTCTTTAATATCTTAAATATTCTTCATTCATTAGTATTAGTTTTGCTTTTCTCGGCATGTCTTTTTCATTAAATCCTTTATCATAAGGCAAAAATACCCCATCTATTTTTCTATGATAAAATGCCATTGGGTTTGTATCACAAATCTCTTTTTCTATTTTATCTTCAATTTCTTTTATTATTTTTTCTATTTTTAGAGTTTGTATTTGTTCCTATATTCTCTTATATTGAATTTCTTTATTTATTAAATTAATTTGTTTTTGTTTATTATTTATCAATCTTTCTTTTGTAATTGAGATTTTTTGTAGTAAGTGTTAGCCATAGCAACATCACCTAAGAGGGAGGGTGAATTGGGTGATTTGAAAACTATTTCAAACTTAGAAAATAATTCAATTTTATGTACTAAAATTATGCACATAGTGGAATTACTGTAGAAAATATATTAATATTGTAAATTACTCAAATAGAATTTGTTTGATGGAGGAATTATGAGAATTACCGGTATTAATAAGAATAATAAATATGATAAATTAAATTTGGAACAAAGTAAAAGTTAAGGGCAGAGAGATGCAAACTCAATTTATATTAGTTCGATCACCTCTTGTGGTCTACATCCAATCCCCAAGCAACCCGTTTGAAAGTTCCACTAACTTTGAAATCTTTACAACTAAAGAGCACTCTTATACTTTGGAATCACTCACCCTTTGTGTTTGAGTCTCTCAAGAACGAAGAGATACCACACTCTTTTGGATGTCTTACCCTTTACACAAACTCAATAATATAATGCACGAATTCACTCTCTAACAGAGGAAATATTACAAATTGAAGCACTAGAATGTTTCTTAAGAATAAGTGTATTTGGCCAAGATTCAACAAATGATTGATGAATGAGAATGATTGTTAAAATGATCTTTGCAATGTGTTTTATATGTCATAAAATGTGTTAAATGATGGTATTTATAGACAAAAATTACATAGACCATTAGGGATTTATCCCAAAAGATGTGTCTTTTCAAAACATACCCATTTGCACATATCTAGGTGTAGTAATCGATTATAAGTTTAAATTTTGAATTCTGGCAATGGTCAAGTTCTAGTAATTGATTACATAAACTAGTAATCAATTATAGTAATCGATTGCATCATATGATAATCAATTACAAATATTCTAGAATTTGAAAAACTAAATATTAAACATAGTTTAAGTCATTCTTTCATCTTAAAAACACTTTTAAACGTCTTTCAAACATTTGTTTTCAAATCAAACTCATGTTTTCGCAAATCAAATCAAATCATTACATAAAAAATAATTAAATCACTTTTTCTTTTAAAATCAAAATATTTCTTTTATAACCTAACCCATTACTATATTTGAAAGAAAAGCTTGATTAAAAATGATTTTATATTTGAAACCAAATTGAAATATCAATTAACAAAGTGGCCAAATAATCTTATCAAAAGAAAAACCTTTGAACAACATGATCTAACCATTAAGCTCTTGACTCATTCTTCTTTGACCCCATTCTTGTTGGCTTCAATTATTGTAATCTTTCTTGTTAAAAGGACATTCTTGTTACTTAGACTATTCTATACAAAATAACTCACTTTAAAATCATCGTTAATCTAATAAAAAATATTTCAATATGTAGGATTCATTGAGATGTAATACAATTAAATCGATCATACATAATATATATCTCAATATGCATGGTTCCTAAGAGTAGAATGCTAGAATATGTTTCATGCATATATTTGTTCACATAATGATAATGTGCTTTATACATATCATTGTTCATATAAGAACATATTCAAGATCAGACTATCAAAACGCTTATAAAGAGCTATTGCATATTTTTCATAACGTATATTACTCAAATAACATTGTATGGTTTGGGAGTTGGATATCACAATAACAAGTACACAACCACACATGATATAATATATTATATTGAATATCTTTTTTAATTCATTTGTCATCATGAAAACATATCATATCAAACCACTAGGATAAACCTAGTTCTACAATAAGTTTAATTCTTTAGTTCTTGGTGGTTCTAAAAATTTAAAACAAATAGGGGTTTTTGGTATTCCACATGTAACTATTCCTTTTTTAGTTGTTAAAAAGGGGTAGAACAATATTATGAATGGAGTTCCTAGTATAATTTTTTTCTGCTAAATTTTTTGCTAATATAAAAGATGTCATAAAACAAATTTTATTTTTACAAATGTTTGCATTTGAAAGTTTGTAATTTATTTTTAATCTTATTCCACTTGCTTCTGATACTCTTTTAGTTGTTTTGATGATGATGCTTTTAATGATTGCTTATTACAATCTAAAGGCTAGACTGGCAGGGACGAATGGTATGGTTTTTCTAAATCTTCCTAATATGTTTTCCTTCTTGGTTTTGCATTCTATTTTTTATTTTTCTGAGTTTTTCTGTTTTTTATTTTTCAATTTGGGATCTGTTTTTTCCATTATGCCAATAGTCCCTTCTTATTTTTTCTTGCAAAAGAAATTTATTGATGTGATTTTTTTTTTCTCATGTAGCTGCTCCTTTATTTCTTGCTGATATTTCTCTTCCAGTTTTTCTTGGCACTGTTTTATGAGTTGCTCAATACTTCATTCAAGGAAAAGATCCTGTAAGTGCTTACAAAAGGTCCCAATTCGTTTGTTTCTTTTACAAATGTGTTACTTATGTGTTGTGTTTCTCCTATTTGGCAACCAATATGATTCTTGGAATGAATGATTTCTTTTCATGTTTGTTTTCAGTAATCAATGACACATGACCTTTTTTCCTTTAATTATCAGTGGTTTCCTCTTATGTTGTTGCTTTCTGAACTCAACAGCTTAAAAGTTGATGCATTATATGAATCATCATGTATGATTTTGGAGAGTGATTTATTCAATCTCTAGAAAGTCATTTACCCATCTATTATATCCTATATATATATAGTCCCTTGATTCAATTATGTGTTACATTGAACTTGATTAATTTGTTTGAGATGTAGCTATTGGACGGTGAGTTTTTTCACTTTTTAATTGTTCTGTTGAATTTTGATTTAGATGTATTCAATTAATCAACATCGAATTCTTATGAAAGCTGCCATTGTACAGAGAGATAAAGCTTGCTCTCTTTATCTACTTATGGTATGAGCATAATAGAGTGAGGGAAACGACATGATATGTGTAAGATGTTGTGTTGTGGCCTTATGTATACATGAAATTGACATTGACAAGAAGTTCCAAGAGTGGAGAGTTAGAGCATGGGACTTGGCCATCTTTTATTGAAAAAACTGCAGAGTTGGGACAAACTGCATTTTGGGAAGTTCTGACCTCGGTTGGTCCGTCTACAGGATTATTTTTTGATAGATCCACCCTTAAGGCTAAGGTGATTTTTTCCTTTCAAATAGTAACATGACACATTGACTCATTATGGCATTAACCATATGATCTTAATAAACAATTTTGCAATTCAAAATTAAAAGAAAGGGCTATTGGTATTTATTACTAAGGATGGGATTACGGTGACATGGATCAATGGTCATTCTAAATTGCCGTTGGAGTTATCGATTATAAAAGTAGGTTTCTGCTTCATAAAGTTATGAATTTTCTCATCATATATGTCTTGCTTGGGAATATGGCATCCTGGATGGAAAAAAATCCTATCAAAGCTAGATTCAAACTTGCAATTCATGACCTGTGTGTTTTACCTTTTAAATTGATCTTATATTATTAGTAACTATTTTTTTTAAGTTCTTAACTAGATTATTAATTGACAAAGTACAACGGAGACATTTTCATTTGTTGCTACAAGTTATAGATGTAGTTGTTTGGGGCATGGTATGAGAATGTGAGTTAATGGCCCTGCTGCTAATGTTATTGGGTTGTTTCGGTTTTGTTTATTTAAGTAGAATGCATCTGGTGTGATGTTAATTGAAAGGTTTTACATCATCAATGAATTTAATTAAATGCAGCAAACAATCTAGATTGCATTTGCACTACACTTTCGTGCAGAGCGCGGGTACTATACTAGTACTTTGTATTTATGAATTTTCATTTTTTTTTAAAAGTTAATACTCATTTTAATTCTGATTTTATACTCATAAGTCATTTTACAACCTTTTAAAATGAAATTAATTCCTAATATTGTGAAATGTGAGTTGAGTTAATCTCTAACCCATTTTTATTTAAGATTCGTCAATTAAATGATAATATTTAACGCTAAGTGATACCATGATATATAATCGTAATTAAAGTAGAATGAAATTTTAAATGACTCATTTTGGTGTCTAAAATTATAAAAAAAGTCATTTAAATCTTCATCCCAAATCGTAAAATAACTCATTTTGTGCAATTTTAAATAATAAATATGAGGCATTTTAAACTTCATTCTACTTTAAATGACATATAATATGTCAATGTATCAGTTAATATTATATATCATCATTTAATTGAGGAAATGTTAAATAAAAATAGGATAAGGGACTAACTTGACTTATATTTTACAATGCTAGGGACTAATTTGACTCATTTTGAAAGTTAAGAACTAAAATGACTTACCCATATAAAGTTAGGGACTAAAATAAATGTTAATTCTTTTTTTATTGCCTTGATGGTATTTGTAAATAAATTAGGTTAAATTTTGAAACTAATCGAAATTGGGTTCCTGGTTCAAAGCCGAATCATATATAATTAAATAAATATGTTAAATATATTCAAATTTAAATGAAGAAAGTGAAATGACATAAATAATTAGCAATTTAGCACACTTTAGGTATAAAATATATATATTACTACTAAAATATCATAACATGACTACATTTTTTCAATTAAGTACTTTATAGAAAAATTACAACTTACAAGAGACCCTACTCTTAGGTACATCACAAGTGTGTCGTCCCATTAATACAGCTACACATTATGAGTATTAATGAAATAGGAATATCAACTCCTCAATTGGTTTTTTTGTTTTTTTCTGCTCTCTATTGTGCTCTTTCTCTATTAGATCTAAAATAGGAAAATATGGATCTATCATCCAACCCCGTCAAGTATTCTTAACACTTATATAATAATAATAATAATAATAATAATAACAACAACAACAACAATAATAATAACAATAAGGATAACAATAACAATAACAAGAATAAGAGCAATAATAACACTAACACTAAAAATAACAAGAACAACAATAAGAATAATAACAACAATAGAACAATAACAATAAGAATAACAGTAACAATAAGAAAAATAACAATAACTTTATCTCTCCGTAACTAGAATATAGATGATTTAGAATTATAATATTTTGAAAACTAAAATGATCTTCTTATTCTAATTCAAAAATACTTTTAAAACTTTTGTTTGAAGTCTATCAAGTTTTCTTATTGCAAGCCTAATCAATTATAAAGGAACCATAAGACTTACAAATATTGCTCAGAACTTGAAGCTTTTGAAAACTTTTATTGAATGGTGCATATTTGGTACAACTAAAGGGATTGGTAGAGATGCAAGGTTTTTCTTAGAGAGTGAAGGCTAATATTTTCTAAATGCATCTCCACTCTTACACTCTTGCTTATATATTGTGCCTAAAACTATTACAATTATTGCTGATATACAAGATAAACTTGAATAATTTTACTTTTTCTAAAGCCGATTATGTTGTCTATTGCTTTTACTATTGAAGGATTCTGTTGACACTAACTTTTTCTGTTCTTGGATACTGCTAATGCTGCTTTTATTGATATTTTTTCTACTTTTACTATTTTGTTATGTTGCCGACACTTACTTTTAATGTTGATGCTTTGTCTTCTTTTGCTTTTATTTTTGAGCATGCTTAAAAGTCATATTGGTCTTTGATGTCATCAAAATAATGACTTGGGCTAGATTGACGTCTTCATCATCTTCTGCCTTGGATGATATGTGTAACAATTTTTACTTAATTTTTACTATCATTAGGAATTACCGAATTACCGTAGGTAAATATTATATAAAATTTGACCAAACAATCCTTAATAAAGGAATATAACGTTAGAAGAGAAGTTAGGAGCAATTCGTAAGTATTGCAAACCCCAATTTTCTGTACGTGTAAAATGACCAAAATGCCCTGAGGTTATTTTACTCAGAAAATGAGGATCGTGGGCCCCACCCATCCTCAAGGGGATGTTTTGATGTTAATAAGGGATTGTTTGTGTTATGTGTGTTAATAGAGGAGAAGAATCCTAATTTTGAGTTCAACGCGAAATGACCAAAACGCCCTTATTTTTTAACTCCATTTGCGTGCCGAAGCCGAACCTCACTAAAATGTGTTAAAAGGTGTTTTTAAGCCATGATTAACCATTGGTTAAGCTCGGTGGTCTCGGGCAATTTTTAAGTAAAATGACCGTTTTGCCCCGTCTTTGTGCAGTTTTACAAATTTTGAGATTTTTGATTCGTCTAACGAAACCTAAGCAATATTAGGCTCAAATTAAAGCTTATTAAATTCTAATTACTAATCTAGAGTCAAAATTATTTATTTAGATTGATTAGAACCTAAAATTGCTTAAAACACCCAAATTGCTTAGTAATTCACTTAAACCCTTAACCGTAAATTCTCTAAATTGCATGAATACCTTGCCTACACCTAAAAAATACATGGAACACACAAAATCCTCTTCCACAAGGCTGTAATGCACGAAATTATTGAGTAATAAGTCAGAAAATTATTACACAAAAATCCAAAGAATGAAAACAAAGAATCATGAAAACATGGAAACATGATTCCATGTTTTAAGCCACCAAACAAAATGATTTTTCTTCCTTATTTTTTTCCTCTAATTTTTGGTCAGATTTCTTTCCTTCCTTTGTCCATTTATGAGCTGCAAAATCTCTATAAATAGGCATGCTTGAAGATAGTTTAGATGCTTAGTTCATAACTTACACAAATTCTAGTTTTAGGAGCACCAAAAGCTTTCTTTCTTTCTTTCTCTTGGCTGAATTCTCCCTTCAGCTTTTCAAGGATATTTTGCTTCATTTCACTCAAGGAAACCAAGTTCTCTTCCTTTCTTTCAAATCAAATTAGGTAGGGAGGTGTTTCTAAGTTCATTTTATGCTAAGACAAGTTATGTTTCTAGCTCAAAATGATGTTTTCATGAGCTTTCTTTTAAGTTTTCATTTTCAGTTTCTTCTTCCTTTCTTTTTAAAGTATTTTGGCCATATGGCCTAGCTTATGATGAGACCATGGTTTGATGATGAGATTCTTGAGTGTTGGTTGCAAAGCTTTCACAAGTTAGATCTCTAAAACTTGAAGGTTTCACTAGTTTCCAAAGCTTCTAAAATTTCAGTTTTTCTTTCCTTATTTTCCTTTCATGGTTTCGGCCAAATGGCCTAGGAAGGAATGAAATGATGGCTTGATGATGAGGACCTTGAATATGGGTTGTAAATCCATCACAAGTTAGGCCTCTAAAGCTTGAACATTCCATTTAATGCAAAACTTTAAAGAATAATGTTTTTATCTTGAGGTTTGAATATGAAATATGTATTTTTACTTTGTCTTGCTAAGATACATAAATTGGGTTGAAAACATAATTCTCTTAAAGTCTTGAAGGAGCTCTAGTAAAGAGATCAAGTGAACTTGCATCCATGTTTAAGTTTATGCCTTGCATAACCATATTTATTTTATGTCATAACTAAATTCTCAAGAATAATAAATGAACTTGCATATCTCATGTTTAAATTTCAAGCTTGCATTTCATGTTTAAATTTCAAGTTGTCACTTAATCTCTAAAGATAATAAAGAAGTTGCATCTCATGTTTATTTTATGCTCTCACTTTATTTTATAATGGCTAAAAGAGTCAATGCATAGCATGTTTATTTTATGTCATCACCTAAAAATCCTAGAGCTCAAAGACTTGCTTATGAATCATAAGCGAAGAAATGAGATAATTGGAGTTAAAGAATTTATTCTTTAAGAAGTCTTGAGAATTGGAGCTTAAAAAATGTAATTCTCATCTCCCTCACCGTCCTATGCGGACTACCGCCGCTCTTGCTTAAGATTCTCTTCTCCCTCTCCTGGTCCTGCAATTACGCCAGTTTCTTGCATCATGTTTATATTACAAGTTCTTGCATCATGTTTAATTTTCAAGTTATCACCTTAAATCTTAAAGATAAAGAAATGGAATTGCATATCATGTTTATAATTCCAAGCTATCACCTTATAAAGATAAGATTAAAATAAGGTTGCATAGCATGGTAATAATTCAAAGATGTCACCTAAATCTCTAAAGCTCAAGACTTGCTCCTTTTATCTTAAGTGAAAGATTTAATTATGAACATTCTTTCAAGTTATAAATCGGTCCCATGGTTAATTTAGGCCTAAAGTCCTATGACTTCTTTCAAGTTTAACAAAAGGAATTAGTTCTAAAAGAGTTTTAAAACTTTGTAAGAATTTTATGGGAAGCTAGTAATTTATGTGTACTTAAAATGTGATTTGATGCTTATTAAGAATTTGGTGTCATTGATTGATTCCCTGGTTTGTATGTTATAGTTGTTGTTGCAAACAATGAAAACTTATGCATGAAATAAAGACATATTCTGTTACCTGGAAGAAAGTGTATTCCTAAGAGTGCAATTTGGAAAGATTCTGGCTAAGGAAAGATTTGGTATTTAAGCGTGTCCATTGTGACCCACCTCTCTTTCCTGGAATCTCCAGATGCATGATTACAGTTGGTATATATTATTTCGGCATAAGACTATAAATGAGAAAATGTTATGATGATTATGAATGAAGAATTGTATTATGATATAACATGCAAAGACTTAAAGGTGACTCAAAATATATGAGAAAATGATCCTTTGGACCCGTCAAACTATAGGCGGTGAAAAGGTGATTCTTGCCCCCTAGTCTGTTCTCTCAAAAGGGTAGAGAATTTTTACTTATCAAGGGATAAGTATGTGCTGGTGACGACTAGCAAGGTATGAGCTCATAACCTAGATTACTCCCAAAAGGGTGGAGTATAGGGTGGCCCAGGAAAATGATGATGAAAGTAACTTTAAGTCACCTAAGAAACTAAGTAAATGCATTATGTGAATATGATGTTCTGCTATGCATAGTATTTATGAGATGATGATGAGAAATATGATATTCTGCTATGCATAGTATTATGAAATGATGATGAGGAATATGATGTGATTTTATGCATAACTATGTTATTATATATGAAAGGAAAAGTTCATTATAAACATGACATGCTAAGTTTATGATGCATTATAAGACGCATGATTAAAACCGACGAACCTCGGTAAAGTATATTTTCGAACTTAATAAATCAATCTTAGCATGCTCACTATTTCATAATAACCCGAGGTTCCTGGGGACGATGATGATGACACAATGCATCATGAGGTGAGTACCCTACTGAGATTCTTTTTATAAGTTTCTCACTCCCTCTATTTTTCTTTCCATCTCGTCTTCAGAAGGAGGAAGCGTTCGTGAATCACATTGAGGTTGTCAGGATAGAACTTGAATCCTAGTTCACTCGTATATTTCAGATATCTATCCCTATCCCTGAGTGTTATTACTAGGTGCCATTAATGGATGTCCTTCCATCCATATATTATTTATGTTTTATTAGATTGCCTACACTTAGTCTTATTCTGTTGGTAGGCAAAATATCTATATGATATGTAATTATGGATGCTGTATGATGGAGCCAATATATTATGATGTGATGTTTGTAAATTCCTATGTGTCTTTTAAATTTTGCTAAATCATTCACGTTAAGCGCGGCTCACGTTTTCAATTATGTTTAAAAAAAAATGGCTCGTAATTTCACTAAGTATTTTCAAAGCATGATTAAGGAACTGAAGCAAAGAGTAAAGTCTAGTAATTAATCAGACTCCTAGGTGTATTGGGTTAATTATTAGGGTGTTACAATATGGCTCTTAGTTGATCTTGGATTTCTTCTTTCAAGGTGGCGCTTAACGCTACTAATAATAATTTTTTCTAGGCTAAAAATTGAGTCTTTTTCTTGTACTTTTCTTTATTGAATGCATTTGTAGAGGTACAGCTTTTTGGGAGACTAGTTTTCTTGTTTTGTGAATAAGTCATCCATTCATCAATGGCCCTTTTGCTAATTCAGTTCATCTTGGAATTTCATCACCATCTAACCTTAATGATTCTTATTAGATATTTGAGGCTTATCTTCTGTAGTTTTGTTGAATCATAGTCCCATGACATGATCCAACATACTCTCATGGCTATGAATGATATGAATTTATATTCTGGTAGGAATGAGGTCTTAGCTTTAAAACATTCATAACTCATGGAGGCTTCTCTTGGAAAATAGCAATTATTGGACTAAAGTCTAGAAACCACTTAGGGAATTGTAAAGATATTCCCTTAAGAACCAAAAGAACCATGAGTGTGGGGCTTGGACTTAAGTCAGAATGTGATGCCATGCATCCATATAATCATAATAATTATAATATTGAGGCTTCGATTTTTTCCTTGAAGGCTCGCTTTCATAAAGACATGTATTCCAATCTTTTATTAATAGAACTTTTGAAATCTTGATTTTTTAATGACTTGGTTTGTTTGGTGAGTGCATCTGGTATGTGTGTTAATTCTATAGGCTTAGTGTCTACTAGAATAAACTCATAAAAGGTTCAAGTTTTTTGTAGGTGAACTTGTACATAATGAAAAGGCTTGGGAAAGATATGTATGTACATGGTTGTTCTGTCAAGTTTGAACTATTCCTTTTCTATTGGGATTACTAGTAATGATTCTGAGTTTTCAATGAAAGGATATTCTTCTTTTATAATAGGCTTGGTTGTGAACAAATTTGAGGGTTTTAATGGTGTAAATTGTCCTAGTAGATATTGATGGGGTGCTTTTATTTATTGCCAGTGATTCAATGCTCTTAGCTACCTGTGACATTGTCAAATACTTTGATAATGATGATGCTTTTAATGCTTGCTTTTGATAATGATGATGCTTTTAATGATTGCTTATTATGATATAAAGGTAGACCATAATCATCACTTGTGCTTGTTTTCTTACTAATTTTGAGCTGAGGCCTGCAAAAATTCTCTCATAAAAAGTCTGGTAGTATATTTTTATACCTTTTTATGTGTATAATCTCAACAGGAGAGCTTGCCATCTTGCAAAAATATGTTTCGAAGCAAGATTTTTAACATCATTTTGTAAGACATTGACAATGCCTTACAATCAATTTTTACTACAAATCTTCCATCAAATAAATCATCATGAAATTTTGTAATACATAGTACTATAACTAAAATTTCTTTTTTAACTGTTGAATATTTCTATGAGTTGGATGCCAAATACCAAAATGATATTTGACGACTTGTTCTTTTATGGAGTTTGGTAAAAGTTATTTGACGACATTGCCATAACCTAGATTAGAGGCATTAAGTCTCAACTATTATAAATGTAGAAGGATTCTGGTATCCCTAAACATGGAACGCTTTTAACTATACTTTTGACTTTCATAATTGTTTGACTCATCTCTTCTTCCCAAGCTAGAGGATTTTTTCTAAGATATTTATACAAGGAAGCACAAATAGTTCTTATATTATGGATGAAATCTACAACATAATTCAAACATCATAAAAAATCTTTGTAATTGTTTTCTATCTTTCATTTCATTTGGAATTTTTCTGTGAATTTTATCGATCTTTTAATGGGAGTGATTGTTCCCTGATAAATTTCATACCCTAAGAATCATACTTTGGCTTGGAATATTTTCATTTTCTTGGCTGATACAACAAGTCCATTTTCTTTTATCATTGCTATGAATTATTTTTCTAAATATTTTATATGATGATTAATTCCTTTTGATAATATTAACATATCATCTAAATATACAATGGAAAATTCCATATGCAGATAGAAGATATTATTCATAGTTTCTTGAAATTCACTTGGGGTATTTTTAAGTTCTTATGGCATAACATTCCATTCATAATGCCCAAAAGAAACTGCAACTAGTTTTATATATCTATCTTCTTTTAGAATATTCTGATAATATCTTGATTTTACATCAAATTTTGAAAATATTATAGTGTGATTCAGTCTTTTAATTAAATCATTTTTATTAGGTAAAGGGCACCTGATCCATTTAAAACTTTGTTTAGTGGCTTGTAGTTAATTACAAGTCTAGGTGCTGCTCTTTCTAATTTGGATGCTTTCATTATATAGAATCCTGAGCAACTCTAGGATGATTTTGAAGGTCTTGATAATCTTTTACCTAAATATTCTTGTATTTCTTTTCCACAATATCTTAAATATTCTTCGTTCATTTATATTGATTTTGCTTTTGTCAGTATGTCCTTTTCGTTAAATTCTTCTTCATGGTATCTGTAATTAAGAAAGATTTAATGAAAAAGGCAAAGATTGCCTTTTCTATGGATCCATGCTTTTTGACTCATTGTGGCATTAACCATAAGATCTTAGTAAACAATGTTGCATTTCAAAATTAAAAGAAAAGGCTATTGGTATTTATTACTAAGGATAGGATTATAGTGGATCAATGGTCATTCGACTCTTTTACTGATTTTCTCATCTATTATTGATAAACATAACACATGTTCAAGAAAGTTTAAGATATCAAGTTGCATATTATTTATTAGTTTAGGATATTATATTGCATCTAACCTAAGTTTGAGGGATATAATCTATACCTATTTGTCAATAACAATAAGAAAAAAATTGACAAAAAAGATAAAATGCAATTTAGTAAACATTAGGGTGCTGATTTACATTGTTTTAAAGTTTCGACATGCATAAAGCTTATAGTTTATGGGGTAAAATATAGTTTTCCCTTTTAAAATGACAAAAAATGTTTATTTGAAATGCTTGAAATAAGGGGAAATAATTTTCATCAATTGTCCGGACAACATAAAATAAATGTACCAGAAACAAAAAAAAAAAAAAAGAGTTTTGCTACCCTAAAGGTTTTTAAGTGGTAGGCTTTTATTGGGAATATGTAATTTTTAAAGTTTCAAAATATAAGATTCAATACCAAATTTGTAGATTTACTCTTATTAGAAATTTTAACCAGTGTCTTAAGGGCATCGCTTAAATAAACAAAAAAAAATAGAATAAATATTAGTAATTGTTTATATAAGTGTTTGAAGAAAACAGATTTTTCGAAACTGATATTCACGCCAAAACACAAGCTAATTGTTCGAATTTTGACCGATTATATTTTCCCCAATCATATACCCTCTTTATTTTTTTTTCCCTTTTCTAAATCCGTCGGTATCCTAATAGGTATTGATACATTCTAAATAATTTATAGCTGTAAATTTACCACATGTCTCACTAACTATATTTATTAATATTATAAGTATTTATAATTAAATCATAATACTTGAATTTAAAAGAATATTAGTATTCTTAAGATACCATAACAAAAACTTTATTTTAAATATTGAGAGTATATTAATTATTTTAATATTATTTAATACAAATATATTAATAATTATCCAATTATATATTACTATAACAGTAAAATAAACTAATAAATTTGACCATTATTGTATTTTTAAAAGTCATGTACAAAAATAAATTTGATTAGATAATTATGTAAAAAAATTATGAAAGTAGTGAATTGAAATTCAATTTTTATTGTAATGAAAGTTCACATTACATTTCATTATTTAAAATAAAAAAATCATGTTGTCAATGTTTAGTGAAGCTTTAATTTGAAAATTATTTTGGTGTCCATTTGATGTGCACGTGATTACTACTTTCCATGCGACTGCAGACGGAATCTTCAAAAGAGTTATATCTACTCATTTTGATATGAATTGGTGTTAACCCACTTTTTATTTATTATTAAATAAAATATAAATTTTAATTAAGTGAATTTATATTTTATTTAATAGTAAATAAAAAATAAGTTAATATAGTATCCTATATCAAATAACTACATATAATATTTTATATCTTCAAAAATATTTTGTATCTATGTGTCTGACGTGTATAGTTTTATACAAATAAATATAGTCACATAATAACGTATCGTGCCAAACAAAAGATATATATACTGTAACTCTTGATTTAAAAAAAAACACTGTAACTAGAATAGTTATCTACCTAGCAATTAGCGTCACTTTTTTGAACAATATATTAGAACAAAAAATTAATGAGTTGTAACTGTCTCCTACTGGCTTGATCTTTCTATAATAGTTGGCAAGGCAATGTGTTCTAAAATTATTTTTTAAGTTTATAATATATATTTTTAAAAAAATTATTTTTTAATTTTATATGTAAATATATATATATATATATATATATATATATATCAATTAAAAAATATTCTATCTTACAAAAATTCAAACAAATAGACCTTAAATGAGATAAACAAATAAAAATACTTCGTAATGGCACAAATAAAAAAATTTTATTATAAAATTAATCTAAAATAATTGGAACAATTATTTCAATAAAAAATAAAAATTGTGCAGAAAACAAAATAAAAATTGAGTGTCTAGAACTTTTATTATTCATTATAATCAGGAAATATAATACATACCTGATCAAACATATAAAATTAATTTTAAAATAATTTATATCATGTTAAAAAAATTATTATAAATTTATTTAATAAATTATAACAGAAAAATTAAATTGAATAAAATTAAAATAAGCTTATCATAATAGCACTAAAATACTGAATATGCATACTTTACGTCCATATGAAAAGAGTACTTTAAAATAAAAGAAATGATGAGAAATAAGCACATCAGCATTATTATTATTATTATTATTAAACTTGAGCTGTAGTTCTCTGTCTAATTAAAGATCATATTAAAATGCCGTTCCATTTTGTACATCGCCCCCATTGTCCCTTGTGAAGCACGGGTTATTATTATAGTAATAAGTGAGCCTATATTATATTATATTATATGAGTAATGTTATTCCAGTGACTAAAAATAATTGTTTAAGTGGAATATCTTCATCATCATCATGGGATTTCATAAATGAATGAAATTAAGACTATCTCATCCAATGATAATAAAGTAAATATCTCATTTTGATACCTATTTTTAAGTGTCAAGAATATTATTTTTTATATTATAGTACCTAACCTACCCCTCGTGTTTCTCCTTGTTTTTGTCCTTTCTCCAAAGCTACATATATATATACCATGGTTTCACCAACACACACTCACATCATTTCACCAACCTCTGCATTAGATCTACCAGCCTCATTGGATCTACCAGCCTCACTATAACGGTAACTGCATTCCTCTCTCTTCAACATGTTCCATTTTTCTCATGTTCAATGTCCTTAACTCATTAGTTTTGTGTAACAATAGTTGAATGTGACCAACATGCTGATGAGTCATTGAGAATACGGTTTTAATTGGATTTGTGAGGTCCTTGAAGCTGATTTGATCTGGGTTTTGATTGGTTTATTTATTGAAGGGAAGGTGAGTTTTTTCGGTTTGTGAAGTTATTCCAAAGTTTAGGAAGCAATAATGGCACGCAAGAAGATCAGAGAGTATGACTCTAAGAGGTTGTTGAAGGAGCACTTCAAGAGACTCTCTGGCCAGGACTTGCCCATCAAGTCTGCACAAGTAAGCAATTCTCACCATACAGCTCTTGTGTTGGCTTGTCTGTGAATTTTGTACCTTCCAATTTTGTTGGGTTTAATTTAAACCTATAGGCACATTGAATTTAGTCACACTTTGAAGTGTTGTCAGCTTCTGTTGGATAGGACCCCATTTTTTCATTTGATGCCAATGTAATACCTAAAACACAAATTGTTGTTCTAGAGCATAATAGCTAGCTAGTAATCTGGTGCATTTGCATGCCTCAAGGGACCTATCACCTCAGGCACCACAGTTGTCAGATAACAAAATTCAAATTTTGCAGCTGGGTTTATTTTATTTTACCACCAAAATTCAAATACTTGGCTTGTCTCTTGGATGAGTAACTATTAACATGTCATATTAACATGTTTGATCTGACCTTTGGTTAATTAGAATTTGTTAATCCAGTCAACATAGTCTCGCTTCAATATGACAATTTATTGGTATATTCAGCTGTGTTGATCTGTAATGTATATAGATGTGGAAAAGTTCACTTTTCCATATTGATAAGCTGCACCATTTACATGTCAGTCAGTGTAGCACAATGTTTATTAAATTTAAATTTGTTGTGTGTTTTTATTTCTTAGATTACTGAGTCCACCGATTTCAAAGAGCTTGCAGAGAAGGAACCCTGGCTTTCATCTTCAAAGCTGGTTGTGAAACCTGACATGCTGTTTGGAAAGCGTGGCAAAAGTGGTTTGGTTGCCTTAAACTTGGATTTGGCACAAGTTGCTTGCTTTGTTAAAGAGCGTCTTGGCAAAGAGGTGCATTTATCCCCCTTAGTCCTTCCAAACATTTATCAAACTATTTTCCCCCTTTTTTAGTAATCATTCTTTTTTTCATAGTACTTTCTTTATACCCTTTGAATGTTTGGTCATATCTGTATGTAAAATTTAGGTTGAGATGAGTGGATGCAAAGGACCTATAACAACTTTCATTGTTGAACCTTTCATCCCACACATTGAAGAGTTCTACCTTAACATTGTCTCAGAGAGACTAGGGAACAGCATAAGCTTTTCAGAGTGTGGAGGAATTGAAATTGAAGAGAACTGGGATAAGGTATTAACATGAGGAATTTCTAACCATATTACTCACTATAAGTTTTTCTCATATCTACCCTTACAATCCCATGAGCTACAAAGTGGTTTGTTCATATTTCAGGTTAAGACTGTATTTGTTCCAACAGGAGTGCCTTTTACATCAGAGACTATTGCCCCACTTGTTGCAACTCTTCCCTTGGAGGTATATAATTTATTCACTTTACTTAATAATTTCTTACTTTATGAATAGGTCAACTTTTTTTTTTCCGGTTAACATGTGTTTCAACTTTCCATATTGATTCTTGATGCCTCTACTTTTTGTTTGGTGGAAACTTTTGTTTTTTCTTTTAATTGCTTATAAGTACTTTGTTCATGCTTACAGATCATGGGAGAAATTGTGGAATTTCTCAAGGTTACTTTCAATCTATTTCAAGGTATATTACAAGATATTTATTTACATACCATTAGATGGGTTTGTGAACTTGGAAGACATCTTCATTGACATTTAGATTTAAATTTTAACCCTTTTGTTTATGGTGTTAGACCTGGATTTCACTTTCTTAGAGATGAACCCTTTCACTTTGGTCAATGGAAAGCCTTATCCTTTGGATATGAGGGGCGAGCTAGATGATACTGCTGCTTTCAAGAACTTCAAGAAGTGGGTTACTTCCCTCCAAAAGAATATCATCTGTTTGAATACCATATCTCTAATTCATCATGTAGAGCTGAATAATATTTGCATGTTTTTATTATCTACAGATGGGGAAACATTGAATTTCCAATGCCGTTTGGAAGGGTTATGAGTACTACAGAGGCTTTCATTCATGGACTAGATGAAAAGGTGAACTCGCACATACTTTTAATCTGTATCTACAAGCTAATTCAATTCAGTTATAGCTTCATCCATATGCTGCAGATCTTATAATTGTTGATTCTTTCCAAGTACTATTAACACCTCTCTGAATCTCATGGTCAATTAAATTCCTTGTACTAATCAATCATCAATAATGCTATTGCTTCTAGTTATCATGGTGCTATAAACTTTTTACTCTGAAAAACTAACGTTGTTTGCTTGTTTATTTGCTGCTTCTAGACAAGTGCATCTTTGAAATTCACTGTGTTAAATCCAAAGGGCCGAATTTGGACAATGGTAGCTGGGGGAGGTGCTAGTGTCATCTATGCTGATACGGTTTGTTTCCCTAGTGCCATTCTAACTTCAAAACTAAAATTTCTGTACACTTCTCTAGTACCATTAAGCAACCAAATTCTTATATACTAATTTATCAAAACAGGTAGGAGATCTTGGTTATGCACCTGAACTTGGGAATTATGCAGAATATAGTGGTGCACCCAAGGAAGATGAGGTCTTGCAGTATGCCAGAGTTGTAATTGATGTAATTAATTCTTATCTCAACATTGTTTTTGGTATACTTATCAATTTACAAATTCAACATTGCTGCTTCACATGACCATGCATTACTTGTTTGGGATGTCTAAAGATAGCTTATCAAATGCATGCAAAACACTGAACAGAAACTGTAGTGATTATGTGTCTCTATGATAATCTCTTTGCAGTGTGCAACTTCAAATCCTGATGGCCAAAAGAGAGCCCTTGTGATAGGAGGAGGAATAGCTAACTTTACAGATGTTGGTGCTACATTCAGCGGCATAATTCGAGCTCTAAAGGAGAAGGTAACCCTATGATCATGAAGCTTTGCACAATTCTATCACAATAATTTGGTTGTAGCAATACTTACTTAATTGCTGAGAGCTATTGCAAAACAGGAGCAAAAGCTGAAAGAAGCAAAAATGCACATCTATGTGAGGAGAGGAGGTCCTAACTACCAGAAGGGTCTTGCAAAAATGCGAGCTCTTGGAGAGGAGATTGGCATCCCCATTGAGGTTGGTTATATGACTGATGCCTTTGTTATCTCTATAAACAAACCATCAGAAAAATTGTTTTGAGGAACTTTCTCTGATCTATTTTGGTCTCTTTTTACAGGTTTATGGACCTGAAGCAACAATGACTGGTATATGCAAACAGGCAATCCGGTGCATCTCTGCTGCTGCTTAAATTATACGGTTTTAGGCCAATGCCCTTTTTTTCATGTATTCTCATGCCATGTTTCAAATGACTGTTGATTCATAATTCCCTTTCCACCGCTCATAATTGGAAAATTTGGCGAGTTAGAGCACAGGTTGTCACAAATCTAGTCATCTAGAACAGTTGTTCAAAGAGTGTTTTCATTCATGTAGAATTCTGAGACAAAATAAGGTGATCAACTGGTCATGTAATTCATAATGTTTTAAGTCAAGTTGCAATTTCATAATTCTTAGATCTGCGTTCATTCAGTAATTGGTCTTCTTTCCCCTTGTTTTAGAGGCGGATAAAGAAACATGTGTAAATAATAAAAAGTAGCAAGGCAGAAGAAGGGGTACGCGAGTATGATTTGGAGGGTAAGGGGTACAAGCCGTATGAAGGGGTACAAGAAGGAAAGAGTGAGGCAGAGTGGGTGAGATGGCCGAGGCTAATAATGGTAAAAGGGCCCACTGGGCAGCTGCCAAAAGGTCCATCACCGCTTCTGGCTGACCAGCACAGCCAGTATATGACACGTGGAGAGTAGCCATAGGGTGGAGAGCTCAAAGGGAGCTGATGAGACAACTAGATGGACAGGGGAAGGTTGAGTAGACTTGTGTGATGTGTTTAAAGTAGACCGCAGAGGGAGCAGGGGGGATGCTATAAAAAGCTTGCAAGAACGAAATAAGGGGGGATTCTCTTTGGCAAAAAAGGACCCCTTTTCTCTCTTCCTCATTGATTCATCTCCTACAGCCGTAGAAAGATCTCATGCCTCGTAGTGTAATATTAAACCCTCCCCACAAAACACCGCTTGTTCTAAAGACTTTTAAATATCTGTTAAAAAGGGTCTCTTAATAAACTTGTTTATATATAATATATGGCAACTGCAAATTCAGTTGCTTTCGAGAAAATTCTTTGCCTGTTTGGTACACAGCCAAATGATGCAATGTCATAGTTGTGCAGAATAAATATGTTATAGTCTCTTTTAAATTTATGTAAACACATTAAGAGTCAGGATCACTTCCAAGGGACTTTTCATCATGCATCCAAAATGAAAATACAAAATTCATTATAAATGCAACATGAAAGTATGTAACAATTAGCATAGAGTCAATAATTGCAGGTAAAGGAAATTTACTAACAAGGCCATGCAAGCAAAACCATACGTCACAATTCATGACCAAGACAACATAGTTTATATTCAAACAGAGGAAACAATCTTTAATATTGAAGATCCAGAATTGCAAGATATGGAAAGGAAAAATTTTTGGACCATTTCTTTCATTAACATGAAAGAAATAAAGCTGGCAGTGAATTGATATCCAAGGCCACATTAATCTAATTTCCTGTCTAATTTTTGACCTGACCAAACAATATTATAATTGTTTGCACAGTGACTCTATGAAAATAACTGGAATACGAGTTCAGAACATAAGGGATCAAATTGATATCTAAAATTTTTAGAGGATTAATTCGATATTCTGTATATTTGGAGGACTAATCTTGTTGTTTACTAGACTTTACACTACAAGTCTTTTCTTCCCTTTCAAAATCCAAACTTGCAAATATACCCTAAAAGAAAGGAAAATAAATGTTTTCAAGAAGACCTAGAGAAACAAAAAATGTCTAGTTGTGGATGTTACACTGATCTCCCATGGCAGGATTTCTTCACTTGTGCAGAAATTTGTAAGGAGGGTGTGTGAGCAGCTGAGCACCCAAAAAAAAACAATTCACAACGTAATATTATAAATTGTTTCCTCATATTTTCTGTCAGTACCTAAAAAAAATAAAAAAAATCTACAATGTAATATTCTAAATTGTTTCTGCATGTTTTTGTGGGGAGTCTTCAGTTTTTATTATAACATTTGACATTCTAGATCAACCACAAAAGAATGTAGGACAGAAAGCAATTCCATGCTTTTACACCATGTGGGACTTGTGCTGAGTAACCTTGCAAGAGCTGCATGTAGTGCTTCTTCAAGTTCCGAACAACGAGAGCATAAGTTCTATCTGTGTATGTTCCGAATAATAATATTTTTAAAATTAGAACAATGAATAAAAAATTATTATTAGAGATCAAAGTAAATCAAGTCAGATTGTGAGTTGTTGCTAACTCAATTTGTTAGTAACTTAATAAGTTAAATTCATGAGCATGAATTGAGCTCATGTTAGAGTTCAAACTCATTTACTAAACGAGTCATGTTTGAATCTTGTTGTATTTGATTTAACAAATCTAAAATATTATTATTAAATGTTCAAACTTATTAATTTTGGAAGACTTAATTTATACTTAACTCAAGCTAGTTCATGAAGCTTTTTTTTTTTTTTTTGAGATTTTAGTGAGTTAAACACGCATTAAAATTCAAATTCACTTCTTATCAAACTCTAGCTCAAGTCAAGCATAGTATCATCAACAATCTAAGCTTGAGCTATGCTCAGCTAACTTGATTCACTTTCAACCCCTAGCGAAGATAGTGTTAATGTTCACAAATTTGATAGTGGTCAAACTATAATTTTCAGAACCAAACCGTATCAATTCGGTTAAAGTATCAAGTCATTGGGAATAAATCACTAGCGATCCATTTAAACCAATTTTATTAAATAAATATATAAAAATAATAATTTAATACAAACTAAATATAATATATATATTTACTCGCACATTATATAACAAGGCAAGTTGGAGTAGTGGTTGTGAGCGCATGCTTTCCAAGAGTAGTTGAGTTCGACTCCTCTCTTGCATGTATTTGAGTTATTGAAGATTTTCAAGGCCACTACACATGCATATGGGTGCGTGCATGGCTTCTCATGGGCTGGGCTCTTCTTGCGTTGGCGTGCGGTGGTGTAGGCTAGGTGCATAGTTCAGGCTCGGAGTTCGGCACGATTCGAAGGTGACTCAGCCTTCAATGGGTTTTACCAAGTTTGACCAAGTCAACTACTTCCCCAATCCATTGAGAGAACCGGACCGAACCAATGACCGGTTCACCGGTTTCCATTCAACCGGCCTGGTTTTAATTACTATGGGTCAAACTATCATAGAAATTACATATGTAAATTTTAATATTATATAATTAGATGTAAATTTTAATATTATACAATTAGAAGTTTTAATATTTTATAAAAACTAGCTCTGCAGCAGCCTCAGCGTACAGTTCACTGAGTAATGAATAGGGTGAGCTTTCCTCTTCAAGCGAATACTGCTCTTGTAATTCAGTTGAAAATTTCAGGCTCTTCCTAACCTCAATGGTGAAGTTTGCAGTGTTTAAAGCAACTATGTAAGGTTCAGAGTTCAAACAAACACAACTAGTTTTATGAGGATCAAGATGAGCAAAGCTTGTTTCAGACTAATCGAGCAGAAGCCCCGAGAACAAACCAGAATGTAAGCTAGGAAAGTGCAAATCAAGAATGTAAGATAAACATTTGGAGAAACACAATGTTTCCTGCTAGGCTGCTTCCGACAAAATTAAATCATGTCATGTTCATCAAAACATTAGGCCTTGAAAACCTTGGATACAAGATTTTTGTGACTTATCAGAAACAAAGCCAGGTTCCAGGTTGTAAAAGAGCTCATTTGCTACTTAACAGAAAAATGCTAGGGTGGCCTAAATTTCTGTTAAAGAAAAGATAATGGCGCTGCGTCCTTCTGCTAGCAATCGTGGAAGATGTTTGCTTCAGAGCTTCTTCAGTGCCGCTTTCAAGTGTGGTTGAAGAGTTATTGTGTTGGTAGCCATCTGAACGTCGTAGCGAAGAGTATCATCAACCATCCGAAAACATCTTCTTATCTCCTTAACCTGTATAAAGAGCACAACACACTTTAACTTCGAAAATCATAGAGAGAAAAGCAAACATAGGAAAGCTGTGAAAACTACAAAATCCAGTTTTCAGTTTTCATTTTAAGTTTTCTAGTTTTCCAGATTTTGTGAAAGAAACACTGAAAACTGTGAAAACTACAAAATCCAGTTTTCAGTTTTCATTTCCAATTTTCAGTATTTCCTTCACAAAATCCTAAAAACTGAAAAACTGAAAACTGAAACCAAACAACCCCTAGAAAATCCATTTTCAGTCCCCAACTTCCTCCAATCAGCATAGGAAAGCTGGTAGCAAGTGCTTGTTTGATTTAGAGTGCGTTTGTTTTATTTTTCATAGACACTATTTATCTCAGCTTCTACTCAAAAACTAAAAAAATCTGTTTTCAGCTTTTGAGTAGAAGCTAATAAGGGTAGCTTTTATGAAAAGTAATTTTTTTAATTTTTTCTGTCAAAGAAAGCTGAAACAAACACACGCCAATCAATTTATCTAATTTGTGTTCCCATTGGGGTATGAGATAAGGCAGAACCAGTATTTCTTATTGTAGACTAAACATACTACTGAGAGAAGCCTCAGATAAATGAAAAGAAAATGCATGGGTATTTTCTTGTAACTGCTTGGATGCATGACAGAAGAAGAGAGGAGTGAGGAAAGTGTGAATTCTGCTAGAACGTTTAACAATAGAGAGTGGAAGACAATGAAGGGATGCAGGATTGTGTGGAGAGTAGTATTGGGTGCAGTTGACTGTCCGTAAGGTTGGTGGAGTCTCTCTATTCTGTATTTTTCATTTGTGTTTGTTTTCCAATTCCAGAATTCATTTCTGTTTTCTGGTGTAAGGAGCTAGTATTAGTATGCACTTTTCTCATAGTAAAATCAGCTTGTCTCATGATTAATCACACCGGAAGCCCCCTTTCTTTGAAATGCAACCTAAAGATAGTCATTCAATTACTTGTAGAATGTATGAGAACAATGCCTTTATACTTTATAGACACTAACATTAGTATCAGCATTTGGGAAAGACCAATTTGAATTACCTTAGAAGCATTCCCCACCATTTCACTCTGAAGCTGTATCACTTTCTCTCCGGTGCTATATGTCCCTTTCTGGATACAGCATGTTAGAATCATGTCAGAAACAGAAAAAAAACAGCAGAAGGGAAAGAAAAACAAGAAAAAGATATCTTTCATCTAGGACCTAGGAACAAATAAATAATAAAGTTTTTAACAATTTAAGAATATATAGTAGAAAACTATAAATCCATGCAATTGGTGACATGAGCAAGATATAGACATCCATTACCTACTGTAGCAATTGAAATTGCAAATTTGCACACGATATACTGTCATCAACAACTGACAACAATGGGTTGCATGCTCAATGTAGGGAATTGTGACTTAAAATGTAGTAAGGCCTTTTTTTTTTCAAAGCAATAGGAGCTTATTTGTGGCAAAGGGAAAAGAACAACGATACACTTGCTATAGTTTGACAAGCTAGGAATAGAATAAATTCAAGGATTTAGAAATGGTCAATTGGGCAAAATCTTTATCAACCTCAAATCAGGGCATGAATTCTGTTTGTTATCATTCAACTTGTGTTATTTCCAAATGAACACTTGGGGGTTTGCTAATTAAGAGTTCATATTCAATTTTTTTTTTTTTCCTTTTTGTTTGGTGTTATAAAGTTGAAAGGGGGACCGAGAGAGTCAGTTGTCTCGTGCCAGAGTCAAGGCATCCCACAAGCCTCAAAAAGAATTGGAATTGAATGCGGAACTGGACACCAGCAGGTGGCTTAATAACAACCACAAGATAGCCTCTGATACCATCTTAGAATTGGGTTGTCCTAACTAAACTCCAAAAGCTAGCTCATGGAAAGAGGGTTGCCCAAACTCTTATAAAGGCATAGGTCATATCCTTAAGCAATATGAGACTCTAATAGAATCAACAATCTTTGATTTACCCACCGTCGTTGGCCAAATTCACCATTTCTATCGTACAGAATATGTATACAAAAGTGAGAACCGATGCAGACAAATTTCCAGCACAAAAGCAAATGCAAAAATATTCAAACAAGGTCAAACAATTATAAGGCAATGAACAAGTACCTAGGATATAACAGCTTATCTATTAATCGAGAATGAAATAAGCCGATAGAACAATAACAGTACCTGAACTTCAACAAGACCAGTGCTTTGAGCAATGACAACTTCAATGGTGCCATCAGGTCTAGGACGCCAGTATCCACTCTCAGCATGCATTGGCTCTCCAGAGCTCAGCTTCCATGTCTTCTGACTGTACCCTATCACAGGCTACACCCATTTCACACAAAACACACCAAACAAATAAACCAAATCAATGCAACAAAACAAGAAACAGAAATTTAAAAAAAAATCAGAAACTTTATGAGAAAAATTGAAGTTCACTCCTCAATTGGTTAAAAACCAAAACCCAGTAATAAAAAACAGAACTTTGAGAGACCCAGATGGTGTTTATACAGAAAGGGAATGAGAGAGTGAATAACCTTGTTGGGAGAATGAGAGAAGTGAAGCTCTTCACCATAGGAGAAGGAATTGATGGTGGGGTACCCTCCTTCTCCTTGGCCTCTCCATGTCCCCACAAGATAGGAGAGCGGTGCCACCGCCGGATGCACTACCGGCGGCGATGCCTCCTGCACCGGCGCCGGTGCCGGAGAGTCCTTGTTTGCATCCATTTTATTTTTTTTGGTTTTCTTCTCTTGGAAAATAAAATGTTGTGAGCTCAGCACAAACTTCACTTTGGATTTGTTATGTTTCTTGTTGTTGTGTGAACCTTCTGAGTTTACAAAGATGAAAATGGTTCTTAAGTTAAGCTATTGCCAAGAGGCACTTGGCTGCTATCTGTGATGCATTGGTGCTGCACTTTGGATTTCACTTTGGCTGTTTCTCTCTCCATTTTATGTATTTTATTTATTTATATTTATTGGGTTTTAAAAATGGAGTTGACCGAAAACAAAAGGCGGGGCATTATTTTTAATATGGATAAAGGGTAGTGTTTTAAGTGTGTTATTAGAATTTATAAAGTTTAAGAAAAATATGAGTTTTTTTATACAAATCGCTACATAACAATTTATTGATGTTATCAATTAAGAAATTAATATTTTTCACACAGTTTCATAATAATAATGGGTGAATTATGTTAATAATTAGAGCTTCTTTCGTATTACACATGCTAATAAAAATTACATAATACTAATAGGCCAATTATGTTAATAATTAGAGTTTTGGATTATACATGCTAATAAAAATTACGTAATAATAATGGGCCAATTATGTTAATAGCTAGAGCTTTTTTTGGATTACACATGCTAATAAAAATTACATAATAATAATAATAATAATAATAATAATAATAAGTTCATCAACAAAGAATATTTATTTGACTACAAATGTACAAATACAACTACATAATAAGAAGTCCACACTTACAAAGATACATCATCTCCCTTTCCATTTTCCCTTCCCCTTATCTTGTTGAAATGGTGGCGGGCTATACCTATTAGGCGGCACTATTTGTTTTTTCGTAATGTACGATCAACGAAATCACTATTTTCCCTTTATTACCCCGTCTTCTTCTACTATAATTGTCATTGTCATCGCCGCCCTCGCCCTCGCCCTCACCCTTACCCTTACCCCTATCGCCCTCACCTTCACCATCACCCTCACCCTCATTTCCCCATCCTCACCCTCACCCTCACCTCCCCAACTTGCATATCCTCTACCCTCACTTTCAAGATCTAGCCTTTGACTCGATGTCTGGATCCTGAAAACTTTGTATCAACATCTCCTAGTCGGCATCCGTCATCGAAGCATAACCTTCTGATAATATATGTGCATGAGGACTCTTGAGCTGGCATTTGTGGAATGTAAGGTGGTAGCACATTGAGATTAAAGGTAGCCCCATCTGGAGGTGGTTGGCACCATGGGGAAAATCACACATTCCTCTATACCATGACATTTCTGGCCCACGACCTCAAAGTGACTGACTTTCTCCCGTTGGACATCGTCTCACTAGATCCTATCCACCATGATATCCAACTAGATCGTATGATAATCGGGTGGATAAGGTTACAAATCTATCCTTGACTAACACCATTTCTCACATCACCACTATCAAGGCACCTATCGACCACCACCTCACCATCCACCAGCACGTTCCAAACACTTTCAGAAGCTAGTCACCATGATCCGACCATCGCCATTGCCACTAGGAGGAGGTGCCTTCGCCGTCATGAGATTGCTCCCGAACGGCAACCTCTAGAACTGAACCTAGTTGGAAACATTCCCAACAGTGCTGGAAAATATGTATGGTTCGATGGTTGCATGTACGAGGTGGAGTGGTGCGATGGCAAGGACTCCCATCAAGGGGCGATTCTCAAGGCCTTCAAGCGCCGAAAATGGATCTGTTAGAATGTTTGTCTTCACTGATAGGGAATGCCTATAGAGGCTTAGGGTATGTTTGTGAGTTTGTATTTTAGAGGGGAAGAGGGGAAGGGAAGGGAGGGAAGGACTTGCAATGTATATGGTTCGATGGTTGCATGTATAAGGTGGAGTGGCACGATGGCAAGGCCTCCCATCAAGGCGTGATGGCAAGGCCTTCAAGCACCGGAAAATGGACGGAGCTAGAATGTTTGTTTACATCGCAGGCAATGCCTATAGAGGCTTAGAGTATGTTTGAGTTTGGATTTTAAAAGGGAAGGGAGGGAGGGAAGGACTTATAGTGTAAAATTATATTACAAGTCATTCCCTCCCTCCCTTTCCCTTCAAAACCCAAACTCATAAACATACCCTAGAGGTCCACCAATAAGAACCCTCTCTTGCCAGCTTCCCCAACCCTGACATGCCCTCTACTTGCCCACAATGGTGCAAGATGCATCAGGAGGGGAAAAACAATGTAAGAATTGGGTAGATCTAACAACTTGATTCCAAGAAATTCTAAAAAAAAAAAATGTCTTGCATCCACTTTGTGTTCTATTTAATAGGCCGGGTGAAATGGGGTAAAAGTTGGGTATGTGTTTGAAATGGTTTATGGAGAAGGGCACATCGAACACAATGGAAAAGGTTGTAAGTATATAGAGATTCAAGGTGAGTGTTAGTTTGTTTAACATGTGGCAGTGGTGCCATGGGAAAGAAGGGAGCTAAAGGGGTTAGGGGAGTGAAGAAGAATGGATATTTTATAATTTTCTTTCAAAATTAACATACATTTAATAATCATAATATTTGAGTTGAAATTTTGACCTTGACATGTCACATTTTAATTGAGCCCATCTTCTATAGGCTGTAGAGAAATTCTTTTTTTATTATTTGATTCCAAATGACTCTTTCCCTTATAAAATATTTGTTAAATTTTGACAAACACAGGTATTAAGAAAAATGGTAAATAATATGGTAATAAAGTACTTGTCACGACCCAACTAGGAAACGTGACCCTATAAGGAATCTCATCCCCACGTAAGCCTCGAGACCTATGAATCTCTCTATATGCATAAAATAACATACTTTTCATTCTAAAGCATAACTTTATCTAAATCTTTATTTAAAACATAATATCTAGAATCATAAAACTAAAATACTTGATATATGAAGCTCTGAAATATTTGAATCATACTTTGAAAGTCAATTTATCATGTGAATAGAATCGTAAATTCATCTCTAACTTGTACGAAATTTTAATCAAACTCTACAAGTTCAAATCCATACTTGATTGAAAACAAATACATATCTATCCAAATGCTAAAATTAAATACATAATTTGAAAATAATGCATAGTTCGGAATCTTGTAACATCTAAAGCACTACTCTAATAAGACTCACTACAAGAAAAAATGCTATTACTGAAGGATTTTACCGACGGATTTTTCTCATTATTGACGGAAAATTTCATTTCCGACAGATTTTGTCAATCAGTAACAATATAGTCGAAAATCATTATTGACGGAAAATCTGTCAATAACTTTACCAACGAAATTATCGACGGATTTTCAAAGCAAAAAACTATCGGTAATGAGTTGGACAATTCGTCAAGGGATTAATGATTACTAGCGGATTTTATATTATTATCGACGGAAAAATTCATCAATAATTTTTAACTTAATTTGTAAATTTTTAATTATCGGAGTTTTCCGACGGAATTGTCCGTTAGTAATTATTGAATTTTACAATTTTTTAATTTCTTATTTTACCGACGGATTCCATCGATAATTATTGAATTTTACAATATATTTATTTTTGTTTTTTAGTTTACCGACGGATTTTTCCGTCGTAATTTAAATGTTAAATTTTATTAATTTTTTTATTTATTTTACCGACGGATTTTTCCGTCGTAATCGTTAAAATTTTTTATTTTTTCTTTATTTTAGCGACAAATTTTTCTATCGGATATTGTTAAATTTTTTTTCTTTATATAAACATTTTGTAATTTATGTTTTACCTGATCATTTAAGAGTTTATTTTTATTTAAAGCTAATTATAAATATATAAATATATTTAATAATGAAAAATGATAAAAAAAAATTCCTAATAAATAATAAACGCAACGAATTTAAGTTCAAAATGTAAAAAAGATAAAAAATGTGAAAAAGTATAAAGATATAAATATAAAAAGTTCAACATATAATAAAGAAAGAAAAAACAAGAAGTCAAATCAAGAGAAGTTAAGCATCATTATCATCGTCAGCATCACCATCGCCATCGCCCTCATCATCATCATCGGTGTCTAGGTGTGGAGGAGTCCGCCTCATCTTCTTCCACAAAGACACCATCTCCTTCTTCATCTTCGTCTCCATGGCCTTTCATCTTCATCTCCATCTTCATCTTCCACTCTTTAAATTAAAAAAAAAATCGCAGAACCTCCCTTGAAACTAAGACATCCCAAAAACTTAATTTCAATATATATATATATATTAGTCCAATCAAATAAATTTCAATGCATACTCAGGTTAGATTTCCAACCCAAGAATTATGTATCTAGTAGTTTCTACGAATCATGAATTTCATACTTCTAAGTATCATAAAACTGAATTTTTAAAATCTCATTTCTCAGCTAACATCTTTTCGTAAACTTGGTATCTTTAATATCATACTTCAAACATCATGTTTCAAAATCCTGAAAACTTGAAATCATAATAATATCTCTGTTCATGAAACTAAGTCATACTTTATTCGACATTCTTACTAATATATCTTAAGTGATATTCTAAAAAAAAAAATTTGAAATCTCAAGTCTTAAAGCATAAAGATATTATAAACTCTTAACATGTTTAATAAAATAACAATTTATTAAATCATATATTTTTGCAATAAATCTCTTAGAGTTGCATATAAAACCTTTCCATAACATGCAATCTATCAATCATGGTCCCATGGTTTTCTAAAATACATTCTCATGCTATAATCATAAATCATAATTTTTTCTAACTAGACATTCATGTAAAATAATTTTCTATATTTTTTCTCATCTCAAATTTTCATATTTAACAATCCTCATGCATAAAACATACTTATAATGCTTAACAAGGAAGGCCATGAGTTTAAACCCACTCACCGTTTGAAGGGAGTATGTGGGCACTACCAACTTGACCTTGAGAGCTTGGAATAACACCAACAACTGTCATAGAGCAATATAAACTTATGATCAAACTCTAATCACCTCTAGATAACTCTAAAACAACTCTAACAACATTGGCGGAGTACCCCATTGATAACAATGGGAGAAAACACAACCAAAACCATAGAACATGAAAGGAAAGAGAAAAGGAAGCATAAACCAACAACCAAACTCTTCTTGAAACTTGGAAGATGTGGATTTGATGGATAATGAGAGTGGAAGGGAGGAGATCACCTAAAGGGGGTTAGGACTGAATTTCTGCTTCTGGAAGAGAGAAACCTGAATTGGGGTATATATAGGGCTCATTAAACGAAATTGCGTCATTTTGCACTGTGTTGACATCGGTCCACTCACTGACAAGTGACAGAGCTCGTTCCAGTGAACCTACTCTACAAGAATTCTACGCAGGTGTCCAACTTTTCACCCATTAACCCTTCACGTATCAAACCCTCCCGACTACATGGGAGTGTCGGGGACCCAGGGTGTCCAAATCTTATCTGTTAACGCGTGTACATTGGGTATTACAGGACTTCTATACAAAATTATAGTATATGGACTATATATCCTAATGGTTATTAATTGTGAAATAAAAGGTTACACTAATAGTTATTAATTACTCAGGGTACTTTAGGAACAAAAATATTTATTTTATTGGAATGTGAAATTGGTAAATATTTTGAAAGATAACTTTATCTAAAAGTGGACAGATATTCTAAAAGGGATTAAGTAAGAATTGAAATCCCAACTTTCCAAACACCCTATTGTGTACTAGAATGTTGCGCACGTGGAGTTAGGAGTGGTAAAATGGGTTAGGCTTGCGGGTTCCTCACCAACCTGTCACTTTTTGATTGGGTGGGTTTGATTTTTTAACCCACAAAAGATCTCAACCCGTCCGCCCCATTTTAAAACTGACTTGTGATGGGGTGGGTTAAGTGCCGTGTTAGTTTCCTCTTCTTTTTTTGTGTCCAACAGAACTCATCTCATAAGCCCAAATTGAAAATAGAAGTCTGAAAAGTGAAACCCAATCCAAACCAAAGCCAATTCCTTTATTTGTGCATTTGGATGGAGCAATTATAGGGGAAAAAGTAATTTTTGGAAGGATTTAAATTCATCATGATAAAATATCCGTTTGGATATTCACTTAGAAGAAATTATAGAATTTAAGGAATTTTAAAGAGAAATTTTATTTACCTAAAATAGAGAATTTTAATTTTCACCTATAGAGAGGGAATTTTGGAAATCCTTACACGTACAAGTATACGCTTTCTCATTTTGGTAAGTTTCACTTTTATTATATTCCATTATAGTTTTTTTATATTTATGAGATTTTTGTTCAATGTTATTTTTAATTCTTTTTGTTGCATTTTAAATTTTATAATATTTAGTTTATATTAAATGATGTTATATTTATATATCATTCTATTTTATTTATATAACAATTAAATTTTATAATTTAAATTTAAAATATTTTGTAAATCAAAATTTAAGATAATTTATGAAATATGAATTCATTATATTTGATTTTAGATCAGTTGAATTTTGATTATTAATAAAAAAAAACTTATTTTTTAAGAAAAATACATTATATTTTTCAAATAAAATATATTAAAATCAAGGTAATATAATTACCTCACTCAAACAAAGAATTTACAAATAAAGAAAATGTAATTATCTATCCAAACAAAAAATTTAAAAATTGAAGGGAATTTAATTGAAGCATTTTAGGGCTTGCTTGGTTTAAGTTTCCAGTTTCAATTTTATTTTCATTTTCCTATTTTCCAATTTTTGTGAAGAAAATGCTGAAAATTCTGAAAACTATAAATTCCAAGCTTTCATTTTTCATTTTCAGTATTTCCTTCACAAAATTCTGAAAATTAAAAACTGAAAACTCAAACTAACGGCCCTAATTTCCTAACATTTTGAACTCCATTGTATTTTAGAAGAGAAACGATACTCTAATGCACAAATACGATGCATACGCTCCTGTTCAGGGAGCCTCTATTATAGACATACAACGAGGAGGGCACATGATGGACTACGATGAAAGAAATTAAAAAAATCACTCCCTACCTCCGAAATGAAACCCGCGGTAAATTCCCCCAAACCCTACCTTTTCTCTTTCTCTCTCCCTTACTTTCTCCTGTTTCCTCCCTCAAACAAGGCGAGCTCTCTCCTCTATCAACCCTCACTTATCGGCCTTTCATACTAAGCCCACCATGCCACCATCGCACACCACCACTCCCTCTTGCCATTGGAGCCTTGCAAACGCTCTCTCACGCATTGATCTTCTTCTTCACCATAGCCCACCAAGCCACACCATCAGACGGTCTTGCTTGGAACCCAGTGAACTCTGCTGCCACTCATCGTCCTTCGTCTTTCATCCTGTCTAGCTGGCCATGGCATACCAGGAATGGCATCCACCATTGTCGCAAGCAACAACAACATTCCTAAGACAACAAAGGAGCCACTCCAGGTGACATCCTCTACCTCCATCACCTAGCCTCTTCCCATCACTACTCTCTACAAGTTAAAAGTTTGTCATATGTTCCTTTTTTTTTTTTTTTGCTTCAATGGCTAGGGTTTACGTATTTGGAATGTAAGGGTTTGAGAATTTAATTGATCGGTAGTAATTGTTCTCTTTTGATGTTTTCATCTGGATAAACATCACTAACCATGGTCCTCAACCTTCATTGATTGAAAAGCCACGTCAACCTCAAAAATAGTCACCCCTCTTAAATACTTGCTGCCACTATAATCTGCAAATATTAGATGGGTTTCATAAAGGATAAGAAAGAATAAGCGAACAAAACCATAAAAATAGAACAAGAGGAAATAAGTGAAATAGGGAACTGTTATTTGGTTGTTAAAGATTAATTTGTCTGCCCACATATTGTGATGGATGGTAAGGCCAATAGATAATGTAGGAAAAAGGAATGTTTTGGTACCAATTTATTATGGTGCGGCTAAAAGTATATATGAATATTATGGGAGTTCATATGTTTGCAAACAAAGTTAATGAATATTGATTAACCTTTCATCTATCTATCGAAAAAAGGACAATAATAAAAATAGTGAAGTAGAGAACCAAAATATTTGTCACTTGAATTTGGCTTCAGCTTCACTATTTGATTAAATGGTTCGATGACCTTGGGTTTGTTAGTGATGTGAATATTTGATGAATGCATAGGTTGCCTAAGTTTTCGTAAAGAAGGAAGTGGTGCTTGGTTGTAGCAGTCAAATTAAAGCAATAATTCAATTTTCTTTTGATGTGAAAAAACTAGTTACTGCAATTGACAACTATGGTTGGAAGGATGGAACTTGTAACACTATTTAGACACAATGAAAAGTTGGGGTGGAGTGGTAATCTGCAATGAGAATGAGGTTAAGTGTCATACGACAAAATGCAAGGGGTGTTAGTGATATTTACCCTTTTCATTTTAAGGGTTTGTTCCTTAGTTTTAATTGAATGATTTTAATTGATGTTCTTAGTTTGAACCCCATGCCTCTGGCATGCAAAGTGAGCACTCATTAACCTGTAAAACCATATTCTGCTTTGATGTCATTTCCATGAAACTATACTTTTGCATTATAGTTTGGTTGTTTTGTGCTCACCTTAGTATGTAGTATGTGTTAATCATCTAAGACTATGAACAATAAATATAGCCAAGGTATATAACTATTGTTATGCTATTGAATAGTATAAAATTTATTCTTTGGAATTTTGAATATTTTTCATTACTAGCTTTTCCTTTGGAAGCTTCTGATTTCTTTACCATAATTTCAATTTCTTCTCTTAATTTTTGATTATATCATTTCCATGGCCTATAGAATGATATTCTCTTCATGTCTAATTTGTCTATGAGTTTAATGTGAACATAAAAGTGCTTGCTAAGACTCTTTATTTAAGCTAAAATGATTTTTGTATAGTTGTTTGTAAATATATCCTGAATGTGAATAATATCAATTTATAGGTGAATCAAATTGGGGGAGGGAAAGCAAATACTAGAAGCTATTGTGAAGGTATGTCATGTTTTTATTTATATTTTTAATGTTGCCAAACTTAAAAACACACGATCATGTTTTTGTGTATAAAGCTTTACTGATCATGTATTCTAACCTTGGAGATCTTTTCAATTGAAGAGACATCTAACCCCAAGTTTGTTCCAACACATGTTGAAGATGGTGAGAGTAGTCAATATGCATAGAATAGCTTAAATATAATCTTTTGTATTTGAAAAATAAATTGTGCTCATGCAAGATTGGTTGCCGCAGATGAAAGAAGTCATAGTAAGAAGGAGTTAAGTGATATTCCTTTATCGTCTATTGAACATGTTGATAAACGCAAAAAGAAGTACATTAAGAAGAATAAGAGTGAGGTATGCGTTCAATAAAATAAGTTAAAATTTAGTTGTTATGTTACTTATGTGCTTTTCTTTTGGTTAGAGTGAGAAGACAAAGCACCATGAGAATCTTGGTTCTAAATCTAAGAAGAAAGGGCCCGCAAGTTCTGGGTGGAGACAAGTAAACATGCATATCACTTTTGCTTATGATCTGTGTATTGATTTTATTTTTATTGTATTTTGTCCATAGTGAGGTTATAGGACTAAATGTATTCATTTTAATTTCTGTGAAATGCAGGCTAAAATTGACACTAGGTGCTCACCGACTCGTTTGAATAGATTGTGCAACTTGTTGACAAAAGATCAAGTTGAAATTGTCAAATCTATGGGTTTGGTTTGATATTTCATATCAAAACTCCCTTGGACCGGAAATTGTGCTATGAGCTAGTTAATGCCTAGACCTAACTAGGATGTGCATGTTCATAAAGGGTGAACCGATCTGGATTAGCCATGATGACGTTGGTATGGTGTTTGATCTATCGGCTATAGGTATTTTAACCTTCATACTGCACATATTTAATTCAAACTATGTAGAAAGTTTTGGTCATTCTTGAAGTAGTATTTAGGGTGTGGGAAAATTTTTTGGAAAGTGAAGAGTTGCACATAAACTTAACTTATGTCAATTTTGAAAGTTGTACCCTTCCTAACAACTATTCATCATATGACAAACACCAAGTGTGATCCTTTCCAAAAGTTTGAACAACCTCACATTGCCATATGACCCACGCATTAGTTAGCAAAAATGCCTTAGTGTATTTGACAACATGTAAACTAGTTTGTCTCTCTCTTTAAGGTGTCATCTTTTTATGAGTCTTTATTATACAATTTTTTTTAACTATAACGATTCATATCTGTTTCATGCAATGATAGGGCTTAAGATTCCAACATCTCTCACCAAGGAGCAAGAGTCCCTTTTAGAGGAATTCATTGGGGTTAATGATACTCAATTGCTAGGGATGATTAAGCAAGGCACAACCGATGCCCTATTCAAGCGAGCATTCATCCTTTATGTATTGTCTGATTTTTGCCCCACTTCATACCTTAGGCCAAGTCCAAGGTTAATGGGAGCAATTGTTGATGTTGATGATGTGTGTAAGTACAATTGGAGTCAATTCATTTTTGAATGGCTCATAGATCAAATCACAATATACAAGACCAGTCAATATAGGATCAGGAACATAGGCGGTTGCTTGTTCTTCCTCATGGTATGTAATAGAACATGTTTGCCTAGTTAAACAAAAGCTTCTTGTGTATGAGCTTCATATCTGTCTATGAGACTTTTTAAACTAGGTCCTTGAGCATGTAAAGACAAGCTTTATATTTGTCTATATTTGATTTATGCCTGTACATTTGTTGAAATTGGGTGCCTGAGCTTGTAAATTAATTTATCCTTGTACAGATTGTGTATTTTCATCGGTAGCCACTTGGAAAATATGGGATCGGCAACAATTTGTCTCGTGGTTGCATTTTGGGACCATGAGAATGTGCAAAGGAGGATTGGCATTAAAGGAAAAATATAAAGGTACATAGATAAATGATTCATCTACTTTTGATTTTGATTTATTTGGCAAATAAAAAAGTTAAGAAGGTCCAAGTGAGTAAGTGCATTTCACAGTGATTATGATTTAATACGTGATTATTTTTTTCATAGGATATATTTTATTGCATCAAAGATCGAGCCAAGGTAGTTGATCTGAAGTTGTTGAACAGTACATACAAAAGTCAGGTATAAGACTTTTGTGTTAGTATTTAATTAACTAGTTAATTATCTACTTCTATGACTATTATGTTTGTTGAAGCTTTCATTTGCAAGACTAAATGACATTTACTCTATTCTATATATGTAGATTGTTCAAGAATGGGTGGTGCATCATTTGCACTTATTGAAGAAATTGGATGATAGGTCATAGCTGGAAAATATAATACTTCTTTGGTGCCAAAAATACCAAGCTGCAAATTTGATGAGGCCGTATAGGAACTGACGAGGATAATGAAGAGAAGCGTAGTGGATGCATGGGCAATGATGAAGAAGCTGATAATGAACAAACACCTGAGAGAATAGTCATGGATGCATGCGTAGAGTCAGCTACCAAATTTGATTATGTTGGGCCAAGCAATACTTCTCAGATTAAAAGAAAAAATGAAGCAGAAGTTATATGCCTCCTGCACCAAAGATTCGAATGGAAATGATGATGTTGCCAAAGAGTATGGTTTTCATCTTTTGCCCTTTTGCAAAGTTCAGATACTAAAGTGCAACCAATTCAGCATATAGTTTAATATACAACTTAATACTATGTATTTGTGGTGTAGGGTGTTAGTTAATATCAACAGCCATTTTTTGGACTTAAACCTGCAACAATGAGGCCAAGACGTTGGCTTCTGAATACAGTTAGTAGCTCTACAAACATAGCTTGTTTAACCCCTTTTGTAAGATTTGCCCTGTTTCAAGTGTATTGACTTATGTTCCCTTATTATTGCCCAGGTTGTGTCGTTTGCATGTATGCTATTAAATGATATGGAAAAGACACAAATGAGATCACAATATTGCTTGCCTACTTATTTCATGTTGATGCCATTCACCTATATAAGTCCCTTTCAGATTACAGTGAGTTAATATTTTACTCTAAAAAGTGGTTTTGTTTTCCCGTGAACATAGGATAAGATTACATTTGGTCTGGAGGAGTTCAAGAATGGGCAACATAGGCCATGGGAAAGTATACAAACTGAATTGACCAACCTTTTCAACATTATCGACATGGGCAGATGCAATTTGACATTCATATATTAACACTATTTAATATGTTTTGTATATGGTGTGGTCTCATGTAATGCAATTTGTATGGTTGTTGTAGATATTTGCTCAAGTGGTAATGGAGAATCATTGGTGGTGTTATGTTGTGGATCAACACAAGAATAAATTGTTTGTGTTGGATTTCATGATTAAAGTCCATGTCGATGAAGATTATTAGTCGATGAGTTGGTAGTATTATTTTCAGATTTAGTCAAGTTAACGACCTTTTTTAATTTGTCCATTAAACTTGTGAAATATTTGTCAGCTTGTATTATGTATTGTGTCCTTGTAGGTTATTCGATTTCAGGAGCCATTGCAATTATTAGACCAAAGACTAATGCCAAATCAAGTGAAGTTAGATGTAGTCGTGAGACTTTGCCACAACAAAATGGGAGGTACGGGGCTAATTGGTTTATCAATTGAAATACACTTGTACCTTTAACTTAAGATCCCTAGTTGCTCTTACACATATGTGATTGTGTGTACCTTAATCATAAAGCAATGACTGCGGGATTTACACGATAAAGTTTATGGAGATGTAGAATGGTGTCACCACATACGATAGGGGACTTATGATGCCTATGTGGATTAGGGTAAGTCTTAATTTTAAATTTTCACTTTGTACCATGATTCTCAACTTATAGTAATAAGTAATTAAAAATAAACATTTCATGCAGTCCAAAATTGCCACATTTCGTCATGAGCTCCTACTTAAGTAGGTGTTGGACGAGAGAAAAGAATACAAGGCACATGTACTCAAAGATGCAAAAGTTGATGGTTTATTGCCTACTTGTGTTCAAGAAGGTGATGCCACCCAGTGGATTGCTACCCCAACCATACATGTTCATGACAAGCAAGTAAAGGATCTAGATACCATTGAGGATAACCTCAAAGGTTTGTCATTTTTCTTTTAATATACATGATAGATAAGTATATAAGCATTTATCATACTGTTTAGTAAATGGCAATGCTAATGAGCAATCCTGACCAATGATGTTAACAAATGTAGCTCACGTTTGGGCATGAGAATCCACCCTATGTAACATCCTTCCTGCTTTATGAATTGGCGTCCCAGCAAAGCAACACGGGTTTTTTCAGTGTACTTTGTCCTCACTCACACTTTCTGGGAAAACTTCCCATGAGGTCATCCATCCCAAAATTACCTTAAGTCAAGCACGTTTAACTTGGAGTTCTTTCGTGATGGGCTACCAAAAGAAAGATGCATCTTTATGGCATAGGTAGTACCAATCAATTCATATAAGCCTCCTTAACTGTATAGTCCCATACTTATAGACTAGATCCCTCTCATTCGGGTATGTAATCGGTTCATTCATGTACCCTTCCACTTGAAAGCGAGGCCGCTCCTTGTCGTGTCTTCACACGGCAATCACTCCTGCCTCGTCCGAGCATTACATGTCTACCAGCTTCCGCTTGGTTTATCCTCGAACCACACCGTACTGGGAGAGATGCAGTGTGATATCATTTGTAACATCCCCTACTTTATGGATTGTTGACTATCCCCACAAACGAACATAGGTCTTTTCAGTGTGCTTTATCCTCACTCACACGCTTCCTGGAAAACTTCCCAAGAGGTCACCATCCTAAAATTACCCAAGTCAAGGACGCTTCACTGTGAGTTCTTTTATGATAGGCTACCAAAAGAAAGATGCATATTTATGGCATAGGTAGTACCAATTAATTCATATAAGCCATCCTTAACTGTATAGTCCCATACCCATCCAGACTTAAGATCCCTCTCATTTGGGTGTGTAATCGGTTTATTCATGTACCCCTCCACTTAGAGGTAGGAGCCGCTCCTTGTCCGTTCCTTCTGACAGACGATCACTCCTGCCTCGTCCAGGGCATTACACCTCCACCAGTGATGACCAATTGAATACATAGAGAGAGCGTAGAGGTAGGCCTAATAGTCATGCTGATTTGGATAATAAAGTTGATGCTAAGGAGAGCCCACCCTCTACCATTGTTGGGCGGGCAAAAACATTGTCGAGGAAGTGCATGGAGGGCCCAAAATGGAACACCTTACACCAAACGACACATGAAGCAGAAAAGGGAAAGTAACTAAAGATCCCTAGTTCAGGTGTGTGGCTTCCACCTCATTTAATGCTTTTGTTGAAAAAATATGCTTCACTTTATTCACATACAAATCAGAAGTTAAAGTCCTTAGAACAAACAAATAAAGGTTAGTTAATGATTTATTGACCTTGGTAGGATTTTTACTATTGTTCTTAGGCTTGATTTTATTTTCAAAACTCTTGGTTATGATTTATTGTCCTTGAAATTGTATTTAAAGGTGCTTCAAGAACAACAATTTGCGTGTTTGGGAATGATTGTTGGAAAGGGTTGGTTCATTATTTGGACTTTTGTTCAACCTTCACTCTTCACCTTTTGTCTTCCATGGTACACAACCTTCACTCTTCGCTGTCTATCTTGCATGGTACACAACCTTCTCTAGTGTTCTTTCTTAGTCGTAATCTGATATAGTCCCGAGTTCACTCCATTGTATATATATGCATATTGTTTTGGTCTTACGTTGTGGAACTTTAGGAAAAAAGCAGTAATATTATTTATATTTAATTTTTTATTTATGTTCTAAGTCTAGTAGTGCCAACATGGTTGTGTTTTTAGAAATGTAGATATTTGAGGGCAAGAGGTTCCACATTCAAGAGGTAATTTGTCAATCTAAGTTTCACATGGATAAGTGTATATTTAGCTCCAAATTTTCACCCATTGATGAATGAAGCTGTGTTTTGCTCATTGTTAGTTTCTTGCTTTGTGGATATGAGGGATTGTGCTTTTTATTTTGTTCTCTTTAGAATTCAAGAATTTTGACTGGTATGGGGCATTCTTGATTGATGCTATGCTAGTTTAATTGATGAGATAATTTGCACACAAATTCCAGTTGGTGAAGCATTCCGTGGAGGTTTGGAAGATAAAAAACTTTAACTTTACCAGCTTTCATGATGCTGGAACATATCTTTTTGTATAGTGTTTATAGTTGGAATCCATAGAGTGATGGACTTATGTAATTTTCGTCTTTTGTTGCTCCATTCTTTCCATTTGTGACCTTGCTCTATACAACATTAACTCTGAGCATGATTATTTGTTGAATCCTTTGTGATAAAAAACTTCATAGTTTGAAGTAAAACAAATCTATGAATTTGCTAATGTTGAAATTAGTTGTAAAATGCTTGTATGTTGGAGTTCATTCTGAAAATATTAGTTAATCAAATTTGCAATATTTGATATCCACTAATAGAAGCATATGATGAAGGCTCGTAGTGCATTTAAGGCCTTTAAAAGGCATAATAAGGTTCCAAGCACTTATTCATGGGCATTTGGTTAGGAGACAAGCAGTTGCTACATTATGCTCCATGTATCCAAAACTTTTTGAGAAGCTGCATTTGAGGACTATACAAGACCTAAAGAAAGAGCCAAGACAAATAAGTGTCATCATGACTGGTGGGGAACCAAATGTTGCAAGGGATAAGAATGTGCAAACTTCTTACCATTAATGTAATTTCATTATATAATTCGTAGATGTGTAGAGAATTATGTAGTATAAGTCTTTAACATGGAATAGTCAATAGTTATATTCAATATTTCATCTTGAATTATACTTAGAACACTATTGCCTTGTTGATAGAGTTAGATTAAGAAAATCTTGTAAACCAAAAATATGAGCTCTCTAAATGTCATAGGTTATGGATTGTCCATAAAGAGAAATGTTGCATATTAGCTACTAAAGTTGTTATGTGGGGAGTTGCAGATTGAAATATCCATTTAAGTTATAGCTATCGACTTTAACAACAAAGATTTAGCAAATTGAACTTAAAAACTATATAGCATTAATAAAAAGAAAACGTGATAACATGTTGTAAAAATCACCAACAATGTGTGTTGGAATCACCAACATATCTAAAACTATTACCAACATGTATAAGAAAAAAAAATCAAATTACTATGATGTTGGAGCATAAATGTAATGTGATATTAAGACTCAATTTATCAATCCATAAAATCCATGAGTCTTGTAAACTAGTTTTCTCACACAAGTTTTCATAAAAGTTCATATAGTATAAACAAAAAGCTAATTGGATAACAATATTTTTAAGAACTCACCAACAATTTTATAAGGAATCACTGCATATGTCAAGCATTTACCATCTCGTATCAGAATGGATTAAAAAAAATATTTTCCCTCATTTTAATCTTGGAGTACAAATTGGATGTGATATTGAGGCTAAATAAATGAATTCTAGAGTGCATAAGTCCTTGGGGCACTGCTTACATGTTATGTTGATGACCAATTCATCAATCCAAAGGGACCCTAAGCCCTCTATCATAGTCCTCAATCTCAATTTCCCAAGAAAATTCAACCCTTTTCAGATATTTCAAAACTGAAAATAAGCCAACATTTGGATAACTCACCAACATTTTGAACATGAATCATCAATATTTTCTACCACTTACCAATATATACCAAAAAAATTATGGTAATTATTTTTTTCATTTTGCACATGTTAGATGTTGTTGTGACCACTAATTCATCAATATAAATGGCCTATAAGTCCTCTACCATAATCCTAAATCTCAATTACCCAAGAAAATTCAATCTCTTCTCAGTGTTTCCAAAACTAAAAATATATCAGCATTTTGATTACTCACCAATATTTTGAACATGAATTACCAACATATTTTGATCACTTACCAACACGTACCAAAATTTTGGTCTTTTTTTCATTTTGAACATGCTAAATGTTGTTATGACCACTAATTCATCAATATAAAGGGCCTCTAAGTCCTCTACCATAGTCCTAAATCTCAATTACCCAAGAAAATTCATCCCCTTTTTAGTATTTCCAAAACTGAAAATTTACAGCATTTAGATTACTCACCAATATTTTGAACATGAATCACCAACATATTTTTACCACTTATCAACATGTACCAGAAAAATTTTGGTCATTTTTATTCGTTTTGCACATTTAGGATGTTGTTGAGATGACCAATTCATCAGTATAAAGGGCCTCAAGTCCTCTACCAGTAATCCTTAATCTCAATTCCCAAAAAATTCATTCCCTTTTCAGTATTTCCAAAACTGAAAATTTACCAGCATTTGGATTATTCACCAACATTTTGAACATGAATCACCAACATATTTTTACCAATTCCCAACATGTACTAGAAAAAATGGGTCAGTTTTTGTGCTTAGGGACATCTTGGATGTTGTGTTGATCACAAATTCATCAATGTAAAGAGCCCTTAAGCCCTCTAGAATAGTCCTCATTCTCAATTTTCAAGGGAAATTCAAGTCCTTCTTAGTATTACCAAAACTGTAAATATACGAACTTTTTGGCATGCTTACCAACATTTTTATCAAGAATCACCAACATTTGTCCATTACTTACCAACATATACTAGAAAAAAATGGTCAGTTTTTGTGCTTGGGGACATCTTAGATGTTGTGTTGACCACAAATTCATCAATGTAAAAGGCCCCTAAGCCCTCTAGAATATTTCTCACTCTTAGTTTCCAAGGGAAATTCAATTGCCTCCTAGGATTTCCAAACTGAAATTATACCAGCTTTTGGGATACTCACAAATAATTTTATCATGAATCACCAACATTTCTAAATGACTTACCAAAACATACTAGAAAAAATTTGTCCACTTTTCTCCTTGGGCACAACTTGAATGTTGTGTAGAGCACCAATTCATCAATCCAAAGTGAACTTAAGTCTTTTAAAATGCTTCTCACTCTCAATTTCCAAGGGAAATTCAACTACCTTTCAGTATTGATTGAATCTGAAAATATACAAGCTTTTGGCAAACTCACCAACAATTTTATCAAGAATCACCAACATTTGTCCATCACTTACCAAGCCTATACTAGAAAAAAAAAATTAGGTCAGTTTTTGTGCTTGGGGAATCTTGGATGTTTTGTTGACCACAAATTCATCATTCTAAAGGGCTCCCAAGTCCTCTGCAATAGTTCTCACTCTCATTTCCTAAGAAAATTCAAGTGCCTCTCAGTATTTAAAAATTTGAAAATATACCAACTTTTGGGGTACTCACCAATATCTCTAAATGACTTACCAACGTATACTAGAAAAAATTTGTCCATTTTTTCCTTGGGCACAACTTGAATGTTGTGTAGACCACCAATTCATCAATCTCAAGAGCTTCTAAGTCCTCTATAATAGTCCTAATTTTCAATTTCCTAAAAAACTCAACAGATACAGAAAAATGTAAGACCTATTTTTGCCTAAGAACATCTTGGATGTTGTGTTGACCACAAATTCATCAATCCAAAGGGCCCTAAGTCCTCTAGTCCAGTCCTCAACTCAATTGTCCCAACAAAACTCAAATCTCACATAAGTGTTAGCAAAACTGATACACCAGCTTTTACCATTGGACACCAATAAATTTATGAACAAATATTAACATTTCTCCAGCACTTACTAACGGACACTAGAAAAACATTAGACTATTTTTGCCCTTCGAGAGCATCTTGGATGTTATGTTGACCACAAATTTATCAATCCAAAGAGACCCTAAGTCCTTAAACTCAATTTGTCCCAAGCAAACTCAAATCCCCTTCAACATTAGCAAAACTGATATAATACCATATTCTTATCATAGTCACCAAACTATTTGTCAACAAATATGTAATCCATAAAATATTTGAAATCTCTTTGCCTGTCAGCACACTCTAGATGTTGTGCTCTATCAATTCATTTTATCATAGAATGAAATAGTATTCTAAACATAAAAGTATTTTAAGTCAATACTTAAAATTTTCACTTCTACCTTCTTCATATTGGAAATATTGACCTTCTTATACACAAAGATCAGCTCATTACAAAATACATCAGTATATTTGATGGCACATGTGGAGTATACAAGGACTTCGACAAAATTCTACCACATACTTACATAATTACTATCAATCATGTCCCGTCAAATAAACCATTTACTATATTCCAATAATACAAAAAATAAAAAATAATATTTTTCCTTGAACTTCTTCCATACCCATCAGATATTGGGGGTTTTTTGCTAAAATACTCCATTGTTCAACACATCTCCAAAAAAAGATGATGCCCATTTGGACCCAATTCATCTATGTACAAAGTATATGTTGTATAATAAAGAGGGTAACAATCATCTTGTACAATCATAAATAGGAAAAAAGGTCAGTATAAAATCTATCATCAAGCCAACTCCAAAACAAACATAATTAATAACTTGTAATAAGCAATATACCTTTACAAAAAAACAGATTTCATTGTCATCATCCATCAAACCTAATAGTAGCCACATTATCAAAAAACAAGATACATCCTTTCTCTAAGAAGACCATAAGCCAAACTATTAAGCTAAGAAAATATTTCACATCTATTATATTTTCATCAACCTCCAATTGAATGATTTGGTCCTCCAACATCCATTGTGAGTAGAGTTGGACTACCATTACTCATAGATTTGTATATGAGAAACTTATGCACTCAAATGAAAAAATTTCATTAATAAGGATAACCAAATGAAATTGAAAAGACTTTATCAATCACATGCTTGAATATATGGACTTACTTCATCATCTACACAATCAAGTGACACAAAATCTGGTTGAACATTGGCAAATTGTGTATTCAAAAAATTATCTTCTAAACTGAAACTGCAACATTTTATTAAGGCAAACACCCATAGACTATTTATTAACAAAAACTAAAATAAAACAACAATTAAATTTAACAGTTATTAAGTATTAATAAACATATCACTTAGTAGCAATACATAAAGCCAATAAATGAAATTGTCACAGAACATTTGGTCTCAAACATTATTACATAACATGCACCATAAATACTAGATTCAAACATTATTACAAATTAAATATGAAGTTAGTGTGCAAATATAACATCACACTTTTATTATTCAACTTTTCAGTACATCCAATCTCAAAGGATGACTGTGCATAAGTTGCTTCCTCCTTCCTTAGCAATCTCCATGTCAATAGATTCCTGCATAGAGGATAATGAAGACTAAGTTCAACATTTGTCTCTAGTTATGCTATTTTGACAAACATAACAACTTATACATAAAAGAATAAACTAACCTTAATAAGCTCCTTTTTAACTCTTTGTGCCTTTCTTTCTACTTTTTGCACAATCTTCTCAACTTGAGACAAGTTTTCTCTTTGAAGGTGGTCTTCCTTTACGCACTACATGCAAATGGCTTCAAATCTCATTCACCTGATTTTAACAATTGTCCCCAACTTGTTTGCAACATCTTCACCAACATATGTCATTCAAATTGCTTACCAGAAAAGGCATAGAGTGCAACTTGGATATAAACCCATCAAGAGTAGCATGAAGGAGATTGGTTGCATTATCTGAATCTACAACTTGTTCTGCAACTTCATAGAAATTCTTGCATAATTTATCAAATCTCTCCATTCTTGGCTTCAATTCGGCCACATCATAACTACTCTTTATGTAAGAATGCTTTCGTTTAATCCTTTTGCTCCATCTTGCTAAAATATACTTAGATGGCAATTCCTTTGCTCTTTCAAGTCTAAGCACACATAGGGAATGCCTACAAATTATACCTCTAAACTCAAATAGCAAGCACTGATAGCTTATGTCATGATTTTCACGATTGAATTTGACCTTGTACATAGCATCCCTTGGTCTTCATTTACAACAATTTCCTCTAACACATTGTACGTAGCAACTATTGTATCCAGTATTGAGACATGCACCACAGTTCATTTTTCTCTAAATTCAATCAGCACCTTACTAAACTTTGCATGAGTATACTCCAATTGGAATTGCTTTTCAATGGCAGAGTTAGAACCATAATGTATAGTTGTGTTCATTGATTGGAAATCAGCCTCTAATTCTTTTTCTACTTTGCTCCTAAGAGCGTTGTCATATTGCTTGACAAATTGCTGTAGACTTGTCTTTGAGTTGACATATCCATAAAAAAAAGCATGAATACTCTCACTTCGTTGCATTGTAGACATCTACCAGAAATCCTTCTTTAAGAAAATTGGAATTCATCTATGCCGATCCTTGTACAATCCACTAAGCCACTCATTTGTTTCCAAGCTCAAATTCTTTCAATAAAGAACACCATTTATCATCAAATTCTTTCTCTGAATGTGTCATAAACAGCCTTCATTGCAGACTTTATCTTCTTATATGCCCTATATGAGCTAAGTTTCTCAGGGATCTTTCTCATTATATGCTATAAGCACCATCTATGACAAGTCCTGGGCATCACTATCTCAATTGCTTTTCACATAGCCTTACATTGATCTATCACAATGGCACTAGGCGACTTTCCATACATGCATCTCACCCAACACTCAAAGAGCCACACAAAAGACTTGGTATCTTCTGATGAGAGTAAACCACACCCGACGACATGTTTGTCCATGGTGATTAACACCAACAAACACAACAAAAAACATTTTGGTACTTATGTGTGAGATATGTTGTGTCAAATGTCACCACATCCCAAATGATTAATACATAGCCCTACTTCTCATTAGCCCAAAACACATTTCTCACATGGAACTCATCATCAACATCTATGTCAAACACAAAATTGCAGTTATTTTCCTTCATTCTATGGAAATAATTTAGCAAGGCTTTGGCATCTCCTTCCTTGCCAATTGCATGTCTTTCCTTCTAAATATAATTCCTAACATCCGCTCATCAAATGTCAAATTCTCATAACCACCTCCAGCTTGGGCAAGAGATTGAAATGTCTTACTAATTCTCACCATGCATTATCATTCACATTAATTGCTCTCTTTACATGCATGCTAATGCTCTTGTTCATCCTGAACTTCCTTGCTTTTGTAGGATTAAGATCATGAGAGTGGTTGAGAACAACTTTTTTTATGCTCCATTGTCCATTTTCTGTCTTCCTAGCTATAATCTTTGCATCACATTTTGCTGCACATGTTGGGAGTGTCTTTAATGTTAGTGGTATTTTGGACACATGAATTCTTTCTCGTAAGCATGCAAGAACCAAATAATATAATTTCCCATCAAGCCCTCTTTTTGAATTTCTTATCTTCCATCCAAAGCCTTTTCTAGATCATATGTTTGATAAAATGTTTTAATATCTTCTTATGTATTAAACTTCATTCCTACAATTGGCTCCTTCAATTCAGAATTGACGTTTGAGCCATCAACATGACCTTCAACATCAATATCAATAGTTATATTGTGACTGCTTGCTTCCTCCATATACTTCACCTTAAAAAAAATATATACTAAGCTTATGCGAAAGAGACAATGCATAAAAGAGTACCAATAAAAATAGATAACATATTGGAGGTTGAGTAATACAATTCAAAAACACGTACATAAATAGGTCATAAACAAGAAATATCAATATGTGTAAGTGATATTAAAAAACATCATATAGTTCTTGCAATAGCTATATATCAACTTTGCAATCAATTTTTTATTTGACATTCTAACTCATATTATTATGCTTTTTCTTTACTTTCAATTGACATTTTATTCCTTTCTAAAATAACGAAACTTAAAATTAATTCATGTAAGATTACAAAGCTTGGGAGTGAAGGATGATATTTCTTAAGCAGAAAACTAGACACTATATATAGCAACATCTTCCTATTGAACAAAATAGCCTAATTGCATTACTAATTGATGAAGGAAGTTCGGGTGCATAATGCGATCCAAGCCACAATGGCAAGGTGACTTCAGATTTTTATTGCACTTAGTTGGTAATTAGCTCATAATTACTAGTGACTTTAGCTCAAAAGGTTGGTAACTTCCTTAGATTGTTGGTAATTCTCCATAAATTGTTAATCGACATAGAGTTACAACTCCTAATAACTTTGGATCAAATAACTACTAAAACGGACTTCTTCATACCACAAATTATTGAATGGAGCCAAATATCAAATGATTGTGCTTGATGATAATCTGAACAATTAATGTGAGCCATCCAACACCATAGTTGATGAACCACAAAAGGGTCATTTTCAGCAAAATATATCAGCACTTGACTTAAATTTAGCAAACAAGAAAGCCCAAACACCTTATTTCTATTCAACTTTGATGTGGAACAAGCGCTCGTAGCCAATGAAAAAGAAAAGTGCAAAGGGAGTTCAACCAAGGGACTATAGAAGTCCTGTCACATGTACACTACGATTATGCTATCAAAATATAATCAACTCATCAATAAAAAAGTAAAAAAAATAGAGCATAGACAATGTACCTCAACTAATCAATCTTGTACACAATAACCAAAAATAAATAAACAAATAAACATAATAAGACATGAAGAATTGATTCTAATAGATGGTCGATGTCTTTTAAGACTGGTTAACTGTTGCTTAATCTTTGTAATATATAGGACTATATATATATATATATAGTCCTTAGCGTACTGTTTTGCATTAAGTGGAATAAGCTAAAGGTTGCAACTTCATCATTATGGCCATTGCATTGAAATATAAATTATTTTTATCTGTGCCAATGCTTGCTTTTTCATGTCTAGTAAGTAAAACCAAACAAAAGTTAGTTGAGTTGAAATTGTTTAACATCCCCACGAAGTCCTGTCACATGTACACTCACCGATTATGCTATCAAAATATAATCAACTCATCAATAAGAAAGTAAAAAAAATAGAGCATAGACAATGTACCCTCAGCAACTAATCAATCTTGTACACAAGAACCAAAAATAAATAAACAAATAAACATAATAAGACATGAAGAATTGATTCTAATAGATGGTCGATGTCTTTTAAGGTGGTTAACTGTTGCTTAATCTTTGTAATATATAGGACTATATATATATATATAGTCCTTGAGCGTCTGTTTTGCATTAAGTGGAATAAGCTAAAGGTTGCAACTTCATCATTATGGCCATTGCATTGAAATATAAATTATTTTTTATTCTGCCAATGCTTGCTTTTTCAGTGTCTAGTAAGTAAAACCAAACAAAAGTTAGTTGAGTTGAAATTGTTTAACATCCCCACGAAGCATTATCCTTGTTAGTGGATCAACGCAAAAGAGAATATCCTAATAATAACATAGTGATCCTAATTGTTCTTGTAACATCCCTAATTAATTACTAGGCATCGGATTCAATGTTAATATTGTTGTTGTATTGTCAATTTATCAATAATTTTTCCTTGGAAGGCTAGGCCCAGCCACTATGAATTATGTACATATAAGAGGAGGCACGTAACAAGAAAAAGCCCACAACAACATAAACTAGCTTAGCAAGCGTCCTTGATTCAATTCATCAATATGACATTAGAAGTGCTTGAAGCACTTGATGCAACACGCAATGGTACCACACCAGCCATAGTGATTGCAATGCCAAAGTGTAATATCCTAGTTTAAATAAAGAGAGCTAGAAAATTCTTTTGAATTAGGAAGGGTGCCAGCCCTCATCTATCATCCGAGTCTTGAATTTCACTAAGTCTGGACCTACATGCCTTTGGAGGGCTATATAATAGAACCATTTTCTTGTGATCAAAAGTCCTGCTTATTGTTCCCTAGAGAAAAATAAGTTAAAGAGTGATTTTTAATGAATTTTATGAAAACTTTAAACCTTTCGTTTTTAACCAAAATGTTTATAAAATCTTTGAAATTCCCAAATTTGAATTAAAACCCAAAAATTAGATTCTGATTTGTTGGGATTTTGATTTTTATGATATTTTATTTGAATCCAAATGGGGGGTATTTTCTTATTTACATTTATGTTTTAAAGTTAATGGAATTAACTTAAAATTAAGAAATATAAATAAGTGAGTATTGAGACATAGAGACAACCTAGTCCAATATATGCCAGTATTTGAGTTTTGGAGACGCCCAGGGCGGTCAGGAAGTAAGTCGGTGCATGGGGGTAGAGGACCGCCTAGGTGGTAATTCACCACCCCGCGGTCGCACGCTAGCATAAAAATTGCATCTTGGGGTCAAACTCACCAAAACACTCTTCCACCCTCCCCAAACTCTAGAATCTTCATCCTTTCACTCCCTTTAACTCCCAAACTCCATTCCCAACTCCATTTTCCTCCATTATCTTTCAATTCTAACTTCAATCCTAAGGCTTCAAGGTATGTAGTTTTCTTAGTTTTACTCTATTATCTTCAATTTCTTCTTGTCTTAGGGGTGGTTTCTATGTTTATAAGGATAAAGAATTCTTCTTCCATGTAGAGATAAATTGGAAGTCTTTGGTGATCCTAGAAACTAATCTAAGGTTATACTACTCTTGTGATAGATCCTGGCACCGTTTCTACTCCAAGAAATCCTGTTAGTGTTGAAACTTCAACTTCTGCCGCTCCAGGTGAGTGGATTATATTGTTAATCTCTATGTTATGCATTAAAGTTATTTTCATCTAAATATAGCCTAAACAATGCACTTTGGAGGTTTTCTTAGAAGCTGTGAGAATTCTATTGTGTACTATGCTTTGAACTACTAGTTTTAGCATGAAAATATGTTTTGATAAATCCATGGGACCATTGTTGATAAAAGGTATTTTTGATGGAACTGGAGTATGAGAACATGAGTTGGTTGAACTATTATAATGATTACATGATTTATAGAGTCATGGATTTTACTTGATTGGGTTTGAACTCTAGGATAGATGCCTTGTTTTTAAAGTTAGAGGTGATACCTGTGTTCTTTGATTAATTGAATAGTAGCTATAGAGAACATGCTATGTGTTAGGCGGTTAATTCTGCTAACCTTGGTCCAGGAGTAGCCCAGGCCAAGAGTATTAGAAAAAGGGGATCGAGTTAGGTACCCATTATTGTCACATTGGGGACGACGATACGTAACGCGATGTGACAGAGATTTTTATATTGTACATAACTAGAGTAAAGATTCCTGTTTCTTTATGGAGGTATGTTAGAGTGTTATAAAATAAAGCATTTTTAGTACTCTTGCATATGTTTATATTCCTATGACCATATTAACTTGGTTGAGCATTATTTCTATTATTGTAATTTTCTACATATCCATTAATGTTCCATGGAGGGGGTTCCATGTGAGGACTCATTCATTGGGTTTTGGTATCAAAACTCACTACTCCTTTCCTTTTCTCTATTTAGATACAAACATCGGTACTTCCACCCCATATTCCTCCAAGCGTTAGATTTCATTCCGATGCCCATTAGGTGAGATGTCTAGTATTTTGCCCTGAGACATGCTCCAATGTGATGTACGATTCCAGGACTTAGAGCATGATGTCTTTTGCATAGTTGTGTATATTAAAATGTTATTTTAGACTGTATAAGTCTTTTACTCTTCGTAGATACTTTGTATATCAAGGACTTTCTGGATATTTTCGTGTTAATATAACATTATACTTTGGAACGGACTATGAAAGCTTATTTTTATAATTATGATATCAAAAGTAGGTGATTGATATATAGAAAAAAATAAAACTATGTTATGGATCTTTTGTGCATATAGAAATGATAAGGTATTAGACTTACGTAAAATGAGTTTCTAATGTGGTTACGTGCAAGCGGGTCGTGACACAAAGTCACATGATTTGTCTAGCCAAATCAATAAGAGTTTGGGTGCATATAAAAATTTGGTTAAGGATATATCCTGCTAATAGAGGATGAGGCTCTATCATTGAGGCGGACAACGTCACAAACTACGTTGATGGGGAGGACATCACGACCTTGTGGTGGCTACGTTGCAAACTCGTTGTGGCTACGTTGCAAACTCGATGTGGCTCTCTATGAACTAAGGTTGCTCATCGTGGAGACTCACCTTACGTCATGGACACCTGCTACTTTGGATCAGGTGCTTTCCATCAACGATACCAGTTCCTGATTGTATAGCTTCATGGAGACCCCTCTCCGTCACGATGCTTTTCGGAGATCCCTGTGCCTCGCTACCTTTGTTTGGTAGCTTCAGAGACCTGCTCTCGAGTAATGGTGCTTTCGTTGAGGATCCCCACCTCGTTGTGGTAGCTTTCATTGGGTGTGGTGGATGAAGAAGCTTGTGTTGAGTGTGATAGATGAACAAGTGAGGGTGACAGAGAAACTAAGACCTGAGAGTTAGGTGAGAGCTAAGAGCTTCGCGCCTTCATACACGACTTATTCCCATTTTTTTTTTTTTTTTTTAAATTTTCTTTCAGCTTGCTCCGCTGTGTACTTTCCTCCTGCATGTCTATAATAGAGGCTCCTTGCACACTGCCGGATGCGTCCCATACGTGCGTCAAAATAAGGGGACTCATTTTAAATATTCCATCCAAACTTGCACTTAGTTCCTTGACGTCTGTCATCTCTGCCTCGCTCTCAGTTCTCATTACGCAGTAGTAGTGCGCACACTCGCACAGCACAACTCAGTCAACAACCCTAACGGCGCGACGGCCAGGCTTGGCGGCGGCCTCGGCGGTCACTCCCCCTCTCTTTGTTTTCGTGGCGATTAGGCACAGCAAATCCCTCCATCTCTCTCTTTTCTCTCCTTGAGCGGTAAGAGACTCAAGACCTCTAAGCTCTCTCTAATATCTCTTTTCTTTCTGAAAAATCTAATCTGTCTCTGTCTCTCTCTTTCTCAATTTTTCTTATTCCCTCTCGTCCCCATCGCAAGGCCGTCGACGGTGACCACGGAGTAGCTGCAGCGCCGGCAAGTTGGAGGCATGGGTAACCCTTCTTCCTTCCTCCTTCGATTTTTTCCTTCCTCTGCTTCTGACTATCATTGATTATTATGTGCATAAAAAAAATTAGGTTTTGATTAGATTTTGTTCTTTGGAGTACTGTTATGTGATTATTTGGTTGTTTAGTTTTGTGTTGCATTTTTTTCGTTTTGGTATTTCAGTTGGTAAAGAAAGAAAGAAAAACTGAAAATTTCATGCTATTACTTGTTTATTGTTACTGATCAGTAAAAAAAAGGGTCAACCCGTCAACCCGCCAAAATTTTTAACCTGCCCTCCCTGTCCCATTTTAAGGCCAACCTGCGACCCGTCCCGCCCGTTTGCCAGTGCAAGACTTGTGAGGAGGAAGGGCTGCGCAGCGCAAAGTCACCGTTTCTCGGTTTCCCGTGTTGTCACATGGTAACCTTTCATCCTTTCCCCTTCCCCTTCCTTAAGTAATGCTATTGCATCCATTTAAAACTCAGGTTTCGCTCAAAGATCCTTTTTTCTTTATTTCTAAAATTTTCACTATTGTTCCTTTCCTTTTCTTTTGTGATGTATAAGATAAGATGTCTTTGGATGGAAGGGAGAGAACATATACTTTGTATTGTTAAAAAAAAACCCTAAGAACTGTGCAGACTGGGCGAAAGAGGGTTTGGGCAACATGAATTGCATGACCAACAGGAGGGGATGATGGTGGTGGAGGAGCGGACGGCAGCTGAGGCCAGCTGACGTTGTTGCAGCAGCGGATATGAGCTGTTGCGGTGGTGACGGCGGCCTGGAGGCAAGACAGATGGGTGGGACTGATTTTTGCCATTTTAATGAATTCAAGGGTCATGATGTAATTTTTTATAAAAATAAAAATAAAAAACTATATTTTCTTGGGGTGAAGTTTATAAATATTGAAACTTTCTCACTAATTAATCTGAACCATTGGATCAATCTTCAATGGTTGTGATTTAGGGATCTCCATGGTCACTAACTCACAATCCTCATGATAGAAGCCAGCCAAAGTTCCATGATCTTATAAAATATTGTATGATAATTTATTATTTGTTGCTTTTTTAATTTAAAAAAATTGAATTACATCAATTTTTGTTTTCAAAATAAAAAATTTAGCTGCAAAAATTTTGATTGGTTTTAACCAGGATGTCATGTTGAGAGTGTTCTTTTTCCTCCAAAACCCTTCTCCCAATAATATCTTCAAGGTTTAGGGTTTTTTTTTTTGGGAGGGGGGGGGAGTGGGAATGCAAAGCTTTTGAATTTGTTCTTCATGCTTAACTAAATCTTGGAACAGTGTGTGCGCGTGCGTGTGTGTGTGCAGGTGAGAGTGGAGAAGAAAAATGAATAAAGGTGGGCCAGCAGCTGGAGGAGGGTTGGGGGGCAGTGGTGGTGGTGGTGCTGGAAGTGGGCCTACTGCAGCGGCAGCAGCAGCTGCTGCTCAGAAGCAGAAGACCTTGCTGCAAAGGGTGGAAGGTGACATTGCCAACATTGTGGACAATTTCAGCCAACTTGTCAATGTTGCCAGGGTATGCTTAAATTCCATGCTGCATTTTGATATAGCTTGTGATTGTCAATGTATAAATAAATCACAAGTGTCACACCGTCACTTTTGGACTCTATTGTTTTAGTAAGTGATAACGTAGGTACATTGTGTAACTGGCATTTTGATTGCATTTTTTCATATGGAACAATATGAACTCTGACACCATATGATTAGTAACAATTCAGTTAGTTTACTGAGCTAGGGCTTAGTTTCAGGTTACAAGGGGCATAGTTGGCCTAATGCAGTTCATAAACAAATTCTATCTCTGTCCCTCTCAGCCACTCAGGTTTAGGTTTCTGTTTTAAGGCTGTGTTTTATGTGTTTGACATTGTTTCTCCTAGATTCGTATGTAGATTGGAACTATTACAAATTTTATGGGGCTGGAGTTTGGCTCTTTGGCTCTTTTACCTGTGCCTTAGAGATGAATGCAGCACCCTATACTGAAACCCAATCAAACTTTTCACCCATGATCACTTCCAAGTTTATTCAGTGGATCTAGCGGATCTCTTTGGTAAGGTTGACACATCTGTTTTTTTATTTTTTTTTTAGCAAATTTGAGCTGTTCTTTTTCTTTTCTTTTTTTATAGGAGTATGAAATTTGCAGAATAGATTTGCTGAAATTAAATACATAACTACCGAGTGGTAATTCAGGCAGCCTCCTTGATACGATTAAATGACAAGAGAGGTGTTTAACTGCTCGTAAATCGAATTCTTTTGCTCTTCAGATTTGCTGAGATTTTCTCTGAAGCTGGTCTAGTAAGCTCAAGTACATCTTTTTTAATATAACTTTATCTGAAAATGAGATTCAGGAAAATATTTATCACCAAATTAATATAAAATTAATTTTTTTTCATTTGAAAGGAATTTTTAATTAAAATTGGTACTTGAATTGTCTAAATCATTTTATTAGAAAATAGTTCTAATTTTTATGTAATTGAATTTGCTTCTGATAGATATGTGCTAATCCAAAAAACGAGTAATGTTCATAATAAATTGCTCATTTAAAAAGTCAAGAATGAGTGCCCCAGGACCAGGGCTAACATTATTTGTCTTATAAGATTGTAAGTAGAACAAAAGATATTAACTACATAGTTCAAAATAGGTCTTCAAATTTGGACAGATTTTGGGTAATTATCGCTTCTCTACAATTGCAATATTCAGATGAGTGATTGATTAGCTGCAGGGAGATTGAGGATGCTCTGGATTGATTTGGAATTAAATATTATCCCATCAGGTGATTTTAAATGATACGGATAGCTGGTTTGCGGTTATGAAGGAGCAGATTAAGGTCTGATTGCAAAAGTTATTTTGGAGACTAGTTGGCTTTTAAATGAGGTGATCTGTTATGGTGTTGTATGCAGCGTAAAGGAGAGAGTCTCTCTGTTTTGTTTTGATCTTGTGGAAGCTGTTGCAGTTTCTAATTTTCTGTGATCCTTGGTGTATTTAGTTTCACTTTACACTGATCCCCCACTATGGTGCTTGGTGGGTTGAGTTATGATTTTGTGTTTGTCTGAAAAAATGTTGAAAACTAAATACAGATTAAGGAAATTGGATTTGATTGTGGATGGTGATGGAAGACTTGCCTTTTGCCTTTTGTGGTTAATAGGAGGATTTTTTTGAACATTTTTAGGAGGAATATAAAGAGAAATGCAAAAGATTGGTATTATGGCATTGTGTTGAACCCAAACTAGCAGAATATAGGTGGTTGAAGCTATTGCAATTATGCAGATGAATGGAAGTTACAGCTGTTGTTATTGAGACTATCAGGTGAAGATAGTTGCTGCAGGTGATACATTACAGTGTCAGGAGTTCACACTTTTATTAATTTCTGCCTTATGTTTTGTGCTGCCGTGATTTCAATTTCTGTGGCTAGACTTTTTGTAACTGCTGCTCCTCTCATTTACTGGCAGTCTGGTTTTCCCCAATGTTAGTCGTTGTATGTTCTAAGTGACATTTTGATACCATATTGGCTCTATTGTATTAATAAATGATAATCCTGGTATCTTGTGTAGTTGAATCTTGCAGATTGGTATTTTAATTGTATATTCATGTGGAAGCAAATATGAACTCTGTCACCATGTGGTGAATGATCTCTGATTAATATGAAATTCTGTTGTGTCAGTTATTGTAACTTGTGTTTCTACCCAAATCTAAAGATGGTCATTTGAGCCCATGGTGCATTTTCAGTCTCATTTAGAAGCCATATTTTCCTGTCAGGTTGGCTTGTCTTATCATCATACATTGTCAATGCCGTGCCTGCACTACGCACATGCAACTTTGTAATCACTTGCAAAGCAAATTATATATTGCTCTTAAAAGGAATATAACTCTGTACTTTCCTATATGTCATGCAACATATAGCACTTGCATTGTTTGAGAGTAAAGAAAAGAGTGAGAGAGGACACAAGAATGCATGACATGTTCTGTTGTATAGAACCAATTATGGTGAAAAATTGCATTAAACGTTTTTGGTCACTATTGTCTTGTTAGAGGCATAAACAATTAGAGGCTAAGGTTTAGACAAGGTGCAAGGATCATGACTACATGATGGAAGACGCACCTGCAAAAGAAATCATTTTAAAAGGAATTATTTTAAAATAACATGGACGATGCAATTTCCAATTTGCATTGAAGATATGATATTATTTTATCCTTTTAAGGTCTAATAGCCTAGCCTAATAGCCTTCTCAGGAATCAGGATATGAGGGAGCTTGGGACTAAGGTTTGGAGATGAAGATGAAAATGAAAATGAAGATGGTATATTAAGAAAAGTCTTGTTTGTTCTTGAACAAGAGTTGTAGTTTGAAATTTATGCCATTTCCTTGCATGCTAAAGTTTATGTGCATATTGTTACTTGTTCACTTCAACAACCTTGCATTCTTGCAGGTAAATGAGCCACCTGTTAGAAATTCACAAGAAGCTTTTATGATGGAGATGCGAGCTGCAAGGATGGTAAGACTGCAGTTTTGTTTATTCTTATGCTTTTGTACAAGCATGCATGCAAAGACATCATATCATGTCTGTTGTGTTTTGAGTTTTAGACATCAATGTTATGTGGGGAACTATGGAGAGAAGTACACGTTATAAGTATCTTGCCACATTTCGAGTGCTGGATGGATTTTTGTCTGAGAACACTTTGAAATTTTCACATTTTGCAATCAGTTTTTAACATGGCATATTTTAATCCATGGCAACGGATATAATTAATTTATAATTTGTGTTTTCATTTTTCATTCATACTAAGTTGTTTCATTAAAAGGTCAAAATAGTATTGTCTCTGTTGTTTTGTTCTGTCGTGTTTAGCATGGTCAATTTGAAGTTAAGTGTTGGCTTTTAATGGTTATTGGGATCTTTTCTTTATCTTATTTTTACCTTTTTTTTTAATGTTTTTTATATTGATCAATAAAACAGGTCCAGGCAGCTGATTCTCTGCTTAAGTTGGTGTCGGAGCTGAAGCAAACTGCAATATTTTCTGGATTTGCTTCTCTCAATGACCATGTAGAACAAAGAAGGGTTGAATTTAACCAACTGGGAGAAAAAACTGACCGCTTATTGTCTAGAATTGGAGAGGAAGCTGCTGCGAGCCTTAAAGAACTTGAAACTCATTATTCTTCTTCTGCACAGAAGAATATTCAAAACCTTGAACCATAGTTGAGAATCTATTAATGCTGCTCGCAGCTGTCACTTGATGAAGGATATTTTATGGTGTAAAATAGATTAATTCTGTCTTATGAATTTGGATGACTTTAATTTAGGACTGGGAAGTAGAAATTGTTATTCCATTACCGAGTAAATAGGAAAGCATTATATGCCCTTGTTCATTTTCAATGCATGCAATGTATGGTAATCCTTTGTTGCATATGGGATGATGAATTATTTTGTAAAATGTGAGCAATCTCAAATGCACATATCAAGGCCTTGGCTACGCTAATGTTTGGCCAGGAGTGGGCCTATTGATATCATGAGGCTGTGTGGCCAGTTATGGTATATCTTTCACGCATGTGGTACATGATAAAATATGGTTCTTGCAGATTAGTGATTGACATCGAAGAATATAAATGATTATTCAGCTGACCTTAAGGTTTGACATAATCTTCATTAGATTTCAAGAGAATGAAGGTTATGTGATCTCCAAATAACAGTTGATTCCGTGATATTCGAACTCGTACTTTAATGGAAAGAAAAAATTAATTAATAAAATTTAGCTTTCTGATTTGAACTATTTCAGCATGTTGACCATTTGATCCTCATACAAACAAGTTTATATTGAATGCCACATATATCTACCCTAATCTCCGTGACACTGATTATATCAGTGTCTAATAGAACCTAGAAAGAAAAACTCTCTTTACAATTTAGCTCACTGATTTTGTTTTAATCTATCTACTAATGAAAATGAGTTTAACTTGTTTCTACTAATTTCCTTTTTTGGCATATGTATCCTCCATTAGAGAGAGTTTTGGTTGAGGTACATTTTGATACTAAGGGTGTCTTTGGATAAGGGATAAAATCAGGAGGAAGATTTTTATAGATGAGTTTCATATGAAAAATATACATAAAACTTATTAAGAAGATTTTTCTCTATTTTTACCCTCAACCAAACATATAAAAGTAGAGTCCTTTGCCATAGTCACTTAGATCCCACCAATGTTGGTTTAAATTTATTATATTACACCATATAATTTATAAATATTCAACAATACAACCCATTAATTATCTTTTTTACTTTTCCAGATATATATTATAAAAGGCCATTGGAGTAACTTCAATCCAAAATACCATGAGAAAGCAAGAATGAAGGAAAAAAAAAAAAAATAGAGATAAATGAATTTTGTTACGTGGGAGCTAAGCAATGGTGGTGGCAAACATAACGTGATTTTGATGTCAATTTTAAGGACACTATTGGAGTGGGCAGAGAGGATAGGGAGGGAGTTAAACCACCATTTTCCATTTCACAGAGAATATAACGCCTATCCATTCGGCTTCCTAGTTGTGACCATTTCCTCTGTCTCTTCTCTCTCTATCATTCTTTTCTGTGAAAGCATTGTCCTTCTTAATAAGATCACATTGGATCATCAACATAGTTTTGATTTGCCATTTTTTGCTATATATGACTATGGTCTCCTCCTAAATGTGGTTATGTTGCTATCTTTCTACCCATTTTTTGTTCCACAATTTCCTCTCAAGATATCCTAGTGTTCATGATGATGGGTGGTGGTCCAATTAAGAACCAGCTCATTCTCAATTCACACACGTCATTTCCTATCTAGTTAGACTAACAACCTTCTCCTTCTCTCCCATACATGCATTTTTTTCTTTTTCAAAGGGTAAAAAGTTGTTATATTCATTGATCATGCAGGAGAAACGTTATGGTTAGTTTTTGATAACTCTCAGATAGACCTGAGGAGTTATCAGCATTGATGCCATTTTCTTAATTTTCAGGTTATTGCCCTGAATTCCCTGAAATCTACTCTCCAAAGGGTACTCTTTTCTCTTTTTATCTTGTCACATCAATGTTCAATAGATATGCCATGATGGTTTTTGTTCATGAAAGTTTACATATAATTATGTGTATGCATTCTGACTTTGACCATGTCTCATTTGTCTGCATCATCTTCCATTACGTGGATACCATGAATTTGGTTTTTGCTTTTGTGGTCACAACGTTTACATTATGGGGTCGTGCATGTTCAAAAATCAGGATTTGTTTTCTTCACTGATCTGTGCATACATGCTCACAAGAAGAAATTAAATCACATTTGAAGATTGTGCATACATGGTCTAACATTAGAGGCAGTGAAAAAAAAAAAAGTGAGTGCATGCATGGTTTAACATTAGAGGCAGTTAAAAAAAAAGTGAGTGCATTTAGTTTCTTATAATATGGGAGGACCTACAAATGCAAATATAATTTTTTTGAGGGACTAAGTTGCTATTTTTCCTTCCTTGTTAAAATCATCAATCCATTATCTTATGTTGATTTACCTCTATAGTGCAATTACATATCCCATTAGCTAGCTAACTTTTTTCATGTGCTTTTGGCAGAAATTCCTCTTGACGGGTGTTATTGTGTTGCCCATTGATGGCGTCAAAGCCTGCCAATATGACTAACTTACCTGAGGTAGGAGCTTAGTTATAGTTGTTTATTTCTATACATCCAAAGTCCCAGCCAAAAGCAATCATAATTTAGAAATACATGCATGGTTTCTGAAGCAAATCTGACATGAATCCAGTGGCAATGAACTGTAGGAAAATTATCTGTGATAGTTGTGTGAGAATTGCCAATATGATTTATGACAGAACACTATGATATTGTTTGATCTATGTAGCTGACCCTACCTAGTGAGACGGGATTTAATTGTTGTTGTTGATTGTGTAAAAATTGACCAAACTTCTGTTTCATCCATAAATGCAGATGAGTAACAGTTTAGGAGAACTTCTTAAGACACATCATAGTGATCAAAGTAGTGAAAATTCAGGAAACAATTCGCCAACTCATCCCATAAAGGCTAATCAGGCAGCAAAAGATGCCACCACAACTGACAATTCAACAAGTGGAGACCAGGTTTCCAAAACCAATGCAAAGTTAACAAGTAAATCTAGGCCTCAGATGTTAGCACCAACAAGCAGAAACATTTCCGAATTCAATACTCAGCGCCATAGTCCAAACACAAAGATGAACTCAAATTTGGACCCTGCAGCTAGCTCACCAGGGCTACCAACAGGAGCAACAAAGGGAATGTCCCCAAATACAAAGACCAGCAGCAACCAAGGCCTAGGGAGTGGCACTAGCTCTCGCAGCGACAGTTTAGAGAGCACAAGTGCACCCCTTAGACCACACACTGGTGGTGATGTGAGGTGGGAAGCAATTAACATGGCTTCGAAAGGAAGCCCTCTAAATCTCGGCAATTTCAGGCTTCTAAAGCGCATTGGTTATGGAGACATCGGAAGTGTGTATCTTGTGGAACTTAAGGGAACTAAGGCACACTTTGCCATGAAAGTAATGGACAAGGCTGCACTAATTAGCAGGAATAAGCTTCTGAGAGCACAAACTGAAAGAGAGATTCTTGGACTCCTTGATCACCCCTTCTTGCCAACATTGTATTCTTACTTTGAAACAGATAAGTTTTACTGTTTGGTCATGGAGTTCTGTAGTGGAGGCGATCTTCATTCTCTTCGGCAGAAGCAACCTAACAAGTGTTTCACTGAAGAGGCTGCAAGGTTAGTGACCTGCAATTGATTTCTTTTATCTTTTCCATCTTCTGTATTTTCAGTTAATGGTGTACTTAATAATGCACTGGGATTCCACTGGATTGGTGAACATATATAAGTTGTTTGGCACCTTAGCTAGACAAGGTCTATATTGTTGAGAGGTGCTATTTGTTTTGAAACATTTTGTATGGAAGACAAAAGTATGTGTCTAAAGGTGTTTGGATATCAAGTTAATAAGAACCGGAAATCATGCAGGCCTAATGGTATATTTGGTCCAAGGGTAAAAATAGGGTGTAAATTTTTATGAATGAACTCTATGTATAAAATTACATATGAATTTCATTTATAAAAAATGTACTCTTATTTTTACTTCCCAACCAAACATAGCCTAAATTGTAAAACAAAAATGCTTTTTAGTATGAAAATCAAAACGAAAATGCTTTTTGGTATGAAAATCATTTTCATACTGTTTTTAGTAGAAAAGTTATATATCACTAAATTTCTATCACTTCTTATTTTCTTTCTTCTCCCTTTGCTTTTACCTTTTTTGATTGTTCACTAACTTCATGCCTGGACTGATTTGTAAAATAAACACTGCAGACCATTCATATCCATTTCATACAACAGATTCTTGTACTAAAGAGAGTATTAGTCTTTATTGTTATATTATGTTCAATTTGAATCTTGGCATTAGCGGATTTTATTGATGGTTTTCTACCGTGATTCCATAACAAAATCATTATAAGGGTAAATGGAAAGAAATGATGAGATGGAGTTGCTTCATTGTTCCTCTAATGTGAAACAAGAAGTCCAAGATTTTCGCTAAATCTGGTTCACTTCGATTGTTTGTCACATTGTTCTCTCTTTAGGTCAGCTTATAAAACTACATTAATGCAAGAGCCTCCATAGCATATTTTTATCACCTGGTTCTGGTGGAATCTGTTTGCAGCATTGCCTCCACTGCTCTTCCATGTTTCTAGATAATTTTCACAAGAAACTCAAAAACAACAGCAACTTGATACAATTTGATCAAATATGTTTGTCATTACATTTTCATGACTAATCGAACTTGATGACCAGTGTTTAACTTTCCATATGGAAACATATTTAAACCCTTTCTTCATTTAACACGGAATGACATGTATATTTGTTATGAATCATCTTTTCCAAAAGCTTCAATTATTGGATAGAGACGGAAAATGGTTTTCTATCTAAACAGTATTTATGCTTTCCTCTTTTCTTTTCTTTTTTCCTCTTCTCTTCTTAATTGTATGACTTCTGTTAACCATTTGATTCCACCTTTCTTATTTCAGCTTTTAAGAATTGTATATTCAAATTTGTCTCTTGTGGTAGGTTTTATGCTTCAGAGGTTTTGTTAGCTCTGAGTACCTGCACATGCTTGGCATTGTATATAGAGACTTAAAGCCTGAGAATCTTCTAGTCAGAGATGAAGGGCACATCATGCTCTCAGATTTCGACTTATCGCTTCGCTGCTCAGTCAACCCCACACTTGTCAAGTCCTCATCTGCCCATGCAAACAATGGTGGCAGTACTAGTGACTCAGCGAACATGTTGAGTGATGAACAAGCACCAACACAAAGTAGTGTGTCATCAACATTTTTCCCACGCATTTTGCCTTCAAGGAAGAACAGGAAGGCAAAGTCAGATTTTGGCCTCTTGGTTGGCGGAAACCGCCTTCCTGAACTCATGGCAGAACCAACCAATGTGCGCTCAATGTCATTTGTAGGGACACATGAATACCTTGCTCCTGAGATCATCAAAGGAGAAGGGCATGGTAGTGCAGTAGATTGGTGGACTTTTGGGATATTCTTGTATGAGCTTTTGCATGGAACAACACCTTTTAAAGGACAAGGATATAAGGCCACACTCTTCAATGTTGTTGGGCAGCCACTGAAGTTCCCTGAAACACCTCAAGTCAGTGCTGTGGCACGTGACCTTATAAGAGGATTGTTGGTGAAGGAACCTCAGAAGAGAATTGCATACAAAAGGGGTGCCACAGAAATAAAGCAACACCCTTTTTTGAGGGAGTGAACTGGGCTCTAGTTAGAAGTGCCACACCTCCCAATATACCAGAACCTATAGACTTCTCCAAGTATGCTAGCAAAGACACAACACCACCACCTGCACCAGCAGCTGAGAAGAAGATGGCAGATATTGCTAGTGATAAAAACAACAACAGCAGCAACAGTGCTGCTGATTCTTCTTATATAGATTTTGAATATTTTTAGCTGTAAAAATCCTATTTTATTTGGATACAAGTTTACCTCTTTGATTGAAAATTCTGTACAAAGTTTCACCTCCTCTTCACCAAAACGAAAAAGTGAAGACGTCTCTGAGAAGTAAACAACTGTACACAAGACATGTAAATTCATTTTTTGAAAAAAAAAAAAAATTCTTTTTTGCCTTCTGGCTTTCTTTTGTTTTCAGTATCTTTAATATTGTTGTGAGTGGGGCCTAATTAGTAATTTTGCATGGAAGATTCTGTCAGTACATGTTTTGACAGTAACAAGATTGTATTTAGGCATGAACAATTATCAGGTGAAGATTGTGGTCCACGACAAGAAATTCTTGAGCAGCAGGAACCCTCCTTCCTCCCCTTTTTCAAAGAGTTATGTAATTTGCATCATGTTGCAAGTGACACCGCACTAAGTCACATCCTATTTATCATTAGTGGGCTATGAACCCTACTTGAATGTGGTTACTCCATCCAATGGTGGATAAAATATGAGATGACACAATGACTTGTGCAACATGTATACACCTAACATTTTTCTTTTCGAATAGTGTCCAAACATTGGTCATTGTGTTTTAAGATATATACTCAAGAGAATTTGCCCCACAGAAAAGAAAATCTAACTGCAGAACACAATATAAGTCTTTTTGAAATGTACCCGAGTCCTGTTTACTTCCACAAATAAAAGTTAAGACATTAGAAAAGTTGTAGGTAGGTTAGGTTAGGTTACTGTTAGCATAGTTCAAAAACTCAATTTGAATTTCTTTATTTTAGGCCACTTATTGTCATTAGTTGAAGATCTATCCATCTGTAACAAATTTCTGTTTTGATTTTGTAGCTATTATTTTGAATTTGGAACTTCCCAAATTTGCTTCTATATATCCGCATAGTGTACGGCAATTAAAATTAATGCAGAATTTTCATATTCATCAAAAGTTCTTTATGGTATCTTAGATCCTTTGTGCTTAACCAGTTTTTTTTTTTTTTCCGATCCAACTATGGCCTCTACCACCTCTTCACTCCACTGCCTCTAACCCTCTTCACCTCACCAATGTTCTATATGTTCCTTGTCTCACCCAAAATCTTCTATCTGTTTCCCAATTATGTTAGACTAATGATGTTTCTGTTGAATTTTTTCTTCGAATTTTGAGGTAAAGGATTTGAGCACTAGGGCTATTCTGCTGTGGTCTGAATGAGGATCATAGTTTGCATCTTGTTAGGGATTCCGCTCTTCACTTAACAGGATTTTGGATGCCAATTGGGGTGATGACACTGTTGATTGCAATTCAACCTCAGCTTGCATCATTTATCTTGGTGCTAATGCTATCTCTTGGTCCTGTAAAAAGCAACTCATTGTTGCTTGCTCTTCACTGAAGCGGATACCGCACTATTGCATCCACTACTCCTGAGATTTTATGGTTAAGGAATCTTCTTCAGGAACTCAACCTCCTCCTCTACCAACACTGTGCATTTATTTTGATAACATTGGTGCTACATATGTTTGTGCTAATCTAGTTTTCATTCAGGATGAAGCATGTAGCTCATTTTGTTCGTGATCTTGTGGGCAAAAAGGAGCTTAATGTTTTTCATGTTTCATCCAGTCATCAACTTGCTAATCTTCTTACCAAGTCGTCTCTGCACCTTGTCATGGCATTCCTGAAGTCCAAGATTGGTGTTGTTCCAGCCTCCACCATCTTGCGGGGGCGTGTTAGCATAGTTCAATAACACAATTTGAATTTCTTTATTTTAGGCCACTTATTGTCATTAGTTGAAGATATATCCATTTGTAACAAACTTCTATTTTGATTTTGTAGCTATTATTTTGTGTTTTGATTTTGTAGCTATTATTTTGAATTTGTAACTTCCCAAATCTGCTTGTATGTATCCGCATAGTGTACAGCAATTAAAATTAATGCAGAATTTTCATATTCATCAAAAGTTCTTTAGTTACAAGGCAGTGGTTAATTGCAGGAGGTGGAAGATTATTGTGAGTGGTGAATTAAAGCTATTAAATCTTGCATGAAATTGCTTATAGCTAGCACAAAATTTAATAGTTGAACTTTATATTATAATTCTAACCACTTGATAAGATAAAAAGTATGTGTTTGATTATGCTTTCATAAAATTAATTCTTCATATTCTTGATTTTAGTAAAATTAATTTTGATTTATATTTATTGTCAAATAAAGTAATTTATGTTCGATACTTTGAATTGAAAAGTGATCTAACAAAATGATTGTTGAAACAGTGTCAAATGGAAGAACAAGAATTTTTGCTATGGATCAAACCGTGGTTGTGGGGCAGGATTACTTTTAATTGAGTGGCCAACAACAAAACCAAACATTATGAAATGATGCTACCATGTTTGTTTTGAACATAACCATGTTAAGAGAGAAACACACAAGTACTTAAAATGGGTTCTACAAATTCCAAAAGGAGTCCACTTATTTAAAGTGATTATGTCTACTTTTATCTTAACATGTTCAAAACAAACATGAGAAAATCATAATCCCAAAAATGAAATCAATTCTATGTTGATACACCCTCGTACGATATCTTAAGGGCAGCTGTGCGAGAAACTGTATATAAGACATAAAATGCAAAAGCTAATTAAGATATAAAATCATTTATTTATCCCTACCCAACAATTAAAATTTTTGGAAGAGATGGCTTAAGACACCACTGTTTCACTTGACACATACATGTAGACTCACTGAATTATTTGATTTCCCAAATAAACTGAACTATAAGTCACTGATCTTTCCATGCACCAGTTAAGACAAAACTATGATTATTCCATAGTTAAAACCCAAGGTATAGACAAAAGAGAATGGAAGAAGGCATTGGCCATAAATAAGGTGAAACATTGGAGATGAAAGTTTATTGCAAGTCACATAGCCCACCTCAATCTTGACCTTTATAGCTTTGCCTGTGTAGATAATCTAGTTTTCAGCTCCTCTGCTACTGCATCAATGAACTCTTCAGTATTCAAATACTGGGACCTAGAAGCCCTACCCAAAAAAAAAAAAGAAGAGGAAATAATATAGATCTGTCATGCATAATAATCAGACAGAATATCTAGCATTGTTAAAGAACTATCTTAGTGCCAGAAATTACTTAGGCCCATGTACAAGAAGTGCAAGATCCTTTGTCATCTTTCCAATTTCCACTGTTTCAATGCAAGCTGCTTCCAGTTTCTCTGCGAAGTCTAACAATCTAGCATTTCCATCCAACTTTGCCCTGCAAAAAGTAACCTACTTAGCCTTCCATCATTATTATGAACTGTAATGGGAAAAAAAATGTCCATGAATTTTGAATGTTTATTTACCTATGCGCAAGACCACGAGACCAGGCAAAAATTGATGCTATACTGTTTGTGCTGGTTTCGCCACCCTTTTGATGAACCCGATAATGGCGAGTAACAGTGCCATGGGCTGCCTCTGCTTCAATGGTTTTCCCATCTGGGCAAACCTGTTACAAAGCTTAGCTTGAACATCATGCTATAAAGGAAGAAGGAAAAAAAAAAAACATAATTTCATCCCTCAAAAGTTTGGGGTGTAACAAATTCATTCTACCTGAATTCAATAAGTTATAATACATATAATTTGATCCCTGAGTTTAAAAGAATTGTCTTCTAATGAGACCAATTTGTTCTAACTTGATTAAATTTAGGGGCCAAATTGTATGTTTTCTATTTCAAGGACGAATTTTAGGGAGACAATTGTAGTTTTTCTCTTCTACAAATATAACCAAAGGAAAAATGTCAGAGAAAGAAATAAACAATATACAACAAAAGAAAAGAGAAACTCTGAAAGGGATTAGAAAAGCAAATACCAGTACTGATGTCATCAACCCAAGAGAACCGAATCCTGTTTCAATGAAGAAAAACAAATTGTTCATATCATATTAAGCATAAGGCAAGGTGGTGAAGAATTTTCAAAAACCCTTTCCTGTCCACTTTCTTAACAAAAGCAACAAAGCTTTCATGAATTAAGGTCACAAGAGCATATTGATTATCCACCTTGAGCTAAGAAATCACTCTGCACATCCCCATCATAGTTCTTGCAAGCCCATACATACCCTCCATCACTTTTAAGGGCATAGGCAACCATATCATCTATGAGACGGTGTTCATACCTAAGAAACCATCCATATGAATTAGGAATATATTTAAGTAGAGGAAACAGTTTTGATTAGCTTGAGAACCAATTCATCTAACCATATCCCAGCAGCTTTGAACTTGGAACTCCATTGAGTGTCATAAACTTCCTGAAAAATGTCTTTGAATCTTCACAAAAGCAGAGAGTAAGAAATGTGCTTGAGAGTTTGATTAGCTACAGTTACAATAGATCTCAATTAGACTTAAAGAGAAATAAAAATACAAAGGTAGATGAACACAAATATGTTGCTATACCTTCCATCATATTTCTTTAGAATGGTATTTTTAGTGCTAAGATAGAGAGGCCATCCTTTCTGGTAAGCAATGTTCATCGATGCCTCAGCAAAAGCTTGAATGGACTGTTTCCAAATCAAATACATCATATTACTATTACAGCCAACACAGTTATAAATTCTTTCTGGAAAGAATGATTAAAAAGAAGCATCATCCAAATGCAAACCTCATCAGTATTATACATTGACAAAGCTATGCCTCCAGCACCAGTAAAGTTATAGACCTCTAGATCTTTAATTTCTTCATGTCCATTGGGTACTGTAAAACGCACAACTCGGCTTCATAAGATGCTTTAATTTTATAGAGCACTAGTACTGTAATCTATTGTGAATCTACACTAATCAAGTTTTATAAGCTTCCATCGAGCAGTTTTGCAACTTCATCAAGATTGTACATGTAGACTATTTGAGTCACGAGAAGTTGACTGTATAGTGAATTTACCAAACACCAGTTTCAGCTTTCCTGGGCCTTTGATAACTGTATCAGTTGCCCTATATTGGTCTCCAAATGCATGCCTTCCGATGCATATTGGCTTTGTCCAGCCTAAACAATAGCCAGATAGTAATTAACACTCAATATCACAAAATAAAATTCAATTATCACAGAAGTTTTAGTTTTATGAACCTGAAACAAGACGCAAATGTTTTTACAGATGATTGGCTCTCTAAAAACTGTACCTGTAGGACATAGAGATTGAATGCCCCCAGATGCAAGCTAAGAAATTCAGCACACAGCAAGTTATGAAAACCAATAGAAAGTTCAATTACCATTTAAAATGTTACGGATAGTCCCATTTGGGCTCTTCCACATTTGTCTTAACTTGAACTCCTTGACACGAGCTTCATCTATGAAAAAGAGAACCTTTGCGTGTGATTTTTAGTTATAATGCATGCTCAACATGGGAGACAAGCATAAGAGTTAATATAACAATGGAAGGATGAGCATGATGCCAAATTAGAACAATAATGAATACCTGGAGTTATGGTTGCACATTTGATTGCTACATTATACCTGCAAAAAAAAAAAAAAAAACGGAGAGAGGCCTCAGCTGGTAAGAGAAGTTTAACACACAAAACGAAACAAGGAAAGCTTCTCTATTCTCCATGGGATTTGAAAAAAAGAAACATCCGAAAAATAAATTACTTCAGTTGATTTAAGTTTGCAATATTTAAAACAAAATCATTCACATTCAGAACCCATAATCGTCTTTCCAGTCTATATAAACCCATCTAGCTATTGTTGTGCATTCTTTTGATCCTTGTAATCTTACTTGCTTCTTTTGAAATTCAGTCGTATACAATGTTGTGTTTACCGTCTTGAGCATATATTGGTAGGATTTTCCTTTTAAAAGTACTGAAATAGTCGATCTTAACAACAATTGAAGAAAAGGCAGAAAGAGTGATACTGACAGCAACAAAAGAATGATACATAATCTTAGAAGTGAAGATATGCAAAGAAGCCTTCAAGGAAAAATCAGAGCACATACTTGAGTGTAGCTTCAGCACTTTCAATGGTAACTCTATCATTAGTGGCATCTCGATGAGGAAGGCCAAGGTCAAAATACTTGATATCCAGCTCCAAATAAGGGAAAATAAGCTACAAAAATTTAAAAAAAAAAAAAAAAAAACAAAAGATATCAAATGCCCATAATGTCTAGGGAAAAAAAAATGCGTACCTGTTTAAGATGACACAAGACATTACTACCTTATCTTTTATCATTTTCCAAATTACTCGAGTCATTTCATCTCCTACATGTGCAGAAAGAAATATTATTCAGATAAAGAAAGTGGAGTCAGTAGAAAATGGAAGTCAATGATGTTTTCTAATACCTAATAGTAATGAGTGTCTGTCTTAAGTATAAGAAATCCATAATTCAACTCAAGTACAGTAAACATCAAATGATTAAGACGATAAACTTATTAACATCAATATGCACTGTTAAAATGTGTTATTTAAAGGCAAGTTTATTACAAAACACCACTTCCCACATCGAAGCAAACCAATAATTCACTTTGCTCTCCTCATAATTTTCAAATCAGCATGTTGCATAAAACATCATTGCAACATATGCAGGCTACATCAGCAGTTTCATGTTCAGTATACTAGAATAATGCTTGGTGCGCATCAGCTCATACAACAATACAACAACAAACAAAGCCTTTTCAACTAAGTGGGATCATCTATTTAAATCAACAACATTATTGCATCCTATCTCAAACCATATCTATTGACAAACCATTAAAATCTCCCTCTCCTTCTCAATTATTTTGTTTATTTGCTTTTCTTGGTCTCCCTCTCCCTCTAATTACTGGGCTACACCGCTAAACTCCATATGGTCTATTCTTTTTACTAGGCCTTCGATAGGTTTTCTCCTCCTATGACAAAAACTATCTACGGTGAGATCCTACTATGCTTTCCAAAAAAAATACTACCTCAACTCTCTCTGATACATTCATTCTTAATCCGATATTGTCTAGTATCTCTACTGATCCATATCAACATTCACATATCCACAACACTGAATTTATTCTCATGTTGGTTTTTCACTACCTAACATTTAGTTCCATACAACAACACAAAGTTATGCGATAAAATTTTCTTTTAAACTTAAGTGTACCCAAAAAAGAAAACTTGAGTGACACTTTTTTCTATTACAAATAACACTCAAAGCAGTAATCAAATGGTAAATGAAAAAACTGTGCAGACTTGAAGGTGTGTGCAAGTGAGTGGGTAAAAATTATTCAGATAGCCACTTGTTCTGTGTACTTGAAAATGGAGGTGATTTTACAGGCATGTATTCTCCAACCATAATATGGCCAGCTCCTTTGCGGATTCCCAAGTTCTCATTAATCTCATGATATTTCAAGTATCTAAAACTATGCCTCATATATTTTAATTATTAAAATTACAAATTACTTGCTACAGCTATTGGCATCATCATGTTAACTAGCCAGACAAAGAAAATTCACAATTGGCACGGTCGCACCCATTTGGCTTTGGGAATGATCCATGTCATAAAGCTTTGACAAAGTAAACGTGATTAATGATAGGACACAATACTATGGCGTCGTATGATCCATGTAGTTAAAATGGAGAAGACTAGTTGTTGATGTACATGCACCCTATTCGAGGATGAGGTCCAATATGAGCATAATTCTCAACGACACACACACACACACACACAAACAGAGAATAATAACTATAATTATAATAAATGAATATAATTTAACATCAAGCATAGTAAAGGATGAGACCCCATTTTAGCACAGTTTCCCTATAATGCCCAAAGCAGAATCAAGCTCTCAAAAAAGGATGATTGTGATCAAGAACCCCATTTGAAGCAGGTGGGTCCTTATCACGCTTAAAGCACACACTATGTAATAGAAATCATGAAAGGGGATGCAGTTGTGATAATACCGTCCATTTCGACAATGGGGTTGTCAACCCGTATCTTCTGAAATCCCATTTGTTGCGTTTGGTTGGGAACTCAGAGAGAGGAACAAGAAGCACACACACAAACAGAGACACACTCTGAGAGAGAGACAGAGAGAGAAATGTGTGTTGAGGTCGTAAAAAGAAAAGAAGATTTGTAGTAGAATCGGCGAATGTTCGGTTTATGGATTCCCAATGAAGAAAGACAGGGACAATGAGGTTGGCTTAGTTATCAACAGCCGGACTTCACCGTGCGTCTTCCACCTTGTCCTCGTGGGGTTCAAATTCCATCACCAAAAACCAAAAACAAAGATTAAGCCCATAATAAACTCTCATATTTATAATAGGGATAAATTAGTCTCTTAAATTTAAAAAAATTTATATTATTTTCTCAAGTTTTATAAAAGAAGACAAATTAATTCTTTTATCAAATTGTTATCTGAATTGTTAATAGAAATGTTCACATATTATTTTAACTTGATTACGTATATTGTTAATTTTTCCAGTAGTAATAACTTCCGTACTTTTCTATTCGCAAAACAAATACCAACTTGAAATTAAAATCTTTCTTTTAAGCAGAGAATTATGGTGAGATAATATATGAATAAAAAGGTGTAAACGACTTCGTTTTAGAAAATGAGGCAAATCATGAATTACCATAAAAATTAACAGTACATATAAACAAGTTAACAATATGCATAAGTAAGTTAATAGGACACAACTTAAATAACAATTTTAGGAGGGACTAATTTGTCTCCTTTTGTAAAATTTGAGGGACTAATATAAGATTTTTCAAATTTAAGGGACTAATTTGTAGGGATTATAATTAATTTGGGATTTTAGTCAAAAATAAATTTGAGTATAGTCCCTCAAGATTTTTTCCTCGGATTATTTACTTCCAAAATTTAAAGCTGTGACCCTCGAGATTAAAAATAATAGGTGCATTAGTCTCCTATTAGTTTTCCGTTAATGAAAGTTGCACATGTGGCCCATAATAATGATAATATGCTATTAAAATGTTTGATACAAGTAAAACAACACTATTTTGGAACATATCACATTCATTTTGGTATCTAAAAATGCACAAAAGGTCATTTTTTGACTTGTAATGAACATTTAAATAACTCATTTTGTATAATTTTAACCATCAAAACAAATTATTTTAAACTTTATTCTATGTTTTACTTAATGTCGTGTTAACGGTTACGTGTGAAATTTCATTAGTGTTTAAAGGATCAAATACATATAGAGACTAAACTGTCTTATTATTAAAATCTTAAGGGATTATAAGTTTAGTTCCAATTTTTAGGAGATTAAATTGTCTTTGTGAAATTTTCTTTGGAGATTAGCTAGGATATTTACTATAAATTTTATTTTTGTTTATCTTTTTAGTTTTTGGTTTTTTCTAAGAACATGATTAAGGATATAAAAATAGGCAAGTTATTAAACTTTGTGGTGTGTACCGGCCACTGAAAATACAAAAGTTATCGTAGCAAGAAATAAATTGAGAAATGATATTTTGACGCATATGGTACGGATGGGGAGAAGTCTATTGTACACTATCACTTTGAGGCCATATGCTGGGGTGGATATTAATGCAAATTAAAAAAATCATAAAAGAATGATTAAAAATAAAGGAGAATTAACTAAGATCCAGGAAGAGTTGCATATTAAGATGAATATTTGCAAGTTGATCCCAACAGAGGAAACACTTCTGCTAAAGAGGAAGGCATCATCATAAAGTTGCATGCTTCTTTTAGCAACAGGTTAGTGTACCAATGTCATTCTTCTTGTTTTATGCAATAGTGTAACATAATTAATCAAATGGACAAGTCGTCGATTATTAGTCAGTATTATAGATATAAAAGTGCACGAGAAGCGGCTTGAATCGTGTTTTGCTTCTTTTTGTATCTGAAAAATTTAATAGAAAAGTCGGGATCGCGACGGCGCAAAAATTAAGTTTTGTTAAAATTGGGAGTCGCCACCAAGTTTATTTAAATTGGGAAAACATGGAAAAACCCGTTTTATTAAAAATTTGGTCTCTGAAACCAGATTGAGCTCGGAGTTGGTTATGCATAGGGAAGGGTAGGGATTTAATCCTACGCACCCCTATACACCCGTCCTTAACGGTACCTTAATTGATTTGTGCAAATTATTAATAACCTTTCAAAATATTCATTTTTATATTTTATTTACAACAAAATTTAAAAAATTGAGGAACACCAAGCTGTCACAACTCAGTGTTCAAAATACTGTGTTAACAAACCGTCACGGTTAAATTAACATTTTTTATTCAAAATACAATATTTCACAAATAAGTAACAAATTTAAACTAAATATATAAAAATGAAAATCTCTTATGAATTATAAATATTTACAAATAAGATAAAAGTTTATTTTGATATTTTTACAAAAATAAAATAAAATATAAAGAGAACATGCTTTTAAAGAAAATTTGGAACATCAAGCTCACATTCAAATGTCCAAAATGTTCAGTTAACCGTCCGGCTAAATTAACCCTTTTTTATTTGAAATGAAATATTTCTTAATGAAACGATTATTTAAATTAAATAAAATATCTCATAAAAAAATTTTTACAAATAAGACAAAAATTACAAAAATTTAATTTTGACTTGACAGGATCAAATCGCACTCCTACGTATCCTCCGGTGCAATGGGGAACTCAAAGTCACGTAGTTCTGTTTAAAATAAGTCAGTCGATGGATTAACAAAAAAAGTTGATTGATTTTAATTGTGAAAATAGATTTTTATTATGAAATGAGATGAAAACATTCTTTTTCTTTTGACAAGCTTTGATTTTAACTGAAATTGATAAAACAAAATTAAATTGTAAACATAACTACACATTTAAGCAAAAACACACAAACGTAAAATAATTAGACTAAAAAACAAAATTAATCATAAACATGATTACACAACTATTTTAAATAAGGCAAGTAAACATATAAAATAATTAAACTAAAAATCTTTATCATTATTTTTTCTTAACATTTTATTACAAACATTAAATTTACTCAAGAGAAATAATCAAATCACTTTTTTATTTTATTTTGCATCATCGACATACTCAAGGATTTATTTTTAACCAAACTTCTCTTATTTAAATCGAAATAATCCAACAAATAAAATCCCAAAATATCAAAATATAAAACAAACATTGATTAAATAAATAAATCTCAATCCAACAGGCTCAAAGTGCAATCCGACATAGACTAAATAAATAACGATCCAACAATATAATAAAACAATATTAACAATAATAATGATAATAATAATATAATTGTAACTACCCTTAACAACCTTCCCCCCAACACATGCACACGGGCACACACACACACACACAAAATAACACAACTCACACACCCACACAGGGACACACATGATGACTCACCCACAAAACACATATTCACGGGCCTCCCTTTTCTCTCATTAACACACACATACACATATTATTTTCAAATAACACTAGAGAAAACTGAGAGAGAATGGAATGCTGAGAGACTGAATAAGAGAGAAAGGAATGGAAAGGAAAGACTGCCGCGGCTGGGAGGAATCCGCGAGAAGACGTTGAGGCTGAGTCGGGTGGCACCACGTTGGAGGCCGATCAGCGACGGTCCTGCATGGGGCTGGTTTCGCGGCGGATGACGATGCGAGATCGAATTTGAGCAACTTGCGCGGCGGAGAAGCGGAGCTTTTCCGGCACGGCGGCGGAGCGGGTGGTGGCTGTCGGGATAGACCCATCGATGAGGGCGATCCTGGAGGAGCGGTGGGATCGTACTGAATCGCTCGACGGCGCCCATGGAGGAAGGTGCGGAGTTTCGCTTGAGGTCCACGCATGCTGGAGGAGCTTGGCACCCCGCGGTGGAAGGAGGTTATGCGGCCGAGGAGCGCGGACGGGGATGGCGGCTCCTTCCCTTTCCAGGTTATGTTTTCCTTTTCATTTTGTATTCTAACAATTTGAGATGTGTTTTTGGTTCAAGTTTGGGAACAAAATTTCAGGTGGGTGGCTTGGTGGTGTCTGGGAAGGAAAGAGATGAAGTGGCCAAGGAGGAGGAGTGCATGAGATGAGAAGGAAAAGGAGGCGGCTATGGCGGGGAAGCCGGGCCTTGCTACTATTTTTAAAAAAATTTTTGTATATTTTATTTCAAAACATATACCTCTCTGTTGTTGCTGGGTTATCTTGAGATTGTTGATGGTTTCTTTGCAAGTTTTCTTTTTATGTATCAGGATGTATTCTTGTGTTTTTAAAATTTTCTTGTGATGGTTCCTTGTGATAATGGTAATGGTGGTTATTGGTGATAGTGATGAGTGAATGGAAAAATGTGTATTTTTTTTTTATGGTCTGTAATCTCCCTCTTTTAAGTTTCGTTCCCCCTCCGTTTTTGTATCCAAGCTCATCCACCAGAAAGGAAACTTGTCCTTTGCAATGAGGGGGTGGGATCTGCATCATGGTGTCTCCCAACAATGAGTCTGTGACCAACCCTTGGCAGGAGTAGAGTCGTGACTCCTCCTCTCTTTTTATTTTATTATTTTTTACTGTTATTTTTTTTTATAGAAAAAGACATAAGCATGGGCTTGAAACAAAAATGCAATTGGATTGGGTTGAAATGGACAAAAGACAAATAGGCCAAAAAGAAATTTTGGATAGCAAATTAATTGAACTCTCTTTTTTAGTTTTTTGGAGATAAATAAAAAAATCAACACAAAACCTCTTTTTTTCACATTTGTTTTCAATAGAAATTAGATATAATAAACTATGCAAATTTTGGATTTTTGTTTAAAAGATCGGACAAAATGAGTGTTCAGGTTGCCCTCTTTACTCATTTCTTCTAAGAGAACATGAAAAACCTAAGTTTTACATATTATCTTCATAAGGAATGAGTAAAGATATGAACATTGATTTTGTTCGGAATGCATGAAATGCAAACAATCTAAATCTAACAGAAAAAGAAAAATGCACATTTAAGAAAATTGAATGCAACTATGCAACTCAAAAATCATCATGCAAAGAAAAGAAACTAACTCAACACAAATTCACAAATGGCAAGAAATGTAAGAACCAACGGAATTAACATGAACTCAAAAGCCAATGGGGACCGATAGTAAATTAAAAGCCGACGGGCTACAGGAATTTAAAAACCTTGCGACCAACTGAATCCTGGTCCACAAGCAACAGAAAATTAGAAGACTTGTGACCTGGATAAGGGTCAAACAAGACAAGAAATTAAAAGATTTGCGACCAACTGGATATGGGTCAACAAGCAACAGGAAATTAAAATGGCAATCTGAGCCGACATGAAAAGTAAGTTGGCAATCTGAGGCCAGGAAAGTAAACGGTGGCAATCTCAGGCGACTGAAAAATAAATTGGCAATTTGAGGCCGATTGGAAAGTAAATTTGGCAATCTAAGGCCTGAAATGTAATTTTGGCAATGAGGCCAACAGGGAAAATAAAATGGTGGCAATCTGAGGCCGACTGAAAATAAATTGGCAATCTGAGGCCGACATGCAAAAGTAAATGGTGGCAATCTGAGGCCTGAAAAATAAATTGGGTTGAGGCTGGAAAGTAAATTGGCAATCTGGGCTGGAAGTAAATTGGCAATCAGGCCGCTGAAATGTAAATTTGGCAATCTGAGGCCGCAGGAAAATAAATTGGTGGCAATCTGAGGCTGGAAAGTAATGGCAATCTGAGGCCGACTGGAAAATAATTGACAATCTGAGGCCGACTGAAATGTAAGTTGCAATCTGAGGCCGCAGGAAAAGTAAAGTGGCAATCTGAGGCCGACTGAAATAAAGTGGCAATCTAGGCCGACTGAAATGTAAATTGGCGATCTGAGGCCGACAAAAGTAAAGTGGTGGCAATCTGAGGCCGACTGAAAATAAATTGGCAATCTGAGGCCGACTGGAAAGTAAATTTGGCAATCTAAGGCCGACTGAAATGTAATTTTGGCAATCTGAGGCCAACAGGGAAATAAAATGGTGGCAATCTGAGGCCGACTGAAAATAAATTGGCAATCTGAGGCCGACATGCAAAAGTAAATGGTGGCAATCTGAGGCCGACTGAAAAATAAATTGGCAATCTGAGGCCGCTGGAAGTAAATTGGCAATCTGAGGCCGACTGAAATGTAAATTTGGCAATCTGGCCAACTGAAAAATAAATTGGCAATCTGAGGCCGACTGGAAAATAAAGTGGCAATCTGAGGCCGACTGAAATGTAAAATTGGTGGCAATCTGAGGCGACTGGAAAATAAATTGGCAATCTGAGGCCAACAGGAATGTAATTGGCAATCTAGGCCTGAAAAATAAATTGGCAATCTGAGGCCGACAGGAAAAGTAAATTGCACTAAAAACAATCATTTGCACTGCTCCTTCTTTTGTTTTTTGTTATATGCAAAAGTCACAAATTTATCACTCACTTGCAGTTTATTTCGAACACATTCTTGAAGAACTAACCATATCCAAATCAAGCAAGCCTCGAGGAAGACTTTAACCGATCAAACTCGTAATTCTTGAGCTAGACTTTCTGGCACAAGTAAAACTTCCTCTTCCTCTGGAACTTTACCCACTTCTTTCCATTCTTTTTCTTTCTCTTTTCCCCTTTTTAAGGATGATGATTGTTTTCTGCAAGCTAAATTGAGGCTTCTGAATTCTCTTGGTGTGATGCTAGTCATTGATGTATTGCTATAAAGATTGTTAGGTTGTATAATTTAAACTTAAATATATCCTATTTGAGACATCGTAAATAAACATGCATTCAAAGAGAAAGTGGAAGAATTAACTGAATGGACATATTATTGCTTGGTGTATTAGATGACAAAAGATTTGGAAAGAAACAACCACAAAAATGAAAGATAGGATTGTGCAAAACATGAAAATTTTGCCCCAGTTTGGATTCTTTGTGGCCCATTCAATTGATTTTCGCAGCAAATCGGATGTTATAACCATTGTTTCCATTGCTGAACCTTCAGTCTTTTCTTTCTTAATTCCCAGAATTGCCCCAAGCTTCAGTCCTAGCCTGCTTTGCTCTGAGGATAAACTCTTCACCGAAAATTGCCCAAGTGTAGATTGTTTGAGATGATGCTTTGCTCTAACTTTTGCTTAGGCCGCTCTTTCGAGTTTTCGACCTAACGAGCTCTCTTTTTTTGTTTTGCCCTAATTTTTGCTTAGGCCGCTCTTTCGAGTTTTCAACCTAACGTTTTTTGTTTCTTTTTTTTTAGCATCTTTTTCAAGCATAAAACCTTTTGACTGCATCAATGTTGATTGGTTTAGGCAATTCTTGTCCATCCATGTTTTGCAAAATCAATGCTCCGCCTGAGAGCACTTGTTTGACAATGTAAGGACCCTCATAACTCGGAGCCCATTTTCCCGTGCATCCTCCTGGTTCGGAGAATTTTCTTCAAAACTAAATCTCCGGATAAAAATCTCTAGGACGAACTTTCTTGTTAAAGGCTTTGGCCATCCTACTTTGGTACAATTGGCCATGACAAATAGCTGTCAATCTTCTTTCTTCTATCATGTTCAACTGTTCACATCGAGTCTTCACCCATTCAGATTCCTCTAGCTCAGCCTCCATTAAAACCCTCAATGACGGGATTTCCACTTCTATGGGAGATACAGCTTCTGTTCCATATACCAGTGAGAAGGGAGTCATCCCTGTGCTCGATCGCATGTTGGTACGATACGCATGTAAAGCATATGGTAGCATCTCATGCCAATCTTTGTAGTTCACAACCATTTTGGCGATGATTTTCTTGATATTCTTATTTGCGCCTCAACGCCATTCATCTAGAGGTCTGTAAGGAGCTGAGTTGTGGTGCTTGATTTTGAAAGTCTTGAAAAATTTCTGAACTTCGGCACCATTGAGATTAGGAGCATTGTCTGTGATGATTCTTCTGGAATTCCATATCTCCAGATAATGTCCTTCTTGATGAATCTAAGAAACACCTTCTGTGTGATGCTGGCATATGAAGCAGCTTCCACCCACTTAGTGAAATAATCTATTGCCACCAAAATGAAACGATGACCATTGGATGCCTTAGGATTAATTGAGCCGATCACATCCATGCCCCACATCGAGAAAGGCCAGGGAGATACCATGTTGTGTAATGGAACTGGAGGAGCATTGACTCGGTCTGCATATATTTGGCATTTGTGGCACCTCCGAACATGATTGATACAGTCATTCTCCATGGTGGACCAGTAATAACCACTCCTTAGAATTTTGCGTGCCATCATGTGTCCATTGGCATGAGTTCCGCAAATTCCTTCATGGACTTCAGTCATGATTATTCGAGCTTCATGAGCATCTACACATCTAAGGAGAGTGGTGTCATGATTCCTCTTGTAAAGGACTTCACCATTCAGGAAAAAGGACATAGCCAGTCGTCGATTGTCTTCTTGCTTGTCTCATTTGCCCCAGCTGGGTATTCTCCCTTTTGAATATACTGCTTGATATCATGATACCATGGTTGATTGTCTGTTCAGCTTCTACATTACCACAGTATACTGGTTCATCTTGTACCTCTACATGGATAGGTTGGACATTCTTGTGGACTTCCAATTTAGTCATTACAGCCAAAGTCGCCAGTGCATCCGCATATTGGTTCTTATCTCGAGTTAAGTGAGAAAATGATATATCATCAAAGTGCTCAATTAGTCGAGACAAGTGCTTTTGATAAGGTACCAATTTGGGATCCTTTGTACGCCATTGTCCATTAACTTGGTAGATTATGAGTGCCGAATCTCCAAAGACTTTTAGTTCTTTGATCCCAAGTCAATTGCCACTTGCAAACCATTTGCACATGCCTCATACTCTGCAATGTTGTTGGTACATTCAAAATCTAATTTGATGGAGACTGGGTCCTGTTTTCCAGCTGATACTACGCAGCTCCTATTCCACATCCATTCATGTTGACAGCCCCATCAAAGTACATCTTCCATGTATTCTCCTCTTCTACATCTTCTTTTTCCACCACCAATACCTCGTTATCAGGAAACTCAGCTGTGGTGGGTTGTCCATCCTCCAAAGGATTTTCAGCTAGGTGATCAGCAATTGCACCTCCTTTGATAGACTTTTGAGTCACATACTTGATATCAAATTCTGCAGTATCACTTGCCATTTTGACATTCTCAATGACACATAAGGACTATCAAATATGTATCTCAATGGATCCATTCGAGAGATTAACCAAGTAGTGTAGTATAACATGTACGCCTTAGCCTTTTAGAGGCCCATGCTAATGCACAACAGGTTTTCTCAATTGCCAAATAGCGGGATTCACAGTCATTAAACTTCTTGCTCAGATAATAAATAGCTTGTTCCTTCTTTCCATACTCATCATATTGTCCCAACATTGCCCCAAGTGACGTGGGCAACACTTGAGGTACAATATTAAAGGACGACCTGGTATAGGTGGGGTCAAAACTGGAGGCTTTACTAAATAAGCCTTTATTTTGTCAAAGGCTTCTTGGCACTCTTCATTCCATTCTCCAGGTTGGTGCTTTCGTAACAGCTTGAATATCGGCTCACAAGTGCTAGTCAAATTGACAATGAATCTAGCAATGTAGTTGAGCCTCCCAGAAAACTTCTCACTTCCTTTTCGGTTCGGGAGCCGGCATCTCATATCGCCTTTACTTTGTCTGGATCTACCTTTATCCCCTCTCCTGACAATGAATCCGAGCAATTTCCCTGTAGATGCTCCAAAGACACATTTATTCGGGTTTAGCCGCAACTTATATTTTGAGCCTTTCAAACAACTTTTGTAGAACTGTTACATGACTTTCTCCCTCTTTAGACTTGGCGACCATGTCATCCACATACACTTCAATCTCTTTATGCATCATGTCATGGAATAATGCAACCATGGCACGTTGGTAAGTGGCACCAGCATTTTTCAATCCGAATGGCATGACTTATAGCAGAATGTTCCCCACGGCGTTATGAAAGTAGTTTTTCCTTTGTCGTGAACGTCCATAGGAATCTGATTATACCCTGAGTACCCATCCATAAATGAAAAGCGGTGATTTCCAGCTGTATTATCGACTAGGACATCAATGTGAGGGAGTGGAAAATCGTCTTTTGGGCTAGCTTTGTTTAGATCCGATAATCCACGCACATTCTAACTTTTCCATCCTTTTTAGGCACGGGCACAATGTTAGCCACCCAGTCAGTGTGTCTTGACACCTCCAAAAATCCGGCCTAAGCCGTTTAGTCACCTCCTCTTTTATTTTCAATGACATTTCAGGCCGCATCCTTCTCAACTTTTGCTTTTTCGGTTCAGCTCCGCATATAAAGGGATCTTATGTGAAGCTATTTCTGGATCCAGCCCGGCATATCATGGTAGGACCACGCAAAGACATCCAGGTATTCTTGAACAATGCAATCATTTCTGAGCGTTCTGGATTTTCCACTATTTTCAGCTCCTTTTTCTCTTCTTCATGCCCATGTTAATCAACTCGATCACCTCATTGTCTAAGTCAAATCCCTTTTCTATGTTCCAGGAGGTCTGAAAATTGCCCAACAATTTCTTGATCTTCATCAGATTCATGGCTATCACAATCAATTGCAGCAAGAGAACCAATTGACGAGTTTTCAAATTCCCTTTCATGAGGCAAAATTTCTATAGCATTTAGATTCCTGGAAAGCAATTATGGTGGGTTGGAAGGCCAAAATAAATAGTGGAAAAGTGCAAAGTAAAATAAGAAAAATAAAAATTAATGAGCTAAAAATGATGACAAAGAGAAAGCAAATAGAGGACTGAAACAAGGAGAATGAAAGACACCAAGAAATATAAAAATGCGGGAATAAGAAATAAAGATGCTGAATAAACACACAAGTTTATTTATGATGTCTTCAAGTAGCATAAATAAAAGCATAAATAGTCTTTCCTGATACAACACAAATAATTACTTTGCAGCAATAACATCAATCACTGGTTTCCAGTTCATTAGCATTTCATCATTGTTGGCAGCATAAATCTTGTTGCTCTTCAGTTGTCTCTATGTCCAAGGTGTTGATGGTGAGACGGTAGCAAGGGGAATGAACTTTTCCACCTGTAATCACTTCAGCTGGACTAGGAAATGTCTCCTTCAAGTGAGGGATCTGCTTTATTTTCTTTTCATGTTTCTCCTGTTGGAGGGCCATGTCATCCATTTCCTCTTCTAACGGTGCATTATATCCAAGCCCAAATCGATTAGGTTTCTTGGAGACCGATATAGGTATTCTAATACCTTGCAACTGTGGTCCTAACCCTTACCATGTAGGTATCCATTCTTAGCCATGATGTGAGCCACTATTTGATTAACATTCTGCATTATGGACCCACTGCATTCATATCGGCTTCACCAACTCCAGGCTATGCCACAAGTTATTGTCTATCGACTCCACATTCTCCACATATGGTAGTGAGACTGGTTTGGATACAATGATGTCCCTTTCTCCATGGATTGTGACAACGATCCATTCTCAATATATTTAACCTTTTGATGCAAGGTTGAAGGTACAGCACAAATATCATTGATCCACGGTCTTCCTAGCAACATGTTATAATCTGAGCCAATCTCCATCACCTGGAATAACACTTCTGATTTGCTTGGCCCAATTTCTAGTGGCAACACCACCTCACCTAGAATGTTTTTCGTAGCTCCATCAAAAGCTTTTACAACCATCACTTGAGGTGATATATCATCCACACTCATTGATAGTTGTTTCAAAGTGGACAGTGGTAATACATTTAACCCTGATCCTCCATCAATAAGGACTCTAGGCACTATGTGGCCTTTGCATTTGAGGGTTATATGTAGCGCTTGTGGGTTAGCCCGTGATATCACTTCTTCATCTAAGAATGTGATCATATTGACACGTTTCACTGGATCCACCATACTTATCATGTTCTCTAATGAAGTGTCGGGCTTGACATAGGCTTCCTTCAGGACCTTCAATATTGCCTTTTGATGAGATTCAGAGGACAAGATTAGTGACAGAAGAGATATTCTAGCAGGAGTCTTCTTTAATTGTTCCAGAATATCATATTCGCTCTGTTTCATGATTTTAAGGAACTCTTCTTCCTCTTCCTCTTTCTTTTCTTCCGACTCTAAACCTTTTTCTACGTTCCCTTCTTCAACAAATTTCCCTTTTCCAACTCCTTGGGTCCATACACCCTTCCACTTCTTGTTATTCCTTTTACCTCCATGATCCTGGTCACTTCCTCACCTCCTTGAGCTTTTGAGGTTTCTCCTATGTCACTTTTCATTTCAACCTCGGTCTCATAATTCCAAGGTACGGCATGTGTGTCCTCATACACAAAGGGTGTAGGTTTCTTCACAGTGATCACTACCTTTCTGGCTTTGCGCCTGATTAAGTGGAGGCACTTGAAGTACAAAACGTTCGATCACATTCACCTCCTCAGGGATATTTCGCTTCTTTTTTGCTTGTATAACACCCAAGTTAAGCAATCTCTGTACATGAACCTTGAAATCCCAACAGTCCTCAATATCATGCCCCAGACTTCCACAATGGTATGCACAACTTGATTCCGCATCATGTTTCTCATGCTCTATTGTTAGAGGTCCTGTTATATGTAACCAGCCTCCTTCAAGCCGATAAAAATTTTCTGCATAGGGGTTTGAAGATTCAAAACTTTCTTGATCAGTGGTTCTTCTACCTCCAAAGCATTTACTCGACCTCCTCCTTCATGATTTGGAATTGGATTATGGACAATATCTGGTTTTGACTCCTCTTGAAAATCCAGCCTCCCACAAGCAATTAGCTTCTTCACTGCCGTCTTGAAACCTTCACAATCTTCGATGGAATGTCCTGCTATGTCCATATGATATTTGCAAGTTAAGTTCGGGTTATACCAAGCTGGGTATGGTGGTTCTAATGGACGCACAGGATATGCCGAGATGAGATGAGCATCAACTAATCGTTGAAAAAGATCAGCATTTGAGATGGATAGTTTCGGGAAAGGTGGTAAGTTTGGGAATCGAGAACGACTTTGGTTTTGGGTATTAGGCCGTGGTGGTGTGGTATTTGGGTGATTCTGAGGATGTATGGTTGGGTTGTAGGTGTATGTTGGGCGAGCTGGTTGGTATGGGCGTATATGGATGTTATTGACTTGAGGTTGGTGGTATGGAATTGTATTTGCATTTGGAGTGACTTGGTATAGTGGGTAAGGAGAGATGGATGGTATTTGGGGTCTTGGCCGTGTCGAGGTATATCTTGGAATGAAAGGTTGCTGACCTTGCACATAACTTACTTCCGCCTCTTTTTTCCTAGGCGGGAATCCTCTTCTCGTGTCCTCATTGCTCATAGGAAGTTTCCAGCTTTAGCCAAACTCTCAATTCTTTCACCTGCGGTTACTAGCTCAGAAAAATCTTTGTATGCTGCTCCTCCATTGTCCCAATATAAGGAGATCCTAAGGTCCCCAAAAAGTACGAACACATTTCAGAAGGGATGAGTGGCGGTTGCACCTGAGCTAAAGTTCTCCATCTTTGAGCATATTGTTTAAACGACTCCTCCTTCTTCCTTTGCATTGTGCTTAATTGCTCACGGGTGGGTGCTATTTCCATGTTGAACTTGTACTGACTCATGAATTGATCAACCAATTCTCTCCAACAAGAAATTTTAGAATGGTCTAACTGAATATACCATTCTAAAGCAGGACCACTTAAGCTTTCATGGAAAAAGCTAATGAGAAACTTCTCATCTTTGGACCATATCGCCATTTTAGTACAGTAACTCTTCAAATGGAACAAAGGATTGCCGGTCCCATCATATTTTGAGAAGTCGGGAACCTTGAAGTCTTTGGGAACTATCAGATCTCCAGGAGGACATAGTTGCTCAATTTCCACATAGCCATAGGTGTTAGGTCCCTGAATGGCCTTAATTTGATCTTGAATCTTCTTCATCCATTCTTCTCTGAATTTGTCTTTATTCACCTCTGGACGGCTATTCTGAGGAAAATGGTTGTTTTTGGATGACAACATGAGGTGGCTCCCAGGGGTAGCATGCCCGTGCCTGTCAGGATGAATGTTCTCTAATGGACGATAGCCTTCCCCAATTGGGATCACCAATGGCATTGTTGGTGGTGGCTGTCCATGAAGGTTATTGAGAATTTCATCCCCTCGTTCACTCCTTGAGTGACATTTACAGCCACATTTGATGTTCCCGGTATGGCTACCATTGCAGTGCTTGGTTGTACCCCTATTGACGCAGTCACTATGTCTCGGTTTGGATTAGCCCCTAATAAATCCAGTGACTCTTTCATGGCTCTCATCATTTCTTCCATCTTTGCTTGGTTATTTGACATTTCATTCAATTTCCCTCTCACTCATCAACTTCCATGCTCAAATTTTTTACTTGGTCAGAAGCATTTCTGGTTCATGATTACCACCAGCCATCTTAGTCCGAGCTCTGGTATTGTGAATATGAGTTAGATCGGTATCTTCCTTCCTTGGGCGCCCAATTGTGACACAGTTTTACCTTTATTCACAATAAGAAAAAGAAAAAAGAATTAGTGAAAAGATAAAAATATTGCAATTTGTTAGAGAGCGGCAAATATATCTGGTCTTGACGTGAGTATCTTTGATGATAACTGTTTCCAGAACGTCTCGTTCAAAGGTACTAAGTTATAGTCATTGCCATGAGACCAACACAATATGAAGAAGCAACCATTCTTTTATTTATCATTTATCATAATCATCATTTTTCATACAACCATTCAAGGAAATACATCATAAATGTCGACAACAATGCTACCCAACAGAAAAGCTTTTATGTGTCTTCAACGTCTTCCGCGATTATTTGCTTCATTCTCCCAATCAAGTCCTTACAATAGCCAATAAAGCTGCTAATTTCAGTTGGGGTTTCAAAAGGGATGATTTCCTGCTCAGCCAGCTTTAAGTGTCTTGGAACGTCTTCTATTGCCGCATTAGCCAACCCTGCTAAGTTCGAAAACGAATCTTCAACTCATGAATGACATGATCTTGGTGTTGCACCTCAAGATCCAAATTTGCAACTTTTTCCTTTTCTTCTCCTAGGGCAGCTTGATACTTCAGGATCTCATTTTTCATGTGTTGATTTAATTCCTCGGCTTCCCTGATATTCCTTGCTCATTTCTTCTATTTGTTGCTTCATTTGTTCCTTTCTGCTAGCGCGGCTTCTCAGCAATCTTGGCCTTTCGAAGTAGCTCCTTTAGTTGCTGATTTTCAGTTATTGCCATATCACGTTCTTGCCTTCGAAGCTTTAGTTCTTTATTGGCAGCTTCAAAACATTCTTTGGTCTTTACCATGTGTTCCTGCCCCATTTTTAGCCTTTTACTGGTCCCTTCTAGAATCTGATCTTTTTCAGCAATTTCTCGCTTTAAAGTTGCATAATCATGAGCGTTTTTCAACTCGAACTCCACTTGTACCTTTTCTTGTTTAGCCTTGTCCAACCTTTCTTTCATTTCTTTGATTTCTTCATTTTCATCAGAATGCAAGGCCGATGTCTTGTCAGGAACAATTGTTGTCAAGATTCTGAATGGCAACTTGACCTCTTGAGCCCTACTTTTCACCCATTGGCGGTAATTTTCTTTTACCGCACAGCTCCTAACTCCCAATTCTTTTCCTTTTCGGATGACGTTGTTCCAAGCAAATGGACCTTCCGTAGTAGGCTAATGTCATGGGAATCTAGGTAATAAAGGACAAATGGAGTAATTGCAGCTTCGGAAGGCGGTCCCATCATGGGGTAGCCAAGCTGGCGCACCAATGCTGGATTGTAATTTATACACCCTCGAGTACCCATAAGGGGTACATTTGGAAAGTCTCCGCATGGTAAATCAAGGTCTGCCATCTTCCCACCAAGGGTACCATCGGATCACCTTTTCATTCAATTTAACCAGGTCTTCAGCCCATTCTCGCCCACTTTTCTTCTTGATACGATGCATTTTTAAATCATCAAGGGGACAAGATGCCTTGTAATTTCTTTGGAAGATATGCGCTGTAACCCACACATATAGTATTGGTAAACAACACAAAATTCTCTTACCATTCCTTCATGACAAAAATCCAAGGAACAGGAGACATCTCTAGGAGGGCTGAAGGGATTGTGACCATGAAACTTTCTAGCAAGGAACACATCAATTGCTGCAAGATCTATGAAACCGTCAATATTGGGAAACAAGACGGTGCCATAAATGGTGAGGGTCAACACATCTGAAAAAGTGTCCCAGTCTTCAGCTTGAGCTAAGCTGTGCAAATGCTTCTCCAAATAATCTCTTGTGAATCCCTTTGTCCCATTTCTACATTTCTGAGCTTCATGCAAATTTCTTACATTTACCTTTAGGACATTTGCTATAGTGTGCAAAGAAGCATAATGTCCTTGGTAATTGTAAGGTTTTTCTCCTTCTAGCGGTAACCCAGGATTCGTTCAAATTCTTCAAGGGTTGGTGCCAACTGAAAATCTTGAAAGGTGAAGCATCGGAGTGGAGGATCATAATCCTGGGCCAATGCTGTGATTGCCTCTACCTGTATTTCCACTTCTAATAGGCTCAAGATTTTTCCATATTTTCTTGTGAGAGAAAGACGTTGCGGTGCTTTCAACAGCTGACTCAAGGATCTCAGGCTTTCTGTAAGGTTTCTTGGTTTTGAGTTGCAAAGTCTTTTTCAATTTCTCTTCATGATTGTTTGGTCTCATGTTTGCTTCCATTTTTAGATACTCACAACAAGACTTTGATATGGTTCTCTAACAAACCTAGCAACGAAGAAAAAGTGAGTTTTTTTTTATATATATAAAAAGGCAATAAACACTTGCATGTTAAAGAATTTATGTACATAAAATAAATAAATTAATTAAAGAAAAGGTATGCTCCCTTTGTGTCCTATTTGAGGTAAAATATGGGTGTCAAAACTGTGGTCCTATGGTTGTTCTATTTTGTGAGCACTTTCACCAGGTAGGTCTATGATCTCAGGATTCTACAGTCTCTAGAGTTAAAGGCTCATTTGGAATGTTATCCCAACGGCAGTGAACCGCTAGATGTAGGACATTCACGAAGAGTCACACTCTAGACGAGATTTCGCAATAACCAACAGGGATGTACATCCAAAATGGCTACCACTACACAATCTCTTACCTATCTCAAGTTGCACTTAGAACCGGGTATAGGGCCCCACTCGTGTGTGATAAATGTGTGAGTGTTGTGTGTGAAGGGAGCATACAAACCTGGAATCCTATAACTACCCATGGTAAAATACCTGCAAAATAAATACAAACAACAAATATACAAAACCAACAATAGTCGCCTACCCTAAAGTTTTCACAAAAAAAAAAAACAAACAAAAGTCATCTACCTTATGGTTGTCACAAAGAAATAAAATAATGCTGACAAAATTCTAGCATAAAAAGAAAATAACAAGATAAAAATATAAAATAAATATAAAATAAAATAAATAAACTAAAAGGAAGTTATAATAATATGCACAATCAATTATTTAGGCTTGACTCACGGAAATCCCAGTGGAGTCGCCATCTGTCGGATCGCGGGGACGGCGAAAAATTAAGTTTTGTTAAAATTGGAGTCGCCACCAAGTTTATTTAAATTGGGAAAACATGGAAAAACCCGTTTTATTAAAAATTTGGTCTAAAACCAGATTTGAGCTGGAGTCGGTTATGCATAGGGAAGGGTAGGATTTAATCCTACGCACCCCTAGTACACCCGTCCTTGAACGGTACCTTAATTGATTTGTGCAAATTATTAATAACCTTTCAAAATATTCATTTTTATATTTTATTTACAACAAAATTTAAAAAATTGAGGAACACCAAGCTCACAACTCAGGTGTTCAAAATACTGTGTTAACAAACGTCACGGTTAAATTAACATTTTTATTCAAAATACAATATTTCACAAATAAGTAACAAATTTAAACTAAATATATAAAAATGAAAATCTCTTATGAATTATAAATATTTACAAATAAGATAAAAGTTTATTTTGATATTTTTACAAAAATAAAATAAAATATAAAGAGAACATGCTTTTAAAGAAAATTTGGAACATCAAGCTTCACAACTCAGATGTCCAGAATGTCAGTTAACAAGCCGTCCGGCTAAATTAACATTTTTTTATTTGAAATGAAATATTTCTTAATGAAACGATTATTTAAATTAAATAAAATATCTCATAAAAAAATTTTTACAAATAAGACAAAAATTACAAAAATTTAATTTTGACTTGACAGGGATTGGAATCGCCTCCTACGTATCCTTGGTGCAATGGGGAACTCAAAGTCACGTAGTTTTTTAAAATAAGTCAGTGATGGATTAACAAAAAAGTTGATTGATTTTAATTGTGAAAATAGATTTTTATTATGAAATGAGATGAAAACATTCTTTTTCTTTTGACAAGCTTTGATTTTAACTGAAATTGATAAAACAAAATTAAATTGTAAACATAACTACACATTTAAGCAAAAACACACAAACGTAAAATAATTAGACTAAAAAACAAAATTAATCATAAACATGATTACACAACTATTTTAAATAAGGCAAGTAAACATATAAAATAATTAAACTAAAAATCTTTATCATTATTTTTTCTTAACATTTTATTACAAACATTAAATTTACTCAAGAGAAATAATCAAATCACTTTTTTATTTTATTTTGCATCATCGACATACTCAAGGATTTATTTTTAACCAAACTTCTCTTATTTAAATCGAAATAATCCAACAAATAAAATCCCAAAATATCAAAATATAAAACAAACACTGATTAAATAAATAAATCTCAATCCAACAGGCTCAAAGTGCAATCCGACATAGACTAAATAAATAACGATCCAACAATATAATAAAACAATATTAACAATAATAATGATAATAATAATATAATTGTAACTACCCTTAACAACCTTCCCCCCACATGCACACGGACAGACACACACACACACACACAAAATAACACAACTCACACACCCACACAGGGACACACATGATGACTCACCCACAAAACACATATTCACGGCCTCCCTTTTTCTCTCATTAACACACACATACACATATTATTTTCAAATAACACTAGAGAAATGAGAGAGAGAGAGAATGGAATGCTGAGAACTGAATCAGAGAGAAAGGAATGGAAAGAGGAAAGACGCTGGGAGGAATCGCGAGAAGACGTTGAGGCTAGATCGGGTGGCACCACGTGGCGCCGATGACGGTGCTCATGGCTGGGCTGGTTCGGCGGATGACGATGCGAGATCGAATTTGAGCAACTTGCGCGCGGAGGAGCGGCTTTTCACAGCGGGCGGGCAGCGGGTGGTGGCTGTCGCCGGAGACCCATCGGATGAGGGCGATGCTGGAGGAGCGGTTGGGATCGTACTCGATCCGCTCGACGGCGCCCATGGAGGAAGGTGCGGAGTTTCGCTTGAGGTCCACGGCATGGAGGAGCTTGGCACCCCCGGTGGAAGGAGGTTATGCGGCCGAGGAGCAGCGGACGGGGATGGCGGCTCCTTCCCTTTCCAGGTTATGTTTTCCTTTTCATTTTGTATTCTAACAATTTGAGATGTGTTTTTGGTTCAAGTTTGGGAACAAAATTTCAGGTGGGTGGCTTGGTGGTGTCTGGGAAGGAAAGAGATGAAGTGGCCAAGGAGGAGGAGTGGATGAGATGAGAAGGAAAAGGAGGCCGGCTATGGAGGGAAGCCGCGGCCTTGCTACTATTTTTTTTTAAAAAAATTTTTTGTATATTTTATTTCAAAACATATACCTCTCTTGTTGTTGGGTTATTCCTGAGATTGTTGATGGTTTCTTTGCAAGTTTTCTTTTTGATGTATCAGGATGTATTCTTGTGTTTTTAAAATTTTCTTGTTGATGGTTCCTTGTGATAATGGTAATGGTGGTTATTGGTGATAGTGATGAGTGAATGGAAAAATGTGTATTTTTTTTTTTTATGGTCTGTAATCTCCCTCTTTTAAGTTTCGTTCCCCCTCCGTTTTTGTATCCAGCTCATCCACCAGAAAGGAAACTTGTCCTTTGCAATGAGGGGTGGGATCTGCATCATGGTGTCTCCCAACAATGAGTCCTGACCAACCCTTGGCAGGAGTAGGAGTCCGTGACTCCTCCCTCTCTTTTTATTTTATTATTTTTTACTGTTATTTTTTTTATAGAAAAAGACATAAGCATGGGCTTGAAACAAAAATGCAATTGGATTGGGTTGAAATGGACAAAAGACAAATAGGCTGCAAAAGAAATTTTGGATAGCAAATTAATTGAACTCTTTTTTTAGTTTTTTGGAGATAAATAAAAAAATCAACACAAAACCTCTTTTTTTCACATTTGTTTTCAATAGAAATTAGATATAATAAACTATGCAAATTTTGGATTTTTGTTTAAAAGACCGACAAAATCGGGTGTTCACAAAAACTATCAAACATTAAGCTTACAATGCAGCAAAAATGAGATTAGTTGTTTTAGAAAATAGGTTTCTAAAGCATATAATATGTAACAAAACCGCTAAACTTAAATCAACAGTTTAAGTAGCGTAATAGAAAAAGTAAAAGAGATCAGGGAGAAGAAGATATGACATAAATATTTTTATACCTGGTTCGGCCAAATCTATCTACATCCAATACTCAACAAAAGTTGAGGTTCCACTAAACATCTTTCTCAAACAAGAAAGAACAATGATAGTTTTTACATTAGCCTTTCCAAGCTTGCACGTGTGACCAGGAGACAACTCCTACTATCACAACCTGAGTAGGTTATTCACCAGCCTCTCTAAGTTGAACCTTGAGTAGTCTTGTACTAGCCTCTCCAAGTTAAACACATGACAAGTAGACAACCCCTCCTGTCACGTTGAAAGTAGTTATTTACCAGCCTCTCCAAGCTGAGTCGTGACTAGTAAGAACACCTAACTTCGCGTTGCAAGTAGTTTTACATTAGCCTCTCTAAACTATCTCACACTGATCACTACTAGATTAAGGATACAAAGGTTTGTGTTTGGGTTGCCACTCAAACTAACCTACACTCAAGTTTCCTTAAAATATACATGATTAACCTAAGATAATTTGAATGACTTCTTTTTATCATTTCTTCCTAGGAAGAACATATATCAATCCAAGAATGTAGAAATAAGATTTTTATAAGTAAGGAAATTGATTACATGATATGATTAACCTTATGGGATGTGAGGAGAGATTTTCAGAGTTTTCACTCTTGTGTAGTGTCAATCTCTTGTTCGCTTGAGCACAACATCTCTATTTATAGATGGTCTTCCTTGCGACCATTGCCTTTGATTAGATCTCCAAGTGACACGTGTTCATCATCCATTTGTGTCTTGAAAAAGCAATCTAGAATAGTAGCTTATGTTTGTTAGAGCTGTTGTAGAAGCCGTTGCAAGATTAAGGTTTCTGATGCTACTTCAGAAACTACTCTTACTTTTTGAACGTGGTTTCTAAACTCTTTCTTCTAGAAGCTGAGTTGTTGACCAAGTTAGCAGAAGAGATGACTTATCAGTTTGAAACTAGGTTTGACTTTAAATTTGAATTTCAAAAATTCAAAGTTCCCTTCTTTTCCAGGAACGTTTATGCTTTGTAACACCCTAATATTTAACTCAAGGACCTATGACATGTTTAAGTTAATTATTAGTTATTACTCTTTTGTTTCAGTTCTTAATTTAAACTCTTGAAAATACTTTAATAAAATTACAGGTAAATTTTTTTTTAAAACAAAACGTGAGCCACGTGTACTAAATAATTAATGCTATTCACCTCCCGTATGAGAGAGGATATAAAAAAATCACGGTATCTATAAATTACAACACCATATTATAATATTATCAAAGTAAATACTGATCGTTCTATCTTGCACCAAAACATACAAACATCACACTACTAACAAAGGTTAAATCAAGTACAGTAATCCAAGACGAACAATGTGCAAACGAATGCAAAATACACTAGCATAGGATCTCTCCTCTCACTACTCCTGCTCAAAGCGCCTGAGTAAAATCTACGGATCAATTCGTCTCGTGTGGCATAAAGTCCCGTGGGTCGAACATGGGCACCTCGGCAAAGATGGGTGCCTCTACGTGTGGCTCGACTCTTCTCATTGGTTGCATGACCGTAGTTTCTCCATCACTGTCACTTCCCACCTCCATAGGGACAACAGGGGTAGACCTCCCTAAAGAGTGACAAGAAGGTAGATCCTTTGATGGGTCCGACCATGACCCAGTAAAATGGGGTGGTGACCGAGGTATATAATCAGGGAAATCTCGAAGATGATCAGAAGAGTGAGCATGTGGAAACTGCCGAGTATGCAGATACGTACGCTTAAAGGCATGGTGATCCGAAAATGGGCAGGAGGGGAGAACCAGTTGCTAGAAACAGGATGTGTAAAGGGATGATCCATAAAGACATACAAATGAACTGTACAATGACCCACAAAATGATATGATTGGTTGATCAGGTCATAGTGCATTTCCCACGTAGGGCATCAGCAAAGATCATCAACATCGCCATCTACCTCTGAAGATGAGATGGAAAGAAAAGAAGAGGGAATGAGAAACTTATAAAAGAATCTCAGTAGGGCTTTCACCTCCTAATGCTTGTGTGTCATCATCATCGTCCTCAGGAACCTCGGTTTCATTATGAAAAATGTGAGCATATATAAGGTTCTTTCATTAAGTTTCAAATACCATTAGCCGAGGTCCATATATTTTAGTATGAATCTTAATGTTATGGATGCATCATACTATATCATGAATGCATGTCAATATCGTATGCCAGTTATCATAGAAATCACAACCAAGGTACATGACATAAAGAACATAATTCTCCTCATTACTCTTTTAGGTGACTTAAATTTCTTATTCTCTTTTCCTTGGGGCCGCCCTATATCTTCTCTCCTCTTTGAGAGTTCTAGGTTATGAGCTCATACCTAACTAGTCGTCACTAGTTTACTCTTATCCTCTTGATAAGCTAAATCCCCGACTCCAAGAGTGTGGGTTAGGGGGCATAGGAACACCTTTCATAACCATTAATTCTAGAGTCTAAAGGGTCCTCTCTGGATCACCTCTCATAACCTTTAATTTGGAGTCTAGAGGATTATTTCCATGTGTCTTATGTCACTTTAATATTAGCATGTTAAATTTAGAGATGCAATGTAAGTATGTAATCATAATTTTAACATAACATATATCATATTCATAACTTTCATATATCATGCATTTTAACCAATCAATCATAAACTCATCATGCCACAATATCCTCACATCATTTATTCACATATGTATTCATATCTTTTGCACATATTTAATAGGCATATTACCAATCATCATCTAATAGCAGTAAACATGCTCCTACCCAGGATGTTGAAATCAATGACCGGACTCAGCTAATGCATATGCTATGCTCAAATAGGATATATACAACATACTAGAGGCCACATTTTATATAATTTCAAAGACAAAACATATATAGTCATCAATTCATGTTATTTTGCATGGAAACACACTCATTTTCACATTTCTGGTCCTGGTAATCGATTACAGAAGCTGGTAATCGATTATCCAGTTAAATTTTGAAACAGACATGAACAAGCTACTGGTAATCGATTCCAGTGTGTGGTAATCGATTACCAGGGCTCCATAATTTTGAAAATTGAAGTTTTAACATACTTTGAGTTGCTCTTTCATTCTAAAACCATTAAAAAACTTCATTCCAATTTTTCCCTTGAGATTATACTCATATTTTCCCAAATTGAAACAATCACTTCATCAAAAACAATTACATCCTTCAAAATCAAATTCTCTTTGTATATCAAAGAAACAAGATTCCAAACCTCAAAACAAAGTAGAGCCAACTTGAAACCCAAGATCCTTATAAGGCCAAAACTCATATATTGAATTGTGTCCATAATCAAAATTTCCATTTAAGATAAAAGAGGCAAGTCTTTGAGCTTTAGAGATTTAGGTGATAACTAGAATCATAAACATGCCATGCAATCTCATTTTTAATCTTGGTCCTTATAAGGTGATAACTTGAACTTTAAACATGAATATGCAAGTCTATTTTCCTGTCTTTAAGATTTAAGGTGAGGACTTGAAATTTAAATATGATGTGCAAGGCTTGAAATATAAACATGATATGCAAGTCCATATTCTTATCTTTAAAATTTAAGGTGATGACTTAAAATATAAACATGATATGCAAGACTTGGAATATAAACATGATATGCAAGTCAATATTATTATCTTCAAGTATTAAGGTGATTACTTGAAATATAAACATGATTATACAAGGCTTGAAATTTAAACATGATATGCAAGAGCTTGAAACATAAACATGGATGCAAGTTTATTTTTATATCTTGTTAAGCTCAAAGCTCAAGACCTTTAAAGAATGAAACTCTTTGACTCTAATTAATCTTAACAGAAAGGAAGTGAACTTTAGAGTTCTCATTATCATGGTTCCAAGAACCTTATTTTTTGAACTTATCATCAAGCTCAAAAAGAATCAACTTAAAGAAAATTAACAATTATTCCGTTAATCTTTTGACAACAAAAACTAGACCTTCAACTTTAGAGGTTTATTATATGATGGATTCACAACCATCACCATAATTCCTAATCATCAAGCCATAGGAACTGAAAATTAAAGGAAAGAACAAGAGAAAGAACATGAAATAAAATCCCTACCAAGTTGTTTCTTGTTTACAAAAGATAAAGCTTGATCTTTTATGAAGTAAGAAGAAGAAAATCTGTTCTTAATGATGATAGTGAGTTTGGCCAAGGCAAGTTAGAATGGAGAAAGGATTTTTCTTGTGTTCTTGTGTTTGGAAATGAAAAGTTTATGTGTTTAGGAGTTGATCTATGATGGGAATGTGTTTATTTGAGGTTGAGAACTTGGATAAAGGATGAGAATAAAGCTTCTTGGCTATGAAGGAGGAAGAAGAAGGAAGCTTAGAGTTCTTGAGAGAATGTAGAATTTTTTGAGAAATTTTTGAGCAAGACAACTCCAAAAACAAATGGTAAGGCAATGATATGTCTTGCAAGTGCATTGTTTGTTGGAATATATAAAACAAGAGGATGATGGGGAGCATGGAGGCCGGGCATTGCTAGGCTATAATGGGGGACAGTTGTGGATTTCTTGATAATGATAGGACATGTAGGATAGCTTATTTAATTAGATAGTAAATCATGAATTGGTAACTTAGTGTAAATGGTAAAAATCAAGTGTTTAGGATTTACCAAGACAAGGTAAAAGAGTAATCTTATACTAGTAATGGAATTAATCTCAATTGAGTTGAAAATCAATTAGTAACATAAGTCCTAATCTTAAGACAAAGAAAGAAAATGCACTAGATTTACCTTAATCCTAACATTATTGATTTTATGAGTCCTTGTGATTAAGAAAGGAAATTAAATTTCCCTAAACAATTCTTAGGCTCTAATTACGTCAAGTAATTATTTTTAACCTCAAGTAATTATTTTTAATCCAAGATTAATGAATGAAATCAATTCGAAAAGAGTTAGAGTCTAATATTGCCTTAATTATTTAAGTGAACTCATTAAGCACTAACTAAGGGTAAAAATGTAATTTCACATAAAACTCTTTGGAATTACCTGAACTTTCAGATATTACATAGTACAAATATTTTAGGCTTCCTGGGTGATGATCGGGTTCAAACATTACTAAATCTCATGTTAAACTACTAGGGATAATTTGGTAATTTTACGTACGGTAAAAACTAGGAGTTGAAATTTTTACCTCAACATCAACATATCACAAATAATTCCTTTTAAACATAAAACTAACCCCTTGAGGATAGTCGATTGGCTATCTTCAATTTCTGGGCAAAAATGACCTCAGGATTATTTTGGTCATTTTGCACAAGGAAAATCGGATTTGCAATTTTCAAAAATTGCTATGCAAACCTCATATAATGTTACCCTAATGTTAAAATTCCTAATTAAGGTTTGTTCAACCTCAAATTTTGTGCGAAAATTACTTAGGGGCATTGTGGTAATTTTGCACAACAGGAAAATGGAGCGTTACACGCTCCACAATGAAGTGAGCTTTCTGAAGTGCGATAATCAGTTCCTCGATGAATCTTCGGTCTTCTGATATTCAATCCAAGCTTTGTGATGATGAAAGATTTGTGATCATGATGGTTGAGGATTGTGTAACACGTTATTAGAGTTTGCTTAATATCTTCATTTTGAGCGTACTTTCTATGTCCAGTACTACTTTCTGAAGAACTATGTCTTGGTTTCTTGCCCTTGTTTTGATTTTCTTTCATTCGTAAAGCATGTATGCGTACTTTGCACGATATAATATTCACTTCTATTAAGTTCAATCTCTTTATATGAGATAAATCATGTTTGCACATAAAAAGTGAAATTATTCTCGCTTCAAGTCCGTGTTATGTAATCAGAAATACCTATATGCTATGTCAAGAAACTCAAGGTAGACATTAGCCATTCTTCAAAGTGATTTCTTTAAATTGGTTTTACTGTCATTCAAAACATATTGCCGTAAAGCTTTTTAAAGGGTTCTGAGCTAACAAGTATCTAAACAACGTGGGCTGTTCTTCAATATTAATTTTATGGTTATTGCTACATTTCAATCCACTTATTTGTGTATCATTTTAAACTAAATAACCCCAATTCATCTACTTGTTAATGTTAACAAAAAAAAGCTCAATAGATGTCCATATAAGCTTAAAGCACCTAAAATTGGTACATCATTATTTTCCTATTAAATAATAATTACATTAATTAGTGTCATCAAATTTCACCATAATTATATTTGGATTAAATTAGATGAGAGATTGGGAAAAGTTCCCTATGCTTTATCAATTCGGTTATGTAATGTGGGTGACAATGGCAATATCCTAGTTCCTGGCTTCATGCTGTTTAATGAAGTAATCTTGGATCTAAACAAGTGACATAGACATTAAAAAATATAGGGGATGTATAACTACTGTATTTTGCACATTGCAGAGGCCTCTAGCAGTAGCTCCTTTTTCCATGATGGGTTTGGAGGCTTATACATGAAGTCTTGATGACTTTGGTTTTGAGGATTATCTAAATTATAATGACATGATTTGCCTTTATGCTATTGCTTCTGTTGTTTCTGATTTCTTTTTTTTTTTGTTTCATTTATTATCAAATATTGTGTGCACACTCTTGAGAATTAGACACTCTGTGGCTATTGGACATGCTTCATAGGATGGCCATTGCAATTTGCCCTTGTCTATATAAAGGCCATTCTGCCCTAGTTTTATGAAATTGAAGCATTTTGTTATTAACATTATAATGATGCTATCAATATTATATTTGGTTAAAAAGGTTTGTAATAGAATTTTATGCATTTGAGCTGGGCATTTGTTGTTACACAGCCTATTCCGACTTATTTCATTGGTAGTCAGGAGAAATGATCCCTTATAGTTAAGTGGTAAAATAAAAAGAAAAAAGGGAGTGGTAACCGACAAAATCAATAAGAAAGAAAGAAATTATTTTAATTAAGTGATACTAGTAATAGAAAGAAAGAAATTATTTTAATTAAGTGATAATAGTAATAGATGTAACTATGGTTTTATTTTGCATGAAAATAAATTCATCTACTACCTTTAAATTATTGTAAATAGATGAAAATAATGTGTACATATTGAACACTAACCTCATTTTTTTCATTTTTTTCTATTTCTTTAATTTCACGCTTTTTTCTCTCACTTTCACTCTCTAATACTCTTACTCACTCACTTCACCCACTCACTTTGTAAGACACGTTATAACGTGTACACACAAAATAAATTCATCTTCTACTTACCTTTAAATTGTTGTTGACTGGTGAAAATAATATGTACACTTTGAATGCTAACTTCACTTTTTCCCCTTTCTTCCTCTTCTTCTCTCACTTTCGTTCTATGACGCTCACTTTTTAGACACGTTATAGTGCGCACGCACACACACCCTTTCTTTCTCTTTCTTTCACGTTCTCTTTTCTTTCTCTCACTTTCATTTTCTGACACTCACCCATTCATTTTTAAAACACGTTACAACTCCCACTCACTTTTTAAAACACGTTACAAACACACAGGGGATAAGCTAGAAGATTTGGACAGGAATGGTTAATACTTAATAGTTAATTTCATATAAAAATATATATCATATAATTTTAATTATTATTAAGAAATTTAAATAAAAATCCTTCATATATACAAGAAATAAATGTTTTATGATCAAAATTAGAACGAAACACACACACACATATGTATATATATATATATCTATTATAATATTTAAACATCTAGCTAAATAAAAGAAATATAAGAATCAACCAAATAAAATATTTTAAAAGGGGGCAAATCTGAAAAATTGAAAAATATATAAACAAATTAAAATGTTTAGGGGTCATGCCTTCCTTAGTCTCAATGAGGCTCTACCTATGCATATGCATGCTTTATTTCTCTTTCTTTCATGCCTTCTTTTCTCACTTTTACTCTCTGACACTCACCCACTCACTTTTTAAAACAAGTTGCAGCACATAGGCTCTATTCTCTCCTCTCAGTCTCACTGTGTGACACTCACCCACTCATTTTTTAAAACACGTTACAACACACACACAAACACACACACCCCCACACACCCTCGTTCTATTTCTTGTATGCTCTCTTTACTCTCTTCCAACTCTCACTCTTTGACACTCACCTACTCATTTTTTAATACATGTTACAATGCGCGCACATACAAACTTACACAAACATTTTTACTTTCACATATGCACATCTCCTTTTATAGCCTTCAAAACTCTCTCTCTCTCTCACACGCACACGTATGCATATGTCTTTATGTAGCCTTCAAAAGGCAACATATCATTTATTACTTGGTGGTAAATTGCGTACGTAAATGCACCGTCCAACCACCTTATATTTCTTTTTAATTTTTTGTTTTTAACTTCTATAGTTACTTATTTTATTTGATTGTGTAAAATTATACATCTTACTCTTATCATTTAATTTAATATTCTTTCTATATTTTATTAAATTTTATTCCCAACATACTTTGAACTTATCTTTACTAATTTATGGTCATATTTTAACCAATTAATGTCTGTTAATAGACATTGATGCAAAATTATCAAGTAAAACAAATAAAATATTTAAGTCAAAGAGTTAAAATTGCTACTACACAAATTTTTTAATGAAAAAGGATGTCACAAACACCATGGAGATTAAAACCCAATACTGCTGTCAAGTTATCTTTGAAACACATCATGGTAGGCTTGTATAGTTTTATTATTGGAGACTAAATTAACTCAATTAAGTCTCAAAAAGTATTAATATGCAATTGTTACCAACTCCTTTATTATGTATGTACTCGGCTATAAGAAGGAATCAAGAAAAGCTGTCTTTGATCTCACTTTTTTTGGTAATGTTAGTTTAGTGCAGGGACTTGATTATAAAGTTTTATTCACTATAAGGACTCAATTACAAATTTTTATTCATAATAAGGATCTGATTACAAATTTTTAAACTATAGAGATTTAATTAAAAATTTACTAAAATTATAGGGACCTACAAATTAATTAAATCAATAATTAAATATAATAGTTGACCTTGATATATTATCAAATGTAATGTTTATCTATACTTATATTATTATATGTGTAGTTAAAATAATTAAAAAAATTAAGAATTTTATATTATCATCAGGATTAAAATTTAAAGTAATTCAATTATTCAAAATAAAACAACAACATGGTAGAGGGATCAAGATACATGAGAAAACTAAGAGAGATTTATTTAAAAATATTTATAATTTTAGATACTCAATCAAGAGATCAATAAAAAAACACAAAACCATGAAGTAAAGCCACTAATACAGTGCGCTAGTAATGAGAAGTTTGAATAGTTTGCACGGAATTATAGGTTCAAATCTTAACTTATGTATTGAAAAAAGAAAAGGAAAAAAATAAACATATTTTATTGGTGTGAACACTGTATTTTGTCCCAATCTTTTATATATAAGAAAAAATAAAAAACAAAAAATAATAAATCCTTTTCTTTTTTTTAGCACTTTTTAAAAATTGTTTTTTTTTTTAATTTAGCATCAATTAAATACTTTTAGTTCAATCAACTTTTTTTTTTAATCGGCATCAATTAGAATCTCAATCAATTTTTTTTTTTTTTTACATTTCAATCAAAATCCCAACTAAATCTGATCAATTTCACGACGATACATGATGGCACAGCCTTTAGACTAGTACCCATCCTTCACAGCCCATAACATTTTCAACGACAATCCTCACACACTCCATCATCATTTATCAACCACCCCCATCACCCTTCATCATCTCTTTCATAACAACCTCCACGACCACCACAAACTAATAGAACCCTCAACATCACAACCACACAACCTTCTTCCTCACCATCACCACCATAACTCCTCACTACTAGAGGTGGGTATGCGCTGGTCCAGCTTCGTAGCCCGGTCCGCGGGACCACAATTAAACGGGCTGGGCAGTCGTTTATAAATGGACTAAGTTTTAGGGTGGTCTGTGTCGCCCGCATAAACCCACGGACCGCGGACCAGTCCGCATAACCTTCACATTTTTGCCCCTGCATAAGCTCGCGGACCAAATCGCGGACCAGCCTGTGCCCGAACCGCGGACCATGTGTGAACCAACCGCGGACCATGTAGATAAGACGGAACAAACACGACCAGCCCACATAACCCTTTTTTTTTTCTTCATATTTTTTTTTACTTTTTTTTTATATCCTATATTATATATTTATATTATACATTATATTTTACCAAATACAAATACAAAAAATAATAGAATAAACCAACTTACCAAAGTTCATCCATCAAGAATATAAATAAATAACACAAATAGAAGCATTCCCTCACTTATGCGGGCTAGCGGGTTGGTCGCGAATCGCACGGCCAGGCCGTTTAGCACGCTGGTTAGCGTGATAAAAAAGTCTCCAGGTTGGCGGACTAAAAATTTTATGGTCCATTTTTTTGCGGGTTGCCAGTTAACGTTGGTCGCGATCGCGGCCTGTATACACAGCTCTACTCACTACAGCCAAAACTGAAACCATCACCCCCGATAGCCAATCAACTATTAACATTGCAACTCTAAAGCACCGACACGACAACCTTCCTCGTTGAGTCATTGCAAACTTTCCTATAATAGTTTTACCATTAAAGCCATAACCACCATCCTTACCCCTCATAAAGCCCTTCCATTGGTCTTAAAACACAGCCTATACAACCACTCTATCATCCTTCACCCCACAATCACCTCGATCATCTTCAACCCTAAACGGCGTAGTGGTAGCTACCGCGCCATCAATCTCGAACCATTGTGCCAACCACCAGAAACCAACAGTCCGGCGCCATCATCGCGATCACTTGCTAAAGTTCGCGAAAAGCGCTACCGCAAAGCCTTGCCGCCACTGTCACCGCACTTGCCGCCTATGCTTGTTTTCCTCCTATTGCTAGTGTATTTCTTTTGTTACCGTAAACCAATGATGTAGGGATTTAGGCTATGATTGGGAGATTTACTTATAAGAGAAGGGAATGATCATTAATGGAATAGAGAACAAAGATGATGAGTGAAGTGGAAAGTAAGGTACCACTTTGTTGTTTGGGATTTTATAAAATGAGTGAGTGGAATGGAAGGGTGTATACAATTTTTGGCATATAACAGGAACAACACACTTAAAGCTTCCTTGGCCATTCTCATCCTCCCAATTAGGGGTCAATAAATCACTATTGTGGATGGCTAGGAAGGGCATCCTTCTCCCTTAATGTCCTTGCCTCTCCCTTCAAAAATCTTACTTCCTAACAGAGTTTGTTCAGCCATTCCCTTATACTCTATGCCACTCCCTTAGTTTTTTAGGCCCCCAATTAGACCCTTAGTTTTTGTTTTTTAGTTTTATTTTTGGGTCAGGTCTTTTTGGGTCTTATTTCATTTGGGTTCGTTTGGTTTTAGCTTTGTTTTTTTTTTCTTTTTCCTACAAATGGGATGTTTTTCTGCAAATAATTTTTCTTTAAATAAAAATTATTTTCACAACTAAAATCAGCCAACATGCTCTTTTTTTCTTTTAATTAAAATCCATCCAACATATACTAATTTTCTACCAGAATGACGTGACTTTAATTTTAGGTATAAAAGTGCACGAGAAGAGGGTTGAATCGTGTTTTACTCCTTTTCGCATTTGAAACATTTAAAGAAATATTATCAATTACTAAGTTTGAAGCGCAGTGAAAAATATATTTGCTGTTTCAGAAGTATATTTCTGAAGCATAGAAGGGTAACAAAAGCCAAAATGATATATCAGGAAATATTAAAATATACAACATAACAAAGAAAGTAAAGGAGATCAGGGATAATAAGAAGTGACACAAGTATTTTTATACTGGTTCGGTCAAACTGCCTACATCCGGACTCAACACGCGTTGAGGTTCCACTAGTCATCTTTCTCAAACTAGAGAAAGAAACTTGATAGTCTTTACATTAACCTTCTCAAGCTCTTTCATATGACCAGGAGACAACCCCTACTTTCACAACTTGAGTAGTTATTCACTAGCATCTCCAAGCTGAACCTTGAGTAGTCTTGTACTAGCCTCTCCAAGCTAACCTCGTGATAAGTAGACAACCCCTCCTGTCACGTTGAAAATAGTTATTCGCTATCCCCTCCAAAGTAAACCGATAGTTTTCCCAAGCCTGTCCAAGCTGAACCCGTGACCGGAGACAACCTCTACTATCACGTTGAAAGTAGCTATCCATCAGCCTCTCCACTGAACCGAGTAGTCTTCCTCAGCCTCTCCAAGCTGAACCTATGACCAATAGACAACATCTACTGTCATGTTGAAAATAGTTATTTACCAGCCTCTCCAAACTAAACCAAGTAGTCTTTCACCAGCCTCTCCAAGCTGAGCCAAGAGCAGCAAGAACACCTTACTGTCGCATTGCAAGTAGTTTTGAGGAGCTTCTCCAAGCTATCTCACACTGATCACTAATAGATCAAAGGTACAAAGGTTTGTGTTTGGGTTGCCACTAAAACTAACGTACACTCAAGTTTCCTTAAAATGTACATGAATAACCTGGGATGACTTGAATGACTTCTTTTCGCAAATCTTCCTAAGAAGAACATATAACTATTTAAGAATGTGGAAGATTTTTACAAGTAAGGAATCTGATTGCATGATGATGTAATTAACCTTACTAGATGAGGAAAGATTTTTGCAGAGTTTCCTCTCTTATGTAGTGCAGTCCTGCCATTCATTTGAGCACAACATCTCTATTTAAAAATGGTCTTCCTTGTGACCGTTGCCCTAATTAGATCACCAAGTGACACGTGTTGATTATCTTTTTGTGTTTTGGAAAAATAATCTAGAAGAGTAACTTGTCTGTTGTTAGAGGTTTTACAGAAGTTGTTGTAGGATATAAGGTTTCTGATGTTACTTCAAAACTACTCTTACTTTCTAACGTGGTTCTGAACTCCTTCTTCTAGAAGCTCAGTTGGCAGAAGAGATGACCCACTAGTTTGAAACTGGGTTTGACTTTAAATTTGAATTTCAAAAATTCAAAATTCCCTCCTTTTCTAGTTACGTTCAATGCTCCACAGTGAAGTGAGCTTTCTGAAGTACGAATAGTTCCTTGATGATTCTTTGGTCTTCTGTTCTTCAATCCAATTTTTATGAAGATGAAAGATTTGCAATCATGAAGATTGAAGATTGTGCAACACGTTGTTCTCAGAGCTTTTTGATATCTTAGTGTTAAGCATACTTTCTGATGTCTAGTGCTACTTTCTGAAGACCCATGCCTTGGTTTCTTGCTCTTGATATGATATCCTTTGATCCATAGGCATGTATGCATACTTTGCACGATATAATGTTCACTTTCTTTTAGATTCAATCTCTTCATATGAAATAAATCATGTTTACACATACAAAGTGAAATTATTCTCGCTTTAAGTCCGTATTATGTTAACCAAAAATACATGTATACTTTGTTAAGAAACTCAAGGTAATTAGTCATTCTTCAAAATATTTTCTTTGAATTGATTTTGTTGTCACTCAAAACATATTGCGTTAAAGCTTTTTGAAGGGTTCTGGAGCTAACAATCTCCCCCTTTTTATGATGACAAACCAATTTGAAGAAAATATTTTGAAGAGATATTGAAAAAATAGGATTGAATATGTCATGATAAAAGCTATTCTTTCTAAACATTAAAAGCTTGTGACATTCAGGGAGTTCTTTCTTGAGGCATGATATGGATAGATTCAAGAATGTTTTATAGCCTTAAGTAACTTTAAATCAGAGTTGATTTTGGTTGTTTATGAAATAATTGAACTTACTTAGAATACTTTCTGAGATGTATCAAAATGGTAATGAATTGTTATCGTTTAAGTCCTTTTAACACAACCAGCTTGATTTTCAGTTATTTAAAGAAACTTTCTGAAGTAAGCGTGCTTGGAAAGAAAAACAAGTAATACTTATGATATTTTATCTTGATTGATCCTTATTCAACACAGCTTTATCTAAACCACATTTTTGAAAACCAATGCTCAATACATATGACAATTTTCAACAGAGCATGCATGATCAAAAGAAGAAAGCATATTGATGCTTATATAGTTTCTGATGCTTAGAGAAACCTTAAATCAAATTCATCAGAATATTGCTATGCTAGGTTTCTAAAGCTCATTAGGGAACGATCCCAAATATTATCAAAACAAAGCATAAATAAGCTTTTTTGATTTTGAGTAGTGAAACTTTTCTCATAAGTATCAGAGCATGAAAGAAACCAATTTTTATGAAAAGAAACTTAACACAAATGCTCATGCCTTTTGTGAAAACATGCTCACTGATATAGACATGACACATTATATTCCATATAAGCACAACACACTTTGAAAGAGTTCTGAAGCTCACAAACTGATCTTAGTTGTATCAAAAACATGTAGGGGTTTCTAGTTCTTGTCAGAAATATTCACAACTAAATTTCGATCAAGTTATACAAAGCTTTTAAGACCTTCTCATATGTGTGACAGAGAGAATGTGTTTCATAAAAAGATTAAAGCACATCATACACATCGAAGCACATCAGATAGACACGAGTATTAGAGCAACAAGAGAAAGATTTTGTGCTCTAAAAGATACTTCTCATTGCTAATCACACATGTATAAAAGAGCTAAATATCTTAGCATGCTAAGGAATGAGTAGATAAGACCATACACATAGAAGATAAGAAGCAAACATTTACCAGCAAGATATATGATTAGCTAAGCATAAGCAGGCATCAATATGTATCAGAGCTTTAAAGGAAACAACATTTAGAACAGATATGTACCGAGCACAAGCGTGATATAAAAAGAATCTTATAAGCCAAGATAAAATGTCAAAACATAAAAAGACTAAACAACAAAAGAATATGCAAAAAAAATTTCTCTGAGCTCCCCTTGAATTCTGTAGCACTTGATCTTCTTTATCTTTTCTCTTTCTTCTCCCTCTTTTGACCTCATCAAAAAGAAAATGTGCTGGAAATCAAAGGCACTATCTTCAACTTCGACATCTCAGCTTTTGTAGAATCTCCTAGTTGGTTTGAAGAATCCAAAGCAGTTCTTCATTTTGTCTAAGCTTGGGCACTGTGTTCTATGATCATTGCCTCAAGTCGATCCTGTTTGGAGGCAATCTCTCTCAAGTGGTGTAAGATGATCTAATTGATTTAAGAGTTTGCTGAAGGCACGGTTGAAGATGAATAAGGCAGGTGAATGGGTGCCGATGATGGAGTAGCTCTAGGAGAAGGCTCAGGGATATCTAGGGGTATAGTCTTCCAGATTTAGCGATTCAGCCTGGTCATTAGTAGCAGTAGCAGGAGTTGGAGAGGATGACATGCCCACATCGGAGGAGAGCGAGAAGTAGGCTCAGGAATAGAAGCAACAACTTTAAGCATCTGATCGAGGTGGAAGCAACAACTTCACTAAGAGAAGCACCAACATCTGATGCTCTATCCTCTTCTTCTTCCATCTGAGTGATGCAGATAGAAGGAGAATGAGGCACCAAGAGGATTATAGTTGATTCTAGTCCATGTGCTTCCTTTGCTGGCTCTTCAATGATAGGCTCCAAGGAAGGTTCTTCATAGATTGGCTCTAGAGTGGAGAAGAGTTCATTGATAAAGGAATTTAGTTCATCTACTCCTTCTTTTTCAATTTGTGTTTTTAAGGTAATCAACTTTGTTATGGATTTCATCAAATTATTTATTGTCATGAAGTCATCATTGTCACCTAGAGAAGTTACTTTGGACTCCATAATTGTTATCCCTGTGGACTAGTTGCTGGTATAGTGAAGCGACTAGATTCCGACGCCATTGTCCCCTCTCGAGGATCAACAAGGATGGGTATAAAGGTAAAACCAAACTGCTGAGCCATGGGTTTTGCTGATTGTTCTTCAATGACAACAAAGGGCTCAAGAACTTAGGTTTTCTTCTCTTGCTAGACCCATAAATTCCTTTTGCCTCCTGAATTTTCTTGCTTCTTCAAGCCTCCGCTTTTCTTGAAGAATTTTCTGTTCTTTGAGAATTCTTTCTTCCTCTTCTTCATCTTCAGATGATTCAGATATTGTAGTTGTTGCTTGAGTTTGTGTAGCATTACTCATGTCTTTCAGAATGAGTGTTGCTTGGCTTGCTTTCTTAGGCAAACTTTTGAATTTTGGCTCTGAGACTTTTCTTCAAATCGAAAGCTTGTCAGGTCTTCCTTGGGATAGCTCACTTCTGAGGACTCGACCTCAGCTCCAAAAGATTTGGTTGACTGTGAGACTTCAACTTGTTTCTGTTTCTTATACAACCTTCCTTTTCTCTTCCTTTTAGGCTTAAGAGGAGATTCTTGAGTTACTGTTTCTCAGATTCATCATCTCCTGCTTCTAGCTTTCAGAGCTATTTTCAAGAACAACAATCTTCCTTTTTGTCATATTCTTTTTCTAATGTCCTTTTCTTTTCTTCCTCATGAGATCCTTTAGCATCCTTGATCAAGGAGCTGGTCTTTCTGAGTTGTCTGCATGAGTATGGAATGAAACTTCTTTATTGTTCTGAAAAGCTGATTGAAAAGTTTATGCTGGTAAGATATTCAAACCACTCTTCAGCGAGAGGATATCTGACATGTTGAAAAATCCTTATCAGGCATTCCATAGGGAACTCCAACAATTTTTCTTTTCTCCTTGGTGATTGCTTCAAGCATGTAGTCCATTATTATTTTGGGCAGATTTACTTTTCTTTTGGATAAAAGGCAAAAAAGTAGAATACAATCCATTCCCAATATAACATCAGTGCTTCCTCGCCTGGAAAGGATGGTAAATTGGACTACAGTAAAAACCTTTCTTGCCTGTGAACTGAGAATAGATGTTGTAATGTTGTCAGGACGGTATTTTGTTGAATTAGTGAGGCATTTGGAGACATCTTCTTTGCTCACTCCCAATGATTTGAACCATTCCTCATGAGCCAAACAGTTTACTCTAGTAGACAGAACCCTAATCACTATAGATAAGTCAGATAACCTAATTTCCATACAAGTGTCCCTGATGTTGGCCTTGAGAGTATTTTGATTTCTTTTAAGAAAGGCATAGAAAGTAGTTACCACTCCAGGAAATACTCTGTTAAAGATATCTAGAAAGTACTCCTACCCCTGAAAGGTAAAAACTTTTATGAGAATTCTAACTTGGTTCAGAATTGTTTAGCCTTTTTCCAGGAACTATTGTTCTTTGGGAGAAATTCTCTTCGTAGTTTTCCTGTATATTTGCATCATTAAACATGATGAATGGTACCCCTTTTGTAGAAGAATGGTTTAGTTCTTTTCCTTCAGCCATTTAGGTAGAGAATGTGAAGATAGGCCACAAAGATTGAGGCTTGAAAAAGAAGATGGTAGAGAGATAAGTCTTCAAGGTGTTAAGTAGTAAGGAGTTTGTGAGAAAAGAAGAGCTTGTTTAGGTTGCAAAAAATTGAGAAGATGATTAGCAGTTATAGAGAAGGTTTGAGGGTGAGGAAAGATGAATCGGTTGATGAAATGTGTGGAGGAAGATGAGGGTAAAAGGTGATGTGTGAGAAGTGAGGGTTATTTAAGTGATGGGACATAGTTGACTGAAGATGAGGCGATGTGGGAGAGAAAACCTAAAAGAGTGGGAATTATGTCGCCTTTTTCATCCATTTCAAAAAGAGAGGTTTCTGACACTAGGGATTACTTTCTGAGCTTCATGATTCACTTTTTGACCCATTGGAGACACACGTATACTCAACATAACCTCATATAATCTTCATTTTCTGACCCTCATTTCTTCTTTCTGTCCATCCATCAATTTTTTGATCAACCTATCTTCTTTCTGAACTTGTAGACGAGAAATCTGATCTTTAATGGGATACATGGTCTTGGAAATTGATATCTTGATATACCAACCAATATGCTGATCTTGCAGACTGAATCTTCTAATCGTGAAGATGATGACCTTGCTAGGTCTTCGTTAGGAATTATGAGGAGATGATGCCCATATATATTCATGTATGAATGCATATGCAGATTTTATAAAAACTTTAAGTTTTAAAAGCTTTTTCAAACACAAGAGAGATCTTCAGTTAATGGTTTTGATAATCCAAAATGCATATGATGAAGACCAAGTGTCAGATACATTCACAAGTATTATCTCAACATCCCCTTTTTGAATAAAATCTTTGAATAAAAGATGTTTTCTAGCAGCACTTGGATATAGAGTGCTGATGAAGAACCTTAGCAAGATAGATATCACACGTATTATCACATAATATATTGATTTGAAATATCTCAAGAGATAGTCTTCTAGTTGGTTCCTTATCCACAGCATCTGGGTGCAACAAATTGCAACAGCTACATACTTGGTCTTTCTACTCTGTCTTCTTTTGTAAACCCATTTCTTTGCAAAAAGGTGCTTTAGTCTTTCAAACTAAGCTCGAGGAGCTTGTTTCATACCTTAGACAGCCTTTATTAGCTTGAAGACATGGTTGGGAGGGTCTTTATTTTCAAAACCAGGAAGTTGCTTTATATAAAATTCCTCATAGAGGAATCCAGTTAGAGATGTAGACTTAACATCCATTTAGTAGAGAATGAATCCCTTGAAGGCAGCAAAAGTAAGTAGCATTCTGATGGTTTTAAGCCTAGCTATTGGTGCAAAGGTTTTATCATAATCAATCTATTCTGTTGATTATAACCTTGTGTGATCAAACTTGCTTTGTTTTTCATGACTTTTCCAACACCATTGAATATGTTCTTGGAAGACTCCTTTGTATTGATGATGATTTTTCAACTGGTCAGCAGACTTTGCCTTTTTCGAACTTGGTCAACTTATTTTGCAAAGTATCTATCCAACTTTGATTTTCTCAAAGCTTCTTTAATATGTTCAGGCTCAAAAGTGGAGATGAAAGCATAAATTAGCATATCTCTAAGGGATGACTTGGTCCTTATACCCTTGGAAAAGTCTTCACGAACTTTATTTTAAAGGCCGCCTTTAGGTTAGAAACTCCCTTGTAGTTTCTGTCATTGAGATTCCTTAGCTTCTCTTGTATCTTCAAATTGCTCATCTTTGTGTCTAGAAAAATTACTTTATGATCATTTTGGAGTTCTGAACATGTTTTCTGGAGAGGTGATGTTCTGGAGCTCACTTTCTGAAGATTTTTCTTTCATTAGCTTGCTTTCTGAACTTCCTTAAGACTCATTTTCTTAAGATTTTTCTTTAGTTCTTTTGAAAACATTAGCAAAGACTTCTTTAAGCTCATTCATCATTAGCTTGAGTCGTTTAAGGATCTTAGGCTTTGAGCTTCTGATCCACTTCTTGATTTCAGGATAAGTACCTGTAAGATTGTTGTTCCTTGGCATTCCAGCTGTGGACTTTTTCAGTCATACCTGCAATATGAATAGTTATTGATCTTAGTAACCAAGCTTTCTTGGGTCCTTTATGGTTAGTTTTCAATGGAGAGGTTTTCCATGCTTTCTAAAAGATTCATTTCTCAATAATCATTTGTCAGATGGGTATTCCTTCCTGTGCTAGAGAAAGCAATCACAATATAGAGATATTGAAAGAGGTTACATTGCTTCTTCTCTTAGATATCATTTTCATATCTCAACCCTATTTCCTGAAAATATGGCTTCTAACCTTTAGCATAAAAATAAGGTTTTTGTACCATTTATCATATGAGCTAGGTCAGGTATTAGAAACTTGAAGCCATCTCAAATTTAGAAATAACTTTCTGACATTTTTCTCATTTCTTTTAGAGACTTCAGTTTCTAAGGAAACCTTCTAAGTTCTCTTTATTGGTTGAGATATTTAAAGGAATGAGCTTGAGAATCTTCTAGCAACTCATCATCCAGTGTAAGAAAAAAAATATCAAGTTCAAATACTCTTACCTCACATTTTACTATTGAGGTGTACTCATGCCATGAAGTATAAAATTGTGACATCTTCTAGCTCATCATGATATTTTGACCTTTTCTTTATATCTTCAGAGATGGTCCAGGTAGCTAGCTAGCTCTTCTTCTTGAAAGAGAAAACTTTTCAGAGAGATTAGGAGCTTTGGATAAGAAAGTTCATAAAGATTTTTTTTTTATCTTAGATTAGGTTTCTCTTTCAATATATTCTTTGCCTTTGTCTTTCCTAAAATTGATGTCTTTTCCTTTCTTGGCTTAGCCTTTTCAGGCTTTTGACAGTTGGATCATGAACATAGAGATTTCTTCTCTATGTCTTCAATCTCAGATATTTCATCAGATACATCCTCTTTAATTGAGGTTTCGGCAACTTCCATTGCATATAGCTTCACTTTGCTTCTGAATGCGTTGACTTCAACAAAGAACATACTCTTCTTTATGAGTCCATCATGAAACTTAGAGAGCTTGATATCGTGGATGTTAAGAGATCCACGAAGAGTATTCATTTTTGAGATAGAGTACTTTTCTTCAACATCTTCAAGTAGCATGTGCAAATTTTTCATATATTCTTTGCTTGGCAAAACCTAGAGTCTCATAAAAAAAAAATGGTCAGTTGGTAGAGTGATCTTTCGTAGATTCAGCTATTTTTTTCCTAGATCTTTATCCTTTGCAGTCATTAGACTGCTCAACGCCTCAAAGGCCAAGCTTTGATACCACTTGTAAGGATAAAAGTGCATGAGAACGGGGGTTGAATCGTGCTTTACTCCTTTTCGCATCTGAAACATTTAAAGAAATACTATCAAGTACTAAGCTTGAAGTGCAGCGGAAAATATATTAGCTATTTTAGAAAGTAGATTTCTAAAGCATAGAAGGAGTAACAAAACAGCCAAAACGATATATCAATAAATATTAAAATATACAGCATAACAAAGAAAGTAAAGGAGATCAGGGATAAGAAGAAGTGACACAAGTATTTTTATACTAGTTCGGCCAAACCTGCCTATATCTAGTACTCAACACACATTGAGGTTCTACTAATCATCTTTGTCAAACTAGAGAAAGAAACTGGATAGTCTTTACATTAGTCTTCTCAAGCTTTCTCATGTGACCAATAGACAACCCTTACTTTCACAACTTGAGTAGTTATTCACCACCTTGAGTAGTCTTGTACTACCTTCTCCAAGCTAATCCCATGACAAGTAGATAACCCCTACCTGTCATGTTAAAAGTAGTTATTCACTAGCCTTTTCAAGCTGAATGGAGTATTCTTTTCCAAGTCTTTCCAGCTGAACCTCTGACCAGGAGATAACCTCTACTGTCACATTGAAAGTAGTTATTCACCAGCCTCTCCAAGCTAAACCAGTAGTCTTTCTTAGCCTCTCCAAGCTGAACCCGTAACCAGGAGACAACCTTTACTATCATGTTGAAAGTAGTTATTCACTAGCCTCTCCAGGTTGAACCAAGTAGTGTTTCACCAACCTCTCTAAGTTGAACCGAGTAGTAAGAACACCTTACCTCACGTTGCAAGTAGTTCCGCATTAGCCTCTCCCAGCTATCTCACTCTGATCACTAATGGATCGTGGGTACAAAGGTTTGTGTTTGGATTGTCACTCAAACTAACGTACACTCAAGTTTCCTTAAAATGTATATGAATAATCTAGGATAACTTGAATGACTTCTTTACCATAACTCTTCCTAGGATGAACATATAACTATTCAAGAATGTTGAAAGAAGAATTTTACAAGTAAGGAATCTAATTACATGATGATGTGATGAACCTTATTGGATGAGGAGAGAGTTTTGCAGAGTTTCCTCTCTTATGTAGTGCAGTCCCTATCATTCGTTTGAGCACATCATCTCTATTTAAAGATGGTATTCCTTGTGATCGTTGTCCCTGATCAGATCTCCAAGTGACACGTGTTGATCATTCTTTTGTGTCTTGAAAAAACAATATAGAAGAGTAACCTATCTGTTGTTAGAGCTTTTGCAGAAGTCATTGTGAGATATAAGGTTTTTGATGTTACTTCAGAAACTACTCTTACTTTCTGAACATGGTTTCTAAATTCTTTCTTCTAGAAATTGAGTTGATTGATCAAGTTGGCGGGAATAACCCACAGTTTGAAACTAGGTTTGGCTTTAAATTTGAATTTAAAAAATTCAAATTTCCCTCCTTTTCTAGTAACGCTTAGTGCTCCACAATGAAGTGAGCATTTTGAAGTACGGCACAGTTCCTTGATTATTCTTCTGGTCTTCAATCCAATTTTTATGAAGATGAAATTTGCGATCATGATTGAAGATTGTGTAGCACGTTGTTTTTGAGCTTTCTTGATATCTTTGTGTTAAGCGTACTTTCTGATGTCTAGTGTTACTTTCTAAGACCCATGCCTTGATTTCTTGCTCTTGATATGATATCCTTTGATTCTAGGCATGTATACATACTTTGCACGATATAATGTTCACTTTCTTTTAGGTTCAATCTCTTCATATGAAATAAATCATGTTTACATATGCAAAGTGAAATTATTTTCTCTTTAAGTCCATATTATGCTAACTAGAAATACCTATGTACTTTGTCAAGAAACTCAAGGTAGACATTAGTCGTTCTTCAAAATATTTTCTTTGAATTGGTTTTGTTGTCACTCAAAACATATTGCATTAAAACTTTTTTAAGGGTTCTAGAGCTAACAGTTTTGAGTTCCTCATTGCATTAGAGGATACATCGACATAGCCAACAATTATCAAGCCAAAATTAATTTTTCCTCAAATTTTTTAATTTATTTATTTCATTTTTGTATATAATTTTGATTATTTTTTGGGAAAAATAAATATTTTTAAAGTTATAAATTAATTTGCATAATAAGCTCTAGGATAACCATATTTATGTGGATATATTAGGTCCAAGTAAGATTAAGTTTCCACTATTTTCTAATCATAATTAGACTCCTTGACCCAAATCATTTTAGAAAGCCAGTTTTGATTAAATCAAAGGTTTTCTAATTTTTCCACAATTAAAATTAGTGGCGACTCTAAAATAAATTTTTATTGTTATTTTGTTATGGCACCTTTCGGGAACGTTGTGACAATTGAAATAGATAAAATCAAGATGCTATGTCTTCCTAAATTACTAAGACAAATTTAGATAATTTGCATGGCCTTATATATTCAAAAGTCATTAGTCATAAATTCTAATGTATAAAAAAAAAAAAAAGACTGTAAAAGTACACGAGAACTAATGTAAGAATCTATGTAACATATAACATGTGTTTATGGTCTTTAAAATATAGTGATGTTGGTCATTAAACCTTTTTTTTAATATTTTAATTACTCCAAATATTTACAAAATTATTTGGTTATGGCCATGTGTTGTTATTTGTTAATCTATTTCTATTAATTGTTGAGTTGGCTAATAGAAGACTATATTATCTAATTTTATATGGCAGTTCGTAATGTCACATCATACTCCTACATACATGTCAAAACCTACTATTGGTGATTGGTTCAGGTAAGATGAGTTATTGAGTTGGATGTAATGGTATTAGGTGAGAGTTTTGACTTAGAAATATGATATGTCAAGCCTGATTACTTGCTTACCATGTAAGATTGGATATGTGGTGGTTAGAAGGCATGATGGAAAATAAAGACAAGAAAAAAATGGAATAATTTGAATATATTGTATTAATGAGTTGTGTTGTCTAATATACAATGAGGTAATCCTATTTATATAATGATCAAATCAATTTAAATAAATCTAAATTAATCTACGATATTAGATAAAATATTATATGATATAATGAAGATATTCCTAAATATTTTCTTATTTCTAAAACACTCTCCCTCAAGCTAAAACTTGCTAAGATTTAAGTTTGTTACAATTAAATAGAAATTAACAGGGGAGGCAAGAGCTGCAAGGGGCTTAGGTGGACCTAGGAAAATGCTGGAGGGCCTAGATGAAACAGGAAAACACACTAGAGTGCATGGGGACACTAAACTCTAGGGTGGATGCCATGGCTTTGATATCATGTTAGAAGGCATGATGGAGAATAGGATAGAGCATATTGAGGTAAGCCTATTTATAAGATAAAATTAAGATCAAAACATAATGATAAAATCAATCTAATGGCAACATAAATTAGTTTAAGATATGATATGAAATATTGTAAGATATAATGAAGATATTCTTAAATATTTCCTTATATCTAATAGTAGCCTTCTATGAGCCAACATTTAACATGGCACACTAATTATAGACATCAAAATCAAACAATTTTAAAAATGTTAGAACCAAAATAAAAGAAAATAGAAATTGAAACAAGAATTCTCTTATTTTTTCAAAATTCCAAAATGTATTTAAGTCTTAATTTCAATTCTATATTTGCATTTTACACAACTTACGTGCAAGTCAAGTTGTATTTTTTATTTTTTTAAAATGCTTAACAATGAAATAATAAATTAAAAATTAATTTAAAATATGAGAAGTTAGAGGAGCTATTATAAATGTTAGTTATTCTTAAGTGTTTAAAGGGTATTTTTGAAATTAAAAAAGTTGTGCACCAAAGATAGTTATTGTGGAGAATCCTATATATATATATATACACGAGTATAGATGTATAGATTAACAATAATTAAAAAAGGAATTTTTAACCAATGTATTAAATGCATGATTAAGGAAATTAAAAAGTGCAAGTTTTTCAACCCCATTGATTATTTTTAGGAATACATTTTCCAATGGAAAAAAAAAACGTTCCTTTATAATTCTTTAACCTATACCAGCCACTCGATACAACTTGCAAACACCAGGAACAAATAAAAACAATAGGAAAATGTTAGGTGCACAATTGGGAAGAACAACTTTTGCACACGTATAGTATAAATAAAGAAAAAGACAAAATAGGTATGGGAAGGGAAAAGATGGCACAAATCGAAAACCTAAAGAGCTGAAGAATCTTAAAAGCCCTCGTTTTCACCCTCCATTGAACAAAACTCCTGTGTCCTTTCCTCCTCTCCTAATTTTACTTTCATTCTCACTCAGTAGTCACTCTTGAAGAACAGCAGCCTTACCTCGCATTCTAGTGAGTAGTCTGCCACTTCCTCCCTGAGCCCTTCTTTGTCTCAAGTCCTCATAACCACAAACCTCCACGTTCTCCACCTACTCCTTGCCACCATGTATGCCGCCTCTTGTCCATCGCCCACCAAGCTCACTCTCCATCGCAGCCTAACAACAGCCACGAAGCTATAACCACCCCATTGTCGCTTGCTCCTTGCAGTTCACTTTTACCATGTTTGTTATTTTTTCTCTGTTCTGATTGTTTTCAAACAGTAAAAAAAAAAAAAAAACATTTCTAGGTCCTGTAGTCTTATAATATTCAAGATTTCTGATTTTATTAGGTTTTGGATCATAATTTTAGCTTTGATTGAATATTAGAATTTTGATTTGTTTTGATTGAGTAGTAATGGAACTTTTCCATGCCACACGTGCTGCTTTACGCTCAATCGCTAACTTATCTCAACTTGCTTTCTTGTTATACATGTTTCAATTTAAATTAGAATTTGTTTTAATGTTTTGCTGATAATGGTATTTTCACTTGAGGGAGCATTTAGATGTCATAAAATGATTCTTGAGCCCTTGCTAAATAGGTTTAGGTTTTAAGTTAGGAATTTTTTTTAGGTTTTTTTTTTAAGTTGTACAATGATATGATTCCCTCTTAAATGTAGTTTTGCTCATTCTCTAAGTTTGGTTCCAAATACAAGTTATGCCGTCACACCCTGTAGTTACAAGTGTGGAGAAAGAAGATGTCATGAACCATGCCTTTGCCACTATGATATTGGATATGTTCTACAGGGAAGTTGGATACTGGGTGAGTTAATGTTATTCTAAAGAAATTTTTGGAATAGGTGGTCACATGAATAATCATGTGCATTGCTTCCCTAAAGTGTCTTGCAGCTTACACCTTGCAACATGTGCTGTTCATCGATGGTTTTATTTTGGTTTAAATTAGTATGGGTTCTCTGAGCTTTTTTTTTCTATAGATTATATTCTTATGGTGTTTATCTCTTCATGATAGGTTGTTTTGTATGGGTGTTATAAGTTATTTAGGTATCAATCATTTCCTATTGGTTTATATTTTGGTGTCTTGGTGCTATTAGTATTTTAGCACTTGCATAGAACTCTTGATGTATGCTATGTTTGGTGCTTCTCCTTTTTTGGAGTAATATAGCATATTATATGGAGGAGTCTAACATGGAGGAGTATTATGTCATTCATTAGGTGGTTTTGAAAATTTGATGCAATGCAAAAAAAAGCCAACTTGGATGTCTGCTTTTGTGCTCATGGTTCAGGATAAACCGGTTGCGATCTCCTGCTAAATTGATTAGGGGATAAATCCTTGAGTTCTTTTCTTCTAATGGTTCACTAGAGTTATCTAGGAAATGGTTCTGCATAGGTGCATATCAAGTATTCGTGATGGGATACACTTTTGGTTGCGAGTTTGAAGGTGAAGAATCTGTAGAATTTCGTGAGACCTTGGTTTGGAAAGCCTTATAGCAAGTGGTGATAGAATAAAAGGAAGGTGTGCCTTTTAGCATGTATACAATGCAATGGTTTTATTCTATGATGATTATTTGGGATCAGGAGTCTTAATTGAGATGTTACAGTCATGATTGATTTCATTATGTTACTATAAATTAGGAGCACTAAAAGGGTTATATTGGTTTAAAATGTTTTTATTGATTCTAGTTATTATAATTGATTATAATGGTTACTACTATGATTTATTATGAACTACTCTCGTCTGCCATTTTGAAAGCTTGAGGTTACAATAGTTATTAAAACAAAAAAAAAACCTTGCTATCTGTTTGATTTGGCAATTTTTTTCATCATAAAAATTGCTTGGAAGTCTTGCCCTAAGTTTGATACTCCCTTAAGTTATTTGAACTTTTTGGATGAGAATTAGGTAATTTTTAGATGTCAAACGCCCAAAATGGCAAATTTACATGGCTTTTCATGGTAAGTAAAAGCAAAATCATAAGCAATGTAATTGAAATGGCAAATTCACATGGCATTAGAGCTAGAGTGATTAGAAGTCACCTTGAAACCTGTTGTTAGTAGCTAATAACAAGCTCTCATATGCTGATAACTTCTGTTTCACTAAGCTGATAAATTTTTAAGTATATTTAACTGTACTTCTTTCAACTTTTTAATTATTTTCAATCCAATATATTTTAATGAGGTTTTATAAATCTTTTAAAGTTAATAGCTCTATTTTTTTTTTTTATAAAATTCTACTAATTTACATGCAGATCATTCAGAAAGGATGAGAATGATGGACGATTCTAAAACTCTCTTATTGACGACTATAATTGAACTTGCAGAAGGAGACAATGCAACACCAAAGTCAGCCCTTTCAAGAAATGTTGGTTTTTCATAATTTGATAAGATATCGATGTTTTATTTAATATCAATTAAGAAATGAATGGTTCAAAACAAGGCCGTGGGATAGAAAAGAGAAATTTGCATGTCATAAGAAGTAAGGACTATTTGGTATATGTTTTAGTTTTAAATTGAAAATTAGGAGTATATAAACCCCCTTTCTATTGAACTTGTATGAATTTTTATAACTCTAACAAATTGGTAAACTCTTGATTCTACAACTGAGTTTAAGAGTTTGAATTTACTCTTCATTTTGAAGAAATTTACGAGGGATTAATCCAAATTTGCATAAGAGGAATGCTCAAGTAAGACACTTTGGCTTATAAAATATTGAGAAAAATGCTGATAAGTTTCTTGTTTTGCTAGTAAGTGGTTTAGTTTCTAATAAGAACATTTACTTTTCATGTTAATGCTCAATATTCCCATGTAGAAGTGTGCTAATGCATTTTAAACTGCATTTTTACTTCCTTGTGATAAAATCTATTAGTCATAGAAAACGATTTGTGTCCATTTGTTGGTAGCATAAAGTGTACAAAAAGTAATAATGCATTCTGAAGCATCTAGTTAAGAGTTTCTCAAAGCATGTCAAAGTGCACTACTATATCTATTCAGACAAAATGACATGTCCAAGAGATCATTTCACATAGTATACAACTATGAAAATTTGACAGTTAAGAATGTCATTAGCATATAAGTCTTTCAATTTTAGCTTATAAGTTTTGGTCAAAGCTTATAATTTTGATGCATTTCAACCAAAAGCTTCTCAAAACATGTGAATAGACAGGTATTATTAGCTATCGTTATTTATTATTAAATTTCTAAAAATTGAAAAATAACCAGCAAAGTGACTTAGTTTTGTGCATTTATAACTAAACTTATCAACATATTTGATATTCCTACTTGCATGGGAAAAACATTGGTATAGTATTAGTTCCTTATGTATTTAGCATATCTACAATATTCATGCTAATATGTTGATAAGTTTAGTTATAACCACATAACTAAGTTACTTTGCTGGTTATTTTGCAACTTTTAGAAATTTGATAGGTATAGTAGTGTACTTTGACATGCTTCAACGTGCTTGCACGTGGATTTACTGTCCATTCACATGCTTTGAGAAGCTCTTGGTTGGGATGTAGGAAACTTATAAGCTATGAAGCAAACTTATAGGCTAAATTAATAAAGAGTTATATGCTAAAATGGTTTTCTTATATGCCAATTTTGCACAGTTGTATACTATGTGAAATGACTTCTTAGACATGTCATTTTCTCTTCACGCACATGTTGAGCCTCCTATTTTTATTACATAGTCTTCCTTTTGTTAGACTAAGATCATGGCAATGCTCCCTCAAAATTCATAAGGGAACTATTTCTAAGGCATTTGACTAGTTGAAATAAGTTGTATGCAGGTTGACATGCTTATAAGGCATTTTATTACATAGGCTTCTTTGACATGCTTCAACATGCTTGCACACGGATTTACTCCCATTCACATGCTTTGAGAAGGTATTGGCTGAGATGTAGCAAACTTATAAGCTGTGAAGCAAACTCATAAGCTCAAACCCCTGGGGAGGTCATTTCACATGCTATACAACTGTGTCAAAATAGAAGTTAAGAATTTCATTTTTGCATATAAGTCTTTAAACTTGTGCATATAAGTTTTGCTCATAGCCTATAAGTTTATCTAAAATGGTACTAAAGTGCACTCTGAATTGGTTAAACACGCTTGCACATGGATTTACTAGACACTCACATTCTTGGGGAAGCTCTTTACTGACCTGAGAAAACTTATAGGCTGTGAGCAAAACTTATATGTACAAGTTTAAAGACTTATATGCAAAAATAAAATTCTTAACTGTCATTTTAACACAATTGTATAACGTGTAAAATGATCTCCTGGACATGTAAATTTGTCTGAAAAGGTACTGAAATGTACTTTGACATGGTTAAACACGCTTGCACATGGATTTACTGGACACTCACATTCTTGGAAAGCTCTTTACTAACCGCAGCAAACTTATAGGCTGTGAGCAAAACTTATATGCAAAAGTCTAAAGATTTATATGCAAAAGTGAAATTTCAGTTGCCAATTTGACACGGTCCTATAGTGTGTGAAATTACTTTCTCAGAGGTTTGTACTTTTCCTAGTTTATGCCCACTATTGTAGTAGTTTGAGTTCTATGAACTATCTTAAATTGCTTTATGTGAACAAGTCAAAAGAAAAAACTTGCAAACCATGGAATCCACCAGTCATCATAACTCCATGTGCAAGCGTGTTTAATCATGTCAGTGTATTTCAGGATCTTTTCAGACAAATTTACATTTCCAGGAGGTCATTTCACATATTATACAACTGAGAAAATAGTTAAGAATTCCATTTTTGTATATAAGCCTTTAAACTTTTGCATATAAGTTTTGTTCACAACCTATAAGTTTGTTCTGTTACAAAAGAGCTTCCCCAAGAAGTTTTGCTTTAGCTAGTAAGTGAGACACTTTGTTGAGTAGTTGTTCACAAAATGTTGATAAATTCCATGTTATGCTTGTAAGTGGTTCAGTTTCTAATTAAGACATTTACTTAGTAAATGTACTATAATCCCATGTGGTAGTGTGCTTCGAAATGCATCAGGACTTTCTTGTACACTTTATGCTGCTAACAAATTAAAGTCTTTTTCTATGATTAATAGATTTTATCACAAGGAAGTAATAATGCACTATAAAATGCTCCAAGCATACTTCTACATGGGAGTACTATATAGTCACATGAAAAGTAGAGGTTCTTATTAGAAAATGAACCACTTACCAACATAACACGAAACTTATTAGTTGTAACACTCTAACTTTTAACCTAATACGCTCGAGTCGCATTTCGGTTAGTTATTAGTGGTTACGCCTTTGTTTCAGAACTTGACTTATCTTTCAAAATACTAGTAAGGAAAATATGACTAAATTTTTCTTTTGAACTCAAAACTTAAAATGCGATCGCGCATACGCATAGATATCGACTATTATACGTAAGACATAATAGCCAAAATATGCGTCATCATAGTAATCATAAATAAACCATAGAGTAGTCACAACACAACTTATAGTATCATATCGTAATCATAGCATAACAGCGATGTCCTTATAAATATAAGGACACCTTAAGATACTAAACACATCAAGCAAGTTTAACTAACGCAAAACATGACTTAACAAGGCTAGACTAGTCTTCACGCTTCGCCTTGACCTCTACGACTAGATAAGGTGATTCCTACACCCGCGCCTCAAGAAAAATCACGAACGATCCGCATCATTCCCGTCTGGAGACGACACGGAAGAAAGACAAAGGGGGGTGAGAAACTTATTCAAGATTCTCAGGGCTCCCGACTTTAACACAAGTGTCATCGTCGTCATTTCAGCCACTTCGGTTTTCATTATGAAAGAGGTGTGCATGCATAAAATTCACTTTTAAACTTCTCAAATTCTTTTATTCCAAAGTGGGTGTCTTTTAGCATGAGTCTTGATGGTATGAATGCAACAATTAGCTTATGTATGCATGGCAATACCTTGAGCATAATGGCATATGTAAACAACACATATTACACAATCAAATGCACCAATGGAATAAAAATGAAACATATGCATATGCGTCTTTCACTTTATCATGATTGAACTCTTCGAGTTTCTTTCTTAACTTTTCCACCCTCATATGTTGCCTCTGAAAACCAACCATCTCACCGTCCCGATTTCAACATGGTTACCAAAACTCCTCCTTACCGATTGCCTAGAAATGAGCTCAAATCTAACTAGTCGTCACTAGACTCACATGGGGAAAAGAGAGGGAATCATATCTCTTTCTTGGATCACCTCACACAACCTTTAGCTCGGAAAGTCCAGAGGATCATTTTCACATTAGCATATCATATGTAGATGCAATATGAGCATGAAATCATGGGATGTCATCAAACATATCATGTTTAGAATGCAAGATCACAACTATGTCATATCCTTTACTTTCACTCACATGCAACTTTGCCATATATCAAGTAAGAGCATAACATGCTATTTGCATTCCAATCCACTAACCATAATAACACATAAGCTTTCATACACTTGACATTATTACTTCCACAGGCTCTCAATATGTCATAAATATATGTTCACTTGATCACTTACTCACATCATATCTCCTATCTTATAATATCTTATGCTTTAACCCTTATGGGTCTTAAACTTGTGCTCTAGCTATCCTAACGCCCATTGTATACCTTTGGTACACCTAAGGGATCACTACTTATAATTCTCTCTAATTTTTATGCTTACTAACCCTTCCAAACAGCATTACATACATTGGACATAATGGGGTTCTAGAATCTACGTCTTTGACCCTTTCTAAGTTCCGTCTTCGCCTAAGGCTCTATATTCAATTCCTAAACCAATTATTAGGGATTCCTACATATATCCACTAATTATAAACCATTTTCCTTAAGTTCAATTATGCTGAAACAGAATTTATAATTATTGTATCTATGTGTTTTAGAGTTCTCATTTTAAGTCCTTTCTAGCTACTTATTCTTTCCTAACTTCTCTAAATCGGTCCTTACTTCACTCAAACATAATTTTACAAATTTTAACTCCATAAAATAGAATTAATACAGTGGCCAAATAATCAAGGCAGAACCGAAAAGCATAGCTCACATAATCACATAATTTCATGATTTAAATGCAAATGAGGTGCTAGTTTTCTCTTGGACTAATTTTTAGGAACTCAAAGGGTGGCCTGGTAATCGATTACATGAGCCTAGTAATCGATTACCAGAACCTAGATTTTGTTTTGGGTACGAGGAACATCAGGTAATCGATTACACAGGATGGTAATCGATTACTTAGAGCTAAAAACTATTTCCGAAAATGAAGAACATCATGGTAATCGATTACAAGAGTTATAAACCTTTGGGCATGAGAACTGCCTTGGTAATCGATTATATTGTCTGGTAATCGATTACCAGAATCTAAAATCCTTTAGATAACCATTTTGATAATTGATTACATAAGCTGGTAATCGATTACAGAACTTCTGAATTTGAGAAAACATGATTTTTGACACATCCTAAGCTACTTAAACACCTTGAGATCACGTAAAACATCTTTCTAACATTTTCTTGAAATCATCCTCACATTTTTACAAAATCATACCCATCATGGTATCATGACTAAAACACATCCACTTGTCATGGTTAAAATTTCCATTTTCCAAAACTTTATATATGATACTTGGGCAAGTCTTTGAGCTCTAGAGTATTTAGGTGATGACATAAACATAGACATGTTATGCACTTTATTTTACTCTTCATTATAAAGTAAAGTGAGAGCATAAAATAAATATGAGATGCAACCTCATTATTATCTTTAAGGATTAAGTGATGACTTGAAATATAAACATGAAGTGCAAGCTTGGAAATTTAAACATGAAATGCAAGTTCATTTATTTATTCTTGAGAACTTAGTGTTGGCATCAAAAGTAAACATGATATGCAAGACATAAACTTAAACATGAATGCAAACTTATTTTATTTTAACTAGAGCTCTTGCAAGACTTTAAAGGAACATAAATAGCCTTAAACCAACATGTATCATAACAACATAAAGTGAGCTTTAGAGTTCTTAGCACCAAGTTTTCAAAGAAGTCTTTGGTTTGAACATCATCATCAAGCTTAAGAAAATGGACTAAAAAAAAAGCACCAACACTTATCAAAGCAAACATAAAGATAACTACTCATATTCTTTATTTTATTGTTCATGGGCTTTAATCTAGAGTAAACTCTTAGAACGGCTGACCAACTTTAAGGTTGGCAAGGATAAGCTTAGAGCTCTTTAAAAACGTATGATTAATTTTCTTAAACAAAACTTTTAGTGAACTACTTGACATTTTTATCAAACTTTGTACAAAGAAAGAAATGAAAAATGAAATCTTTGAGTAAGGAATAGGAAAGGAAAACCGAAATCTTATAGGGTCTAAGACCAAGTTTTCAAGCTTTAGAGGTTTTTCACATGGCATCACAAGACCATTATCTTGAAACATCATCATCAAGCCAAAGCTTTTCTCAACACAAGGCTCTAAGGCCAAAATGAAGGAGGAAAAAGAGGAGCTTTGAAAACCCAAGAGAAAACTAGAACTCTTCCTTAAAGAAAGCAAACAAAACTTGGAAAATAAACCCTTACCAAATGAAGTCTTGAATGAGATGAAAGAAAGCTTGATCCTTTGAGATGAGAAGGAAGGAAAATCTTCTTTAGAGCTTGAAGAGGGGGTTTTCGGCCAAGAGGGAAAAAGAGATGAAGAGAGGTTGTGTTTAGGAAAATGAAGAAGGAAAAAGACTTCTTTGATCTTTGAGAAAGAGAGCTCAAAGTTTGCAATGTGTGTAAAGGTTTCAAAGAGCTTTCAAGCTTGCATATTTATAGAGAAATGAAAACTTATGGATAGCCTAGAGGAGGAGGAGTAGCCGGTTCCTTTAGAGGGAAAGGAGAGAAGAAATATCTCCTTGATTGATATGGTTGTGAGCATGGGCAAGGTATGGTGAGGTATGGGCTTAAGCATGGGTGAAAGTATAGTCTTTGAGTGAAACAAAATCAACATATGACACAAATCAATGGGTATGAATTCGGCCAACATTTCAGCCAAAGGGGAAGAGATTTTGTTCATGTATTTGTGGTTTAAGGATGTGTTTAGGTGTTTCTTTGATTAAGGTTTTAATTAGGAGTTTGTAAGAAAGTGTTTAGGTGAAGTAATGGGTAATTAAGGTTGTCAAGACTTGATTTAGGGGTGGTCTTGCTAGATTAACAAATTAAAAACCATTTTCTAGTCAAATTAAATCATAGATACAATTCCTTGATTTAAGGAATTGGAGAGAGAAATTACTATTCAAGATTCCATGATTAGGAATCTTGAATCAAAGAATGAGATTAGAGTTTAACTAAGCAATCTTAGGTTCTAATTAATCTTAATAAATTATTTTGACTCTAGATTAGTAATTAAAATTTGCTAATCTTTAATTAGAGCCTAATATTGCTTAGGTTTTACTAATCACATCATTAAACCCGAAATGCACTAAACTAGGGGCAAAACGGTAATTTTTCACAAAACTGCCCGGGGCCACCTGGGCTTTTACTAGTTATTAACCATAACTTAAAAATATCATTTAAAACCTTTTGGAGAAATCCGGTAAAGGCACGTAAATCAGTGACAAACAGCCACAAGGGCGTTTTACTAATTTCGCGTCAAACTCAAAATGAGATTCTTCTGCTCTATTAATACATATAACACATATAATCCCCTATCAACATCAAAACATCCCCTTGAGGATGGCCAGGACCGGTGATCCTCATTTTTGGGTAAAATGACCTCAGGGCATTTTGATCATTTATATACAGAAAATTAGGCGTTACATTAGTATTTTCAGAACAACTTATCATCCAAAGTGTTTGGTTAATCACTTACAAATTTCTTCAAAACAAAATGTAAATTTAAACTCCTAAAATCAGTGATAGAATCAAGAGTTTGCCAATTTATTAGACTTATATATAAATTTGTACAAGTTCAATGAAAAAAGCGTTTGTATACTCCTAATATACCAAATAGTTATTACTTCCTATGACATGCAAATTTTTCTTTTTTATCCGATGGTCTTGTTTTCAACCATCCTTTTCTTAATCGATATTAAATAAAATATTGATATCTTATCAAAAAATGAAATTATCATAAAAAAAAAACTAACAAATAATTGTGAGAATACCATGTCATACATCAAACTCGGCTATATTGAAAGAATGATGTTAACTTATGCTGGAGGCGACAAGCAATGAATTTTCTAGAAAACTCAAACTTTTGTCCCACTTAAAGGAAAAATAAGAAAAGCAAAAATATTACTCTCCCTATAATAAACCGTAGCCAAAAGATCATAACAACAATGATCTCTCTAAAAGCCATTCATAGTTTATATATATAAGTCATCACCAAGATTTGTATATGGATAAATACAATCATCCAAAAATAATTAAAAAAAAAATCCTTGACTCTAGCTGTTCAAGATTGTGCTAACAAATTCTTTGCTGATAAGTAGAGCAACTGCTTTGCGATTTATACTATAGAATTTCTTGTAAATTGTCCTAAGCTTATTCTCTAGAGCAGCAAAATGAAAATTGGCCATGAGTTTGGCACAATCCCTACACCATTAGAAGAAAAAGAAGATAAGTTGCTACATTGTGCATCATATACCAATTTGTTGACCATTTTCATGGAATAGTCAAATAAAATATCAATACCTTAATTGTCCTCAAAGTAGCCTGTAGTGCTCCAGAGTTTCAGTTAAAAAAAAAGGCCCTTTCAAGGGTACATCTTGCCACATACAAAAGTTTAGTCAATTTGAAGAGTTGTCATGATCTATACTTTATATAGTCATCACCTACGAGGATAGTACAAAAACCAAGGAAAACCACATCCAAAAGAGTAAGCCAACACAAACTACACCATATATCAATACCATAGCAAATATACTAAATAGAACAAGGAACTAACACTATAGTCATTTCTATCCAAGCATGTAATAATATCAAATAAACTGATAACCATATATGTCTCAGTCTACACTTGCAGTTTTAACACATCATTTCATATTTCTAGAATTTCTTTATATAAACTTCTCAATCCTTATAATATTTTATATAATGATCAGTAGTAGATGAAGAAATCAATGCTTAATCTTTCTTCAGTTTAAGTGGACATTGAACTGAATTGAATTCAAGAGCTCATGACACAGATTGAATTGGCAAAGCATCATTATAAAGCACTAGTCTTAAGAAATATCTCTTTATCATTGGCTATTCTTTGCTAATATTAAACCAGCAAGTTCTCACCATATCCCTGGCCTGGTAGTGGTGAAAAAAAATTGCTTGCTTCAAAAGTGTGAGAGATATTTTAAAAAAATTCAATTTTAAACATCAAGTGTTAATATATGGAAAAAGGAAATCAGGATCGCCAAAAGTGTAATAACTAGAGTGCAAAGAATTGGGAGCCCAAGCTAACCTAATAATCTCATGTTTATTTTATTTATAGACCTAAATAAATAAATAAAAGCTATGCAACACCTTCTAGCACTATGTTATCTTATGTATTTTTTCAAAAAATTGTGAACATTGTAACGACACTCTTAAATGATGCGGAAGAGAGGATATAGACAATATCCAATAATCATAAACATTATGGAGTAACTAATAAGAAAATGCAAATTTGAGTAATCAAACATATGGAAACTTTCCACAAATTTTTTTTCTATTCTCTCTAATGCATCAATACAGCTAAAAACTTTGTTCTTTGTGCTTCTATAGTAATGAAATCAAATGGAAAACATTATCATTGATATCAAGAAGGAAACTTTACTAACTTTAGCTTGAATTTTCACACAATTAACTTCAAAAAATTTTATTAAGCTTTGAAACAACCAAATAATGGAGTCATTATTACTATAACATCTAAAGCATCATTATGGTAACATCTTAATATCATCACTTTACTATGCATCTCCTTCTATTCAACCAAAAGATAATTCACAACAAATTATCCAGGATTTTGAGCATTTAAAGAGCATCATACTCAAGCAAGAAGCCAACATGGATCTACTACGTACACAAACTCTCAGGTCATAACACACAACTGCAAACCCAAACTGATAAATCCCAACTTCAGAACCAATCTCGCATAAGAACAAATATCCATAGCAAAATTATGCAAAACCTACAATGAAGGGGAAAAAATAGAGAAATGAAATTAGAAGCTAGTGCCTGTTACCAATAGCAAGCTTTCTAATGCGACCCAAGCATAGATCAACAATCCCTTTCTCTAAAAACCATAGATCCATGAAATTAGAGGCAGGGGGGGAACAAAGCCTCATCCCTTGAACCTTTGATTAGTTCCAGTCTGGAGAAAAAGGAAACTCGCATTGGATCCAACGTTGCTTTCCATGACAGATCGCCGTGGTCGTGGAATAAATCACATGCTATTTGGTCAGTTGTTAAATATGCAAATCAAACAAGACCAAAAACAGGGAGATCGAAGAACCCTAGCTCGTAGAAGCGCACGTGGTAGAAGATTGAAAGAAAAAAACTAGAGTAGTGTTTTGGAGGAGATAGAGAACGACATGAGAAAGGAAGAAGGTCAAATAAAAATTGCAAGAATTGAAATTGTAATGGTGCTTGGAAAAAACAAAAATGAAAGAAAAATAATTTTAAACAAAAAGGCTGTAATTAATGAAAGAATCATTTATCGTGGAACATGTCGGGGGATGGGGTAAGTTGATGGAGGAGAACGGTGAGAGGAGAGGTTGCAGATAGAGTGAGTTTGAGAGTGGGAGCGAAAATGAATAGGAGATTTAGACAGAGGGAAGCAATAGAATTCTGTTCCAAAGATGATGACAAATAAGGGTAGACACTCATGTGCTTCAATTTTTTTCCCGATCGTGTGCCCTCTTTTCTCCCTTATACGTTATTTTGTCATTTTGGCTGCGTTTGGTTTGTGTCAGACATAAATAGACAGTCCCCTATGATGTTTGGTGGAGAGACGAGGTACGACAGAAAAATTTCTGTCCTAGAGACAAAAATTTTCTATTTCTGTCCCTCCAAAGAGTGGGACAGTGGAAAGAGGACACGAAGAAAATTTAACCCCTTAGTCTCGGGTGGTGGTCCGACCACTTCAACGGCGATCAACGGCCACTCACCACAACACCGGTCAACGATCAATGCCGGTCAACTGCTTTCAACCAAATACGATAGAGACAATATTTATGTCTCCATCTTTACTGTCCCTATATTTCCTCTCTCCCTGCATCAGAATAGTAACCAAACTCTACCTCTGTGTCTAATCAGCGTGAGTTGTGTGCGTATGTTGTGCCTTTGGAGTTGAGCACGTAACGGCACTCCAAACAGTAATCTGGTTTTGCTTCTGTCTCAGACACTGTTCGGTACCTGCGGCACCTCAATAGAACATGCTTCATGGCTGATTGAGAGTGGTGCAGAACAAACAAGATAGATAAGCCAATACAATGATAACGTTGCAGCACCCCACCTTTTGTCCCATTCTTCCCTCTCTTCACCCAACCACTCAAAAAAAGGAACCCATTTTTCCATCACCAACAACACTTCCCAAAGTCCAAAGCCTTCAGAATCTCTTCTTTAAGTGGTGGTGGTTCATTCCATGACATCGCTCAAATTGCTCATAACAAGGTACCCCACTTCGATATTTATAGTTTATATGTTCCAACAAATTCTGGGTCGCTCTCAAGTTTTGATTTTTTTGGTTCTAATTTTGGTGTTTTGTATGCTGAATTTGTATTTTGTTTTATTGGTTAAGGTTCTTATTGCAGCTGGTACTTCTGTGTTGATTGGGCAGCTTTCTAAGCCTTTTACTTCTGTGTTACTTTATGGCAAAAAAATTGATATCAAGGCTGTTATTCAGGCTGGGGGGTTCCCATCATCACACTCTTCTGTATGGTTCTTTGCAACCTTTAATCTGCTTAATCCTATTCTCATCTGTGAGAACTTGAATTGTTGGTTTTTCTGGGTTTTGTTTTTCACTGTGTTTCTCATAAATTTGTTTGCATCTTTTTATGGATAGGCAACAGTGGCTTGTGCTACATTCCTTGGCCTTGAGAGGTAAGATAATTTGGTTGTGTTATCTTGGTGTTTGGTTCATTGCTATTCTCTCTCTAAGTCTATCATCTAGAATCTGCAATAGTTTTTCTTTTCCTTCTAATTGAATTAATCCTTCTTGTGTTGTTTGTAATTGTATAATTTTTAAATGCAGGGGCTTCTCCTATCCCATTTTTGGTCTTACTGTTGTCTATGCTGGTCTCATTATGTATGATGCTCAGGTATGATACTTTTCTATCAATTCAAATGTAATGCTTTCATCTAGTCTTTTGTTATGTCCTTATAAGTTTTAACCAAGTTAGATTTAGACTGCACATAGGATAAACCCACAATTTGTGAGGTCTATTTGACAAATACCATGTTGGTCCATAGACTGTTTCAAACTTCATGGAGGAGTCTTAGGCATGACCAAAATTAAGGCCTATCAAGATTCAAGATATTGATCAAACTATTTGTGGAAATTCTTACTATAGCGGTAAACAGGAACAGATTATATTCTTATTTCCACTTATATATTTTTGTAACGACCTATGATGATGTTGTTTATCGACAACACGGGGAGGAGAAAACAAGGAATTTAATGCATGCCCAAGTCAATGGGTGAATTAGAGAAAAACTTTGACCAATGAAGATTACAAAGGAGTAGTCTCTCAACACTCAAAACTCTAATTAGAAAGCAACCTGCATTCTCTTTGAAAGATATTATAAGACAAGATGACTTGAGTACTAAATCACTTGGATAGTCCACACTGTGGGATGGTGCTATCACATAATCTCCAAGAAAAATCCTTGTTTTGTCACACCCACACTGCAGGTTTGTCAGGTTTGTTTACATGTCATTGTCAAAACGCAAAGCTCAATATAAGCCACTTGTAATTATAAACTGCCAAATGCAATTATAAAATTTGATCATGAACTTCCCAATGGTAGCTTTAAGAGCAGCCTACAAGCACCGAAAATCTTTGAATTTGCCTTTGGGATTGAAACTTGTTTTTGAAATTTGGATTGAGTTATTAAAACAATGGACCTATTAAACGTAGAGTGGTTACTTAAGATTGAAATGTAGAATTTTATCAAAACAAAAATTCTGTGGAAGTAGCAGTTTGATATACTAGGCTTTGAATCTGGTTCATAAGGATTAATCAGACTGGACTCAGGAAGAAATTATTCTTTTGAATAGTTGTATGAGAAAGGTTGTTATTTGGATTTTGCAACTGAACAAAGACAATAGTAACCATATATGAATTCAGGGGATTGCTATTGAAGGGACCTAGCTGTAGTTTTGAATGGTGAGACTTGAATCATGCTTAGATAAAAAAGAAAATTAGGTCACCTTTCTTTTAAAGACTGTCTCCAGTGTCCAAACAAAGGAATTCCTATGTTTGCATTGACAGGAAAATGAATATTAGTTGGACATTGCTTGTCCCCCCCCCCTCCCCTTCTCTCTTTGGTGGTGTATAAACAATCTTGGTAATTCAGTTTGAGTGCTTAGATTTAGATTGGTACTTGCTTTTGTGAGGTAATTATTTAGTTAACCTGTATATAGGCTTCTCTGCTTCAATGAATATAGGTTTTGTAAGGAGACTAAGCAAAGGATGTAATATGAGTTTGCTATTGGGAGAGAAACTATGAAAAGAAATTTATTGTCAGCCTGTGTCCAAATAAAGAGGGTTGCTAAGATGCAGCCTGCAAGTATATCCATTTGTCACTGTCCTATGCTTTTAAAAAAGATGATTCCTTTCCATGTTATAGCTGTTCTCTAATTGTGCTCATTTAGCAACCATTCATTGCAATCAAGTTGTGATTTTTCAATTGTAATATGATTAATCACCTATAATGGACTATCCTGTAATCAAGCCTCAACTATCCTTATGATGGGCATTGATCATATTCTAGCCATGCCCTGTGTACTTAATTGCATGAGGATAATATTGCAAGTGTGCACATGAAAAACAGCAGTGCAATCTAGTATGAGAGACCTGGTGGGATGTTGATACCAGTTGGTACGTAGTTGGGAAAACCTCACCCCAAAAGCTAGCTATTGTAATTGGAGAGCCTAAGGCCGAGGCCATGTAAAGCCCACATCAGAATCCCATACTTCTAATGTGGGACACATGTCCTATATTTTGCTAGTGGATCCTAATAGACCCTCTTAATTATCCTCCCTTAGGATATGTATGTGAATTTAGATTTCGAAGAGAAAGGGAAAGGGAGGGCTTCTAGTTTAAAATTTTAAAATCTTATACTACAAGTCCTTCCTTCCTCTCTAAAATCTAAACTCACAAACGTACCTACATTGGCTGTATTTGGCTGCTTAGGCCCAACAGAAAGAATGTTACACCCCAAAGTAGTCTATTAGTTTGTTAGTAGTATTAGGAGTAAGTTACTTAAGCAATAAATTAGAGGATGGACTTTGTAAACATATTGGGGAATAATCAAATTAGTGAATTCTTGTGGAATTCTTAGAGTTAGGGAATAAGACTCGAATATAGTTCTATCAAAGAACATTTCTACAAGCTAATTGCTGTTACTAGTGAGGATAGTAAACCCGTTCATGTATAACATTAATGTCCAGATTCTTTTCCTTTTGCCATTATGTCCAGCAGCACTTGGTTGTTTTTGTTATCAGTGTGACCTTTTTCAATACAACTAAGAGTGTGGCTTCTTTGATTTTCAGGGTGTAAGAAGAGAAGTAGGAATTCATGCTAGGACACTTAACAAACTAATTCTCCAGATGCATGCCAACTCTTTACATTCCAAAGATAAAGATGGTTTGATCAACTCCAAACCAGGATTTTCAACACCTCTAAATGTAGAAGGTCTTGAGAAGTCCCTTTTGTCCCAAGACGCCAATTCTTTGGACCAAAAACAGGCTAATAATAATGCACGCTTATTAATTAAATCAGGAAACAAAACAAGGCAAACTGATGGGGAGCTACTATCCTCAGGCTTCTCACCAGATGCAGAAGAAATCTCAAAGTTGGTTGCTGATGGTCAATTTCCATTAAAAGAATCCATTGGCCATACTGAGGTTGAAGTCATAGCTGGTGCTTTACTAGGCATTTTAGTTGGTTTGGCAGTGCATAATTTCATGTGAAACATTGATTTTTGGCTGAATTGTTTCATATTATATGTTCACATAAAATTGATTAAATTGAAAAATGGGAATCACCTGGAGAGGATTCAAGTTAGTGAGAGGTTTTGGTTTCTCAAATATAGCAATAGTATTTACTTGGTTCAATTATACAGAACAATAATTCAATTGGTGTAATCCATCAAATTTGATTTGTTCCTGTCGTTTGGAATTCTCTTGTGAAGTCCTCGAAGTACCAAGAACGTCAGAAACTAATTTGACTGGTGTCAAGAGAATAATTTGATCGATTTTTATCAATTTCATACATATCTGGAGAAAACATTTAAAACTACACGGTTGAATTTGACCTTGGCTGTCAACTTTAAAGATTAATTTGATAGTTAACTCATTAGACGTGTAAAAGAAATTCATATGTAATTTAAAATGTGCAGTACGAATTTATGTAACAACCAAACAACTAGAGAAAAATCAAAACAAAAAATTACTACAACACGGATCACTCCAAACAGACCCTTTCTAAGATTTTAAAATTTAAAATGAGGTTACAAATACGTGGCAGAAGGTTAGAGCACAAGTGCCACGTGGCACAAGCTTGCACACGTGTAAGTTCTTGGACATGCTATTATCCAACGCGGCAAATCTCGGCCTGGTTGCATTGCCCCCACTATTGTAACCGTTTCACTTCCCCTCTATATATATCGGTAAGTTGCAGTGTTATGACACCATAGCAAATGACTATAATCACATGCTGGAAGGAGCAAAAGTGAAAACAAAGGAAGGTTATCAATCAATTCAAATAGGTAAAAAAAGGATGTCAGGGGCACAAGGAGCACAGCCAAAAGAAGCAAAAACAGCAACCATATATGAGTCAGTAGAAGGAGGAGAGAATAGAACAAGAACTGACCTGCGTTCAAGGGAGGATCAAGGCAGCATTCAGGTGGACAAGATGCAGGAGAAGGTCAATGATCCTGCTGGGAAAGGTGGTCCTGTCTTTGGTGCTGGCAAAGATGACAACAAGCAAGATCTTGGAGTTACAGGCACTGGCTAACACAAATACTATGCAAAAAAACAACCTAGTCTTTTTTTTTTCATGTTTTTTCATGGTGTGCTTGTTCAAAATCTAGGCAGTGTGTTTCTCTTTTTTGTCTTTTGTCTTTATTTTGGTGTAGGATTTTGTGAATGAATCTGTAGAATGAATCTTTCTAGTCATGTATGTATATCAGTATATGAGATGTTAAAGCAATAAAAAAAGATAGAGTAAATTATACTTCCTAACAATATTACGCATGATATCATTTCACACGACAAGTGACAGGTGGCACCACTAGTGATGGCAGGAGTAAATCTTTCCAAGTAAACTGTCATGTAAAACTGAAGTTTGATTATGCAAACATGATCAGCATGGATCTTTTGACAGAATTGAACCAATTTGAGATACTACATTTGTTTTACGGTTCGACAAATCACTTAAAAATCCAATGCAAGAATCCAAGTATATAGCATAGTCAGTTTTGCAAGATCCACTACATAAAAATCCAGTGCAGAAATCCAAGTATACAGCATAGTCAGTTTTGCAAGATCACTGTGAAGTTGTTACTTCGTAAGTTAAAACCAAAAATGTGCTTTACAAGAGGTAATGTTTAAAAATGTTTAACAATTACCCCTTATATTTACAAAAGAGGTAAATTTCTGTAGAGGTTAAAAATTCAATTTAATAATTCTATTTGCATAGAAAAAATAGTGCAAAGAAATTAAACTCTACTTAAAAAAAAAAAAAAACTCTCAAGTTTTCTTATTTTAGTTATCTTGATTTGTGGTTAAATAGGTTGAAAGAAGATATATATATATATTCAATATGCTTGGAGACAACATCTTATCCTTCAATAATTCAAGATTCTTCAAAAGGAACTTCGACTTCTCTATAAATAGATACAGAAGTTATGGGACATCGAGAGTTTAGTTGAAAGTTCTAAGTGCTTATTCATCATTGTAAAATTTCCTCTTTTAAATTTTAGTGTACTTTTGTATCCTTTGCCTCGTTTCAATATATGTTGGAGAACTTTTACAATATTTGTAAGTGCTTCAGCTCTTCTGCAAATTTTTTATCTTGCTTTTGTGATTCCTTTTTATGTATTTAGAATTGCAAAAAGGAGATTGATAAAAGATCAAAAAAGAGTGTTAGAAACTATTGAAGAATTTGAGACTCATCCTTTTCCAAGAGATCAAATTTTACTAGATCAATTGTATATGTTTGTGTTTCTAGATAATAATTTAAAGCGTGTGGAAAAAAGAATTGGACAGCTTAAGTTGTGCTTAAATTTTCACTTATTTTGATTACATAGAAGCCTAGTACAACATGTATCTAAGGCCCTTTCCTCATTCTTATCAGAGTCGGGTTTAGGAGAGGGATTGTTGTTAATCCTGAACAGTTGTCCCTGGAACTCATTTGTACTTAGAGCATTAATCATTAATTATTTCAGAATTAAGAAGTTTTATAAAAATTTAAGTGGAAAATCTTGAGTTTTATTCTGTGTTGGTAAACCTCTAGTAGTTCGTTGGTAAGCCTAAGAGTGGTGTTCCCGGAGGTGTTTCCATAGAATTAGGAGAAATCCTAGGAAGGAAATTCCATTAAAGTTTTTAGAAAAACCCCTTAAGTCTGAATTAATTAAATGACTAGTCTTCTAAGGACAATGAGTAAATTGGCTAAAGGAAAAATAATAGTAATAACAGATAACCCTCCATCTACCTCTACCTTTGCTCCTACTATAGATCAAGATTAATATCAAAGCAAAGAGCTAATAATAGCGACTATAGAAAACAAGCTTCAAAATTGGTCCATATCGAAGGTAAAGCATAAGGAAATTTATAGAACCAGTATAATATACCTTACTTCAAAATAAGATATACATTGTATTGAAAAAATCCAATCTATAGAAGATACCCATACCATCGTAAAACTTTTAGATGAAAACTTGATCAATAAACATATTCATAACGGTTATCATTATATTCATATCGGATTAATATAAGTTGCAATAAAACCTTTTGTAAGATTAGGAGTTAATACTTTTGTAATTGCAATACTACGAGATAAAAGACTTAGAGAATTTGAAGATCAAGTCCTAGTTATACTGGAGTCTAATGTTCATGATAGTTCTATTTTTTTCAATTGTTATCCAAACTATTCAATGGATCTTTGGAATCCATCCACTAAAACTGCTTTAGAATTAAATATCAAAACTCCAAGAAACATAGCAGATCTAGATGTAATATATAGAATTTATTACAAATTTCAAAAGTATATTATAACTTTAAAGCATTAAAATCATCTCCAAGAAATAAAACCTTAATTGTAGAAACAAATCTTTCAAAATCAACAACTCATACCCCAAAAAGATTAAAACATTCAGAGGTAATGACAAGAATGCCCATTGATTGAAATCTAAAGTCAATAATGCCTCATAAAAAAATAGAAAATACAAAAATAGAAACTATAAGACGAGAAGGACAAACTCAGTTAGAGAAATTTCAAAAAATCATTATATGTATGACCAATCCCTAAACTCTATAGATAGTAGGCTTTCTAATCTAGACCTTAGAGGAGTTGATTTTGCATCCAACATTCCCCAACCAATTTACCAACCAAACATTTCACAACCTACTTATCAAGAGTTCCAAAACAGTGAGTCTCCAATATATTCACCAACTAGATCCCAAGTCATAAATATGATATCTCAGGAGGAAGAACGTTTTGATATAAATAAAGAATGGATAAGAAAAGATTTCTTAATAACAAATAATAAAAAAAAAATAGTATTTCTAAACTTTTATGAAATAACAAATTTCTGAATATTTACAAGAATTTTATAAATGTTTAGAGGAATACAAAATTAATCTACCTTTCTTTTTTTGGTTTGAAGAATAGTTCTGTAAAAATCAAAACATACAAAACTCCTTTATAAAAAATAAACAAATACAAATGAGTAGTAAGACAAGTAGAGAATGGAAGATTGCTGAAGGAACGAACACTTCTTCTGTTCATCCACTCCTATAACAAATAAAAATTAAAGTAAGTAACTTAGAAGTTGATGTCGCCCCTTTCAAAATAAATAAAGAAAATAAAGACTTTCATAAAGTTCATGAACAATTAAACTTCACAGATCAAACATTACATACTACGCCCAACAATTAGATAGAATAGAAACAAAAGAAACATCAACATCATCAAAAGCATCAACATTATCAACACACTCAACCTTTATGGAAACTTATAAAGATTTCCTATTAGATCCTTAACGATTAGTATATAAATTATTAATAGTTCCATAAAAAGAACTAAAATCAGTAAAATTAAAATTCTCAAATGAAATAATAGTAACTAACATCATGAAGAGATTATAAGATTTAACAATAAATGATAAATTGAAAGAAACTGATAAAGTCCCTTTATTCATAAATATCTTAGAACAAGAAGATGATCAAAAAATAGCTATCAATAAAATAAAATATACCAAAACTAGAACATATTATCCGAGACCATCTCTAGTCGATGTTCAATATGAAGAAAAAACTCAAATGGTTGACAACACATTTACTGGTGAAGCTATTGTTGAATGGAATATGGATGGAATGAGTGTACAACTCATCTTGCATGTCATGCAACAAATGACTATGGTCATGGCAGCTTTCTCCATAAAAGGAAGTCCTACCTTTTTGATAATCTCATCATCATAATACATTAAGCTGAGACTTGGAAGTCCGACCGACCAAAGCAAACCTACATTAATGTCCAAGGACCACTTCTTCACAGCCAAGTAGTGGTCTTTAATCATCCATGGCCCCTCGATCGGCAATGACCTTCTCCCTATCCTTTGGTCGATCAAACTTCCCATGTCCATTATTTCAAACCTCACAAATAATTTATAGATCCCTTTAACTTTTCCCTCTTTGCAAAAAAAAAAGCAAGCCTAGAAATAAACCAAAACCGTCACCACCAAAGAATCTTTCCGCGGTAATTAACTTATATGGGCCACAAGGGAATCTTCGAAGAAATCCATTGACCTTCTTCAGTTTCCGTTGCCAAAATTTAGCCTAATCTGATCTTGCAACATCTCCTCAGATAAAAGTTTCTCTCACGCCGTCCCAACACCTTATTCGTAAAGGAAACAGTCCAAACCTCCACACCCCCTCTTCAAGCCTTGTTGATATTCCACCTTCAGAGGAAGTGTTTGCATCTTCACAATCAACAACCCCACTCGGTTATAATTGTCTTTGAAAATCATTTAATTTTCAAATATAAATTTTAGGATTGCTATGAATACAATTGGATGGTTTCAACATCATTTTTATCTTTTATAATTGCATCAAATTTTGATTTTGGTCTCTATAATATTAATATATATATATAGATAAAATAAGGACCAATACTTAAAAAAGAAATATAAAGACTAGAATCAAAATAACTGGTAATGTTAAGAACTAAAAAACTGTTTAAACCGGCCAATACAATTTTATTCATATTTATTTTTAGTTTTAATAAAATACGCAAAAAATATTGTACTACTCATAATTTAGTAATTTATTTTAAATATTATTTATTGTTATATATTTTTGTTTTAAACATAAAAAATACAATTGAGCTATATGGTGCAAATTAAGCTCAAAACTTCGTTACAATTAATATAATTTTAGAAGTAAAAAAAAAATAGTATAAAGTAAACTAAAATTGACTGGACTTCATTTTATATGCCCACACAGCAACTATAATTTACTGCAAATTAGAAACCGAAACAGATCTTGCAATTCAATTGCTTTATGTTTGAGTTTCCACCAACTAAAAACTTTGTGCTATTGAGTTTAAATGACAAATTGGGTCTAAGACTTAATCAAATTGAATCTTTGAAAATATAGATGATATTAATATTTCATGTTTTCTATTGTGCATGGATAGTTAATAGAAGCAAGTCAATATTAAAGAGGTTGGAGATTTTAGATCTTAGTGGCAATTCCTTCAATGAAAGCATAATAGAACTCTTGATTGGCTTCACATCCCTCGAGAACTTAATTCTTTCCAAGAATCATATCAGTGGGTTCTTTCCTAGCAAAGGTATGAATTAAAGTAATTACATATCGCAAACTTGGAAATTTTATTTTACCCATTCTAATTTTCCCCGTCTGTCAGAATTGTAACTTCTAACTTCTAAGTAACTTGAGCTTGTGGACTTGAGTTACAGTGGCCTTAGGGGCCCCTTGAAAGGTATCAGCTTGTGCTTGCGCTTGTGCATCCGTGTGTTGTTCAAACTCTTCATCAAAGGCTCTACGACTAGATAGTACTATTTTGCACTCGCATGTTGTTAGTATAACTTGATTTTCATTATAGTTATTGAATTTAATTTGTATGCAGTGATATTATAAAATAATTCTATACTATTAATTAAAGGATTTTATTAAAATGATAAATTATAATAACTAATTGTGATAATAGATAATTATTTTTAATAATTTATCACTTTAATGAATTAATTAATTATTAAATTGTATATAGAAATGAAATTTATATAATTTCTTTTATATCAATTTTTAAATATTTAACGGAACCGTCGTTAATTGAATCAATTCCTATAACCTTCTGTCATTTGTATTCTATTTTATCTTTCTACATTCCCCCATTACTGCTTTTAATTTTAATTTACTTAACTATTTTAAGTGATTTTAAAATTAAACATTTTTTTATTTATACTTTTATATTTCCATTTATTCTCAAATATTAATCATAATTTTTTTAATAGTAAGGCATAGCAATAGCATTTTAAAATACTCTTACATGGTAATATAATTCTTCGTAAAACTATAAATAAATAGTATTTTCGAATCATTTCTTAAATAATTATACTACCGATTACTTCAAATACCATAAAATAAGTACACTCCACATTATATATGTTAAAAAAAGTTGTACCTCAAACGTTAAAATTAAGACAACTTTGTTTCAAAAATGAATGTTTTACAATTTTATGTATTATTTTAAACTCGTGCTGGTTTCATAATATTGTGATATGGTGATATTTTGTGTTAATCTGAACAAACTTTAACTAACGTATGTCTGGGATGATGTGATATATATATAACTCTATTATTATTATTATTTTGAATAGATCGAAGTGTTATTATCTCAAAATATATGAATTCTTTTTTTTTTGTAAGAAATTAAAATGAAGCTATACTTATATTTAAAAAAATACAAATACATTAATCAACATCTACTAGTTTAACAAATTATTACTTTTCATATGCTTTGTCTAGGTTTTGCATCTAAAATGTTGATAGATTAGATAGCCTTAATTCACAAGTGTGTTCTAAGTATGTTAACGATGAATTTTAAATCCAGGTTTATGTAAACTCAAGCAAATTGAAGAACTATATTTGATATATAATAATTTTGGAGGAGCTTTGGATCCATGCCTTAGCAATTTGACATCACTTCGAGTTCTTGATCTCTCTGATAACTCCTTAAGTGGGAGCATTCCAGAACCTTTGATTGCTAGCCTTACATCATTGGAGTATCTTTCCCTTAATCGCAACGAATTTGAAGGCTTATTCTCATTAAACATCTTGGCAAACCATTCTCAGCTAAAGGGTTTACAACTTGGATACATGGATTCTAAAACGTTTCAAGTGGAGACTGAAAACCCCCCTTGGAATGCATCATTTCAGTTGGAACACCTACAAATTCCCTCTTGTAAGGTTAACTCACCTACAAAATCAATTCCCACTTTCCTTTCATCCCAAAGCAGCTTGAAATATATTGATCTATCTGGCAACAATCTGGTTGGTATGTTTCCCAATTGGTTGATTGTGAACAACTCAAAACTGGAACAGGTGTACTTAAATGATAACTCTCTCACTGGACCTTTTAAACTACCCTTTGATCTAAATCATCGCATGGATCAAGTGAAAAAGTTGGACATATCAAACAACAAGATCCAAGGTGAGCTCCCTGCGGCCATAGGATTCATCTTCCCACATTTAGTATGGTTGCGTCTCTCCAGCAATAAGTTTTATGGTCATATTCCTGCTTCAATTGGAGAGATGTCAGACTTGGTAAGATTGGATTTGGCAAACAATAACTTTTCTGGCAAAGTACCTGAGCACATTCTGGACAGATGCATTTGGTTTTGGGATTTGCTGCTGGATAATAACCAGCTAAATGGAACACTTCCAAGTTTCGTTGGAAGCCCCTTTCTTTACACCCTAACTGCATCAAGGAACAACTTTGAAGGTCCAATAACAAAAAAGATTTGCCAGCTTAACCTTGACATTATAGACCTGTCTCACAATAGACTCTCTAGTGCAGTACCCTCTTGCTTCAACATGCCAGCTGTAAGAGTCATTAACTTGCAGGGAAATAGCTTTACTGGAACAATACCTGAAGCATTATTCAGTAGCTCAAATAGTGTGGCCTTCATTGATTTGAGTGACAACAACTTTTCAGGAACTATTCCAGAGAACATCTATGGGCTTGAGTCTTTGTCATTTCTTTTATTGGCTGGTAATAGGCTGCAAGGCCAGCTTTCTACTCAGATATGTCAGTTAACACATCTCCAGATCTTGGACCTCTCGCGCAATAACTTCACTGGCTCTATACCCTCCTGTCTCAATAAAATTTCATTTCCATCAGGAAAATGGATATTGTTGGGCTATAGTCATGAAGAAGTGCAATTCATAACAAAAGGTTTGCCCCGTTCTTATAAGGGTTATATGCTTGATATTATGTCAGCATTAGATTTGTCATCTAATCAGTTGACAGGAGAGATTCCACACCAATTAGGGTATTTAGCTAGCCTCCATGCACTCAACTTATCCCACAACCATCTGAATGGATCGATTCCAGGGAGCTTCCACAAGCTACAAAGCATAGAGAGCTTGGATCTTTCAAATAACAACTTGAGTGGACAAATCCCTCTTCAGTTACAGGACTTGAACTATTTAGCTGTCTTCAATGTGTCATACAACAATCTGTCAGGTACAGCACCTAACATGGGGCAATTCGGTACTTTTGATTCAAGCAGCTATGAAGGAAATCCATATCTCTATTTGAATAACAGTAATAGAGGCATTATTGCAATACCGCCACCATCCCCAACTCCATTGGATGACGGAAAGGAAGATGTTTCTGCAATTGATGTCACTTCCTTCTATTGGAGCTTTGCTGCATCCTACGTCACGGTGGTCATAGTGTTGGTGACAATCCTTTGGATCAATCCCTATTGGCGGAGAGCATGGTTCTACTATGGCCAGAGGTGTCTCCTTCAATGTTTTGGCCAATTTCTTGAAGATGCATTCTAAAAAGAATCCATGCTTTTCATAATATCATCTGGGGAGTACAAAGTTTGTTTCGGACTTTCATTTTAGTAATTGATTAAGTCACTTGAGTTCTACAAATTATCATAGTGACATTCAGCAGTTATTTGTCATTTGCAATATGTTTAATTTCCTCTTAGAACTTGCCAACTATCATTTGGAATTAGAATGCTGAAGCAATTCAAAAATCATTATAAAATGCAGCTACGTATCTTCTAGAGGGATGAACTGATCATACTATCGTGCTCCATGAATATGTTTTCTAGATTGTTGAAATCAAATGCAGGAGATTTTTTAACAGGGTTTAAGGGCATTTATTTTGCTAATTTTCTTGTACCCTAGTTGTTACATCTTTATTACTTCAAAAATATCTGTCAACACATGAAGGAACAGGGTACCTGTTTGTCCAAATAAGGTTCAAGATGATGAGATTCTTCTTTTTTGCTTACGTATAACCAATGTTTTCCACGTTCAAAACTGTTAGTGGATCAAGTACCAATTTGCTCCTTCTATCAAGAACCAACCAAATGCCAATGTAAATTTTATATATATATACATATATCATGTTTGGGAATGCATTGTGGGTGGCTCTCACAGCCCCTAGTGACTTTATGAAGAAAAAAAAATCAGACAGAGAAATGATGCAAGTAGTTTGATAGCAGATGAGGGGGACTAAAGAATGCACTAGGAGTATTTTATCAAACGCTAGATGTGCAACTTCTTTAGAGATATGTAACAAACCTCTTTGATATGAAGAAACTAGCCGCTCACTTAGACCCGGACATGACCTGCTGCACAAATGGGAGGGAGAGGGTGCTTTTACAACTCCACAAGAGGAAAGTCTGATCATTTCAGAAGTCTATTAGTTACAAGCTGAGAATTTACACTTTGCATAAATTATAAGTCATGTACATTTTAGCTTTCAGACTTTAAAAAAGATAAATCAACCTCTGAATTTACATAAATGTGCATTTTAATTGCAGTAAGTATATTATATCCTTGAATTTTGAAACATATAAAAATTGATCCCTAAATATTTCTAAATGCATAATTTAATACTCTAAATTTTTTTAAATATTTTATATTTGTCACGACTAGAATGTGATCGGTATTAGAACTTGGATTCAGAAACCTCTAATAACGTGATTGTCTAATATGCATAATTAAATTAAATATATTCAAAATCTCTCAAATTTTCATAAATCTGAAAATACTTCCAATCATAAATCTTGAACATAAAGCTGCATAAAGTCCATAATCTGGGCCAAAATCGAACATAATTAAATAAATGACTGAAATTCTGAAAATAGTGAAAATAATATAATGCATATCCGATCCTGCTACACAATTATTGGAGCGCTACCTGATATAACTAAAAGTAAGCTTCACTAAAGCGAAGCTCACCAAAAGAAGTTGCAACACTGAGGAGGATCCTATGATGCAACATAATTATAGTCTGGGAGGAAAAGAAAGAGGTGAGTTCATCAAAACTGTAAGTGAGTCACTTACAACCCACATAGGACAACAATAAATATACATAACTTATGCATGTAACTAATGCAAAACATTTTATATATATTTACATCTAACTATACTGAAACAATAATTTAACTAAATTCATAACAATAATTAGTAAAGAAATAAGAGATAATTACTAAGCAATCTGAATCTAAGCCAATGACTAATCTAATGGACACCTAACTAGGTCCTATAAATGGAAACCACATTGGGTTTCTCATTGTGGTGAGCTAGTCCTCTAACCCACTGGTACCAAGGTTAACGATTAATCTGTTAACGCTGATCCATTTCTCACTATTTATTGGCTAAAAACTAATAGCAATAAAATTCATTATTCATACAAAACTGGATTCATGAAATTTTCTAACTGATAAAATAAATAAAAATCATACATACAATAAGTATGATCCTATGAGTTTTCTAAATAATAATTTGTCATGATAACCACAAAACAATAATTGTTCTAAAATTATTGTAATCCATAAGACATATTTCTTGGCATAAATCATTCTAAACTTTCATAAATAATTTATATAATATAGAAAAAATAATAATAATGACCAAAAGTATGGTCATGAACTTAAACCCACTCACCGTTGAGGAGTGTACTTCCACTGACAATTTGACCTTAGGAGTAGGAATGATATTGGTATCTACCAAATAGTACAATAGAAATATAAACAATTTGACTTTATCACCAACTGAGTTTGGAATAATAGGAGAAAATTATTATGTGAAAACTATGTTGACAATATCTAAACTTATAATTTAAATAAAAGGGAGGAACTGACTAAATTCCATAGAAATCACTTATCAGAAGATATTAATCAAAGAAAATTGTGAGAAACTATGTTTTTTTGCTCTAGGAAAAATTCTTCGGGCTAAGGTTCTTAGAAAAATATTTGGAAATATTATAATGTGCCTAAAATATACTAGGAGTATAAAACGAAGAAAAGAAAAAAATAAAATTGAAAATATGAACTGAAGTGGTATAAGGCACCTTTGTTCATATACATATATATATATATAGGTTTAAAAATGAAATGTATGTCCAGTGTGCACCGTTTTCAATAATAATAATAATAATCAAACATGTGCAACTCTCGCCTTTTGATTTTTCAAAGTTACTATACATGCATAGTAACTTGTATAGTAACTCCACCGAAATCACGAAGAAGTTACTGTGCATATACATAGTAACTTTATTTATATAGCTACTTTTGAAGTAGCAGTGATAATAATACCAATAATAATAAAACTAATAATAATAATGTCAACATGCTACACGTTTTCTCTTATAATATTATTAGAGTGTTCCATACATGCATCTCATATTATGTTAAAATAATATTAAAATGTCTATAAATTAATAGTAATAGTAATAATAATTCTAATAGTAATAAAGTTTGTATTTGGGTTATCACATACTACCCCCTTAAAAAGATTTAGTCCCTAAATTTAAAACAACATACCCTGAGTTGGAAAAGGGTAGGGATGATTTCCATGGTTTCTTTGGCTTCCCAAGTTGCTTTACCGCCAGAATGGTTTCTCCAGATAACTTTTATGAGGCTACCTCTTTTGAACAAAGCTTCTTAATTTGCCCATCCACGATAGCAATTGGTTCCTCTTCATAGGACAAACTCTCATCAACTTGGACCATTTGGAAGTGAGCACCTGAGACTTGGTTAGGCATATATTTTCTAAGCATACTGACATGAAATACTAGGTGTATGGCTCATAAACTTGGAGGTAGTGCCAACCTATAAGCCACCGCTCCAACTTTTCTAAGATCTCAAATGGAATGATAAAACGAGGGCTTAACTTTTCTCGCTTACCGAACCTTGCTACCCCTTTCATAGGGGATACCCTCAGAAACATGTGGTCCCCAATCGCAAACTCCAAGTCGCTCCTACGGTTCTCCCATAAGGCTTTTGCCTAGACCCTGCTAAAAGACGCTCCCTAATCAAGTGTCGCCATTTCTAAGTCATGTGTAGGATAATTTTGCTCATGCTTCTTGAGTTGCCGTGAGGCGTATGCTACAACTTGACCATGCTCATTAGGACATAACCAAGTCCAACTCTAGAAGCATCACAGAATACCGAAAAGCCACCTGTGAAGGTAATACCAAAACTGGTGCCGTGGTTAAGCATGTCTTGAGCCTTTGAAAACTCTTTTCACATTCTTCTGTCCATTGAAATTTGACATTCTTCTGTGTCAGCTTGGTCATGGGTGCGGCAATTTTGAGAAATCTTGAACGAATCGCTTGTAATATCCTGCTAAGCCCAAGAAACTACGGATTTCTGAAATTGTTGTAGGTTTAGGCCATTGTTGCACTCTTCTACCTTATTTAGATCTACTAGAATACCATCCTTCGACACTATGTGTCTAGGGAATGCCACTTGATCTAGCTAGAACTCACATTTGGAGAACTTGGCATACAACTAATTCTCCCTCAAAGTATGTAAAACTATTCCAGATGTTGCTCATGTTCCTCCTTACTCCTGGAATACATTAAGATGTCATCAATGAAGACAATCACAAAGTGATCCAGAAACGGCTTAAATACCCTATTCATTAAATCCATGAAGGCTGGGCATTAGTCAACCCAAAAGACATTACTAAGAACTCATAATGTCCATAGCGAGTCCTGAAGGTCATCTTAGATATATCTTCATCTTTAATTTTCAACTGATGGTATCAAATTGAAGATCGATCTTGGAAAATAGGTTGCTCCTTGAAGCTGGTCAAAAAGATCATCAATACGAGGCAAGGGTATCGGTTCTTGATCGTCACCTTGTTTAGCTGCCTATAATCTACACACATCCTCATCAAATCATTTTTCTTCTTAACGAACAATACTAGAGCACCCCATGGAGAGGTACTTGGTCATATAAACCCCTTGTCCAACAACTCTTGTAATTGTTCTTTCAATCTCTTAACTATGCTGAGGCATGCGATGAGGGTATAGAGATGGGTCTAACTCCTGGCTCAAGCTTTATACTAAACTCTATTTCCCTCTCTAGTGGCATACCTGGCAAATCATCAAGAAACATGTCTGGGAACTCCTTAGCCATTGGAACCTTGCCCAAACTAGGTGTCTCTGCTTCTACATCCTTAACTGGAGCTAAAAACCCATAATGACCTCTATCCATCAATCGTAGGGCACTCATAGCTGATATCAAGTTTGTCGATGTTGAACACCTTGTACCCTGAAACACTCTTGGCTCATCTCTTGGGACCTTGAATCTCACCATCTTACTATAACAATCTACCAAGGCATGACATGGGGCTAACCAATTTATACCTAGAATAACGTCAATGTCAAACATGTCCAACACTATCAAGTCTGCTAGTGCTTCCATGTCACCAACTTTGACTCCGCACGATTTGTACTGTTTGAACAAGGATGGGCTCCAAAACCCAACTAAAAACGGCTTCTTAAGATCCTCAGGGATCTTCCAAATTATAAGGCAAAGAATGAGGACACATAAGAATAATGGGACCTCGAGTCAAACAATGTCATGGCATTGAAGGAACATGCTATTGTTGTACCAGTTATCACTTCATTTGAAGCTTGCGCATCTGCGAGGTCATAACATATAAATGAGGTTGTCTCCCATTATCTTAGCCTTTCCGCCTACTTCTACCGCTTGAATGTCTACCAACAAAGCTCCTTCCCCAGACTCCATGTCCTCCGAAACGATGAAGCCACCTTGGGCTATTGGAGAGACTGAGCTGACATGGAGGGTTAGTTGACCCTTGACTTCGAGCTCCTTGAAACATCGGCACTCTCTGTGCATGTAGCTTGGCTGGCCACACCCGTAACATACTGAGGAACTAACTAAACATTGACCCTGATGTCTCTTCCCTCAAGTTAGGTACTGGATATGACTACCATAAACCCTGTCCACTATGCCGATTGCCCCTCTACTAAGTCTGTGACATAGCTGGGCGTGTCAAGATGGGTTCTGAGAAGGTTACCCTACCTGCTGACTCCGTTGGGCTTGCCTGATGGTGACCCTTGCCCGCACCTACTCGCTTGAAAAAGAGGCATGAACCCTGGCCTTCTTGTTGGCCTCTGTCATGGCCCTACGTTATGCTAAACTCTCTAATACCAATCGATGTGTCTACCATCTAAGCATAGTCCATGCTCCTGACGTGAGGCTGCTGAGGAACATATCTCTGGGCAAACCCTGATAAAACGTCTCACCCTAGCTGTCTCTATTGGTATCATGCTAGAGGCTGTCTGTGCCAGATAAGTGAAACGCTCATCATACTCTGTAACTATCATTCCTGAGTTAAATAGAGCTTCAAAACCCCGATCATCTGTGTGGCTCTCTGATATGAATTTCTGCATGAAGACTTCCTTGAACTGTCCCAAGAGGGGGAACTAGCAGTCCCATACCTTTGTTGGAACACCTAATACCATAACTCTACTTGACCTCCCAGTTGGAAGCCAGCTAACTCACTCCTCTCTTGAAGAACAATGGATGATATCAACTATTTTCTCTACTTGCCTGAGGAATTCCTGGGATTCTTAGTTGTCAGATGCCCGTTGAAGGTGGGTAGGATCTATCCTCTTGAAATGCTCCAAGGCTCAGAGTCTGTATCTCTAACTGGAGGCGGTTGCATAGTTGCTCCCGTTGCTTGGTCATTACATCTGCAAGTTTGCTACCATTTGTTTAAAAGCTCTAAGGTGAGCACTGTCACCAGATGCGTCGCTTCTATGGCGACGGTGAAGATGTGAATGGTGTACAAGTAGCATGGTTACCTGAAGGAAGGACATATAACAAGACTATGAGTACCAAGAAAAGACGAACTCTTACTGAACCTAGACATGATTGACTTTTTCCTAAAGGCCTCAAATAACACTACATCAACGCAAATGGGCGCTTCCATTTTCATAGATGACATGTTATTTGTGGACACTTGCTCCAATAATATGTAGGGAAACCTATTGCTTTGATACCATTTTGTAACGACCCACCTAGAGAACGTGACCGCACGTGAGGACTTGGATCCTGGAAGCCTTTGATAACGTGACTGTCTAATATGCATAATTAAATTGAATATATTCAAAATATCTCAAGTTTTCATAAATCTGAAAATACTTCCAATCATAAATCCTGAACATAAAGCTGTATAAAGTCCATAATCTGGGTTAAAGCCAAACATAATTAAATAAATGACTGAAATTATGAAAATAGTGAAAATAATATAATGCATATCCGGATCCTGCCTATACAATTATTAGAGTACTACTAACTGACATAACCAAAAGTAAGCTCCACTCGAAGCGAAGCTCGCCAAAAAAAGCTGAACACTACTAGGAGGATCCTGATGTAAAGAACCTAATTGTATCTGGAGGGGAAAAAGAGAGGGTGAGTTAATCAAAACTCGTGAGCCCTCCACTCACAACTTACATGGAACAACAATAAATATACATAACATATACATGCAACTGATGTAAAATATTTTATATATATTTACATCTAACTATATTGAAACAATAATTTAACTAAATTCATAACAATAATTTGTAAAGAAATAAGAGATAATTAACTAGCTGAATTAAACCTGAGCCAATGATTAATCTAATGGGCACCTAACTAGGTCCCATAAATGAACATTACACTGGGTTCCTTACTATGGGTGAGCTAGTCCTCTAGCGACCACTTGGTACCAAGGTTAATGATTAATCTTGCAAGTCATTAACTCGCTTCTGTTTCTCACTATTTATTGGCTAAAAACTAATAGCAATAAAATTCACTATTTATACAAAACTGGATTCATGAAACTTTTCTACTGATAAAATAAATTTAAATCATACATAAAACAAGTATGGTCCCATGAGTTTTCTAAAATAATAATTTGTCATGATAACCACAAAATAATAATTTTTCTAAAATTATTGTAATCCATAAGACATATTTCTTGGCATAAATCATTCTAAACTTTCATAAATAATTTATATAATATAGGAATAATAATAATAATGACCAAAAGTATGGTCATTGTTTAAACCCACTCATCGTTGGTAGTTGGAAGTGTACTTTCACTGACAACTTGATCTTGGAGTAGGAATGACATTGGTAATTGCCAAACAATACAATGAAGATATAAACAAATTAACTTTATCACCCAACTGAGTTTGGAATGATAGAGAGGAAAATTATTGTGTGAAAAATATGTCTGACAGTGCCCAAACTTATAATTTGAATAACAAGGAGGAAACTGACTAAATTCCATAGAGAGCACTTATGGAAGATATTAATTGGAGAAAATTGCGAGAAACTATGTTTTTTCGCTTTAGGAAAAATTCCTTCGGTGACTAGGGTTCTTAGAAAAATATTTGAAAATATTATAATATGCCTAAAATATACTAGGAGTATAAAACGAAGAAAAAAAAAATGAAATTGAAAAATGAACTGAAGTGGCAGAAGGACCTTCATTCATATATATATATAATAAAAAATATAAATAAAAAATGAAACCCGTGCCCTGTGTTCTCCGTTTTCAATAATAATAATAATAATAATAATAATAATCAAACGTGTACAACTCTCGTCTTTTGATTTTTTAAAGTTACTATGCATATATAGTAACTCCGAAATCACTAGAGTTATTTTGCATGCATAGTAATTTACATGTGAACTCCATCGAATGCATGTGCATAGTAACTTTACTTATATAATTGCTTTTGAAGTAGAGTAATAATAATACCAATAATAATAAAACTAACGGTAATAATAATGTCAACGTGCTACACGTTTTCTCTTATAATATTATTAGTGTTCGTGCATACATCTCATATTATGTTAAAATAATATTAAAATATCTACCAATTAATAGTAATAGTAATAATAATTCTAATACTAATAAATTTTATATTTGGGTTATCACAATATTTTTGTTAATTGTTGAAAAAGTTGGTGGAATGATCAAATTGTACATTCAAGAAAGTTCAAGGAGTTGAATTGCATATATTTAAAGTTTAGGGTCTAAAATAAATATGATTTATAGTTCAAGGTAAAGTATAATTTTTCCTTATAATAATACCATTAAAAATCACGTGCATCGTGTATTGTTCCATCAAACTCACTAACAGACTAATATTGGTATGGGAGGCCAATGTATGATTTTCATAAACTTAAAGACTTAATTAGCAAATTTTACAAATAGAATTGAATCGATATAGATTTCATTAAACCTAAAAAAGATTAGTACCCTCCGTGATATGGTTACATTAAAAAAAAAACTGAATTTCACCTCTATTATCTCAAAAATCTCATATATAATAGCACATGAATGTGATATTAGATGTAAAATTCTGTTACATGTAAATCAAAGTTAACTTGAGTCTAAATTGTGGTACATTAGATCCAAAAAAAATACCCTTTGCTCTTCCTCCAAACATACCTAGAAGTCACTTGCTATGTTAACTAGTTAATATAAGCCGCGAGCTACCACAGCCACTTGCTTTGTTGAACTTGTATCCACTTGCGTGGCAGCATGTGGATCGCAGCCTCCGTACGGATAATTCAGCAGTAATCTATGCGGTTCCCAATTTTCCTCTTCACAATCCACACGCAACAACACTCCCACGCTTTCAAACTCAAAACTCACCAATCGATCTCACACTATGCTGTGAATCAATGCATAATTACAAACTGGTAACAGTCTTAACAATAACAAATAGAGTGTGACACACAAACACGCCAGTTAAAAGAAAGCCATAGCCGCAGAACAAAGAGGTGAAAGTACCAAAATGTTTGGTAACAGTTGTGTTACAAGGCAGCAGGACATGGAAACAAAACATTGATTGATTTCATGCATGTTCCATAGTTTTGGGCCAAAATTAAGAATACCCAGTAAGGTTAAAAAATGATCTTGCAAACCCAACAACAGGCACACCCAATTTTCATGTCCAACCTCCCATTACATAGCCTTAACCATGTCCAACTTCACCTTGGTGTCTCCACCACACTCTCACGGGTGCCCTTCATGTCCATTTGCACAGGAAAATCTTGCAGGAGCATGAGGAGGAGGAACAGGAGCAAGTGTTTCTCTTCATCTGCAACTACACCAGCTCCATTGCCACCTGACCCAGATAAGGTTTTAATCATTTCTTTTTTTTGCTTTTTTTTGTGATCTTTATTTATTTTTTTTTTTTTTTTGGATTTTGTAATGAATTTGGTTGATTAGTAGTATTAAAAAGTTGTGAAATTTTTTTGTAGGATGTGAAGAAAGTGGGGAAGAGAGTGATGGTGGTTTAGTTGCACAGGGTGGGAGCCCTGATCTGCAAGCCCTTTTCAGAAGGTTCTGGAAAGTGGCAGCTCCATATTGGTTTTCAGATGACAAGGTCCAAGCTAGATTGCAGCTTGCTGGTGTTTTTGCTCTCACTTTGGCTACAACTGGAATCAGTGTTGGATTCAATTTCCTGGGAGGGACTTCTACAATGCACTTGCCAGTAAGTTCATGTGTATAAATGAACATTGATGCTTTGGGTTGTAACCCCATTTATCATCTATTTTAGGCACATAGAGTTTACTTGATATCAGATTTTCTATTGTTTTGGTGTTATTATTTACTCTAGTATGAAGTGGCAAAAAGAAACTGAACCTGTGTAAGTTTGTTAATGCAAGACAAGGATCAAGAGCAATTCACCAAGCAACTGCTTTACTATTTGTGTGGCTTTGCTGTTGGAATCCCGGTGAGCACATTGCTGCACTTTCTTAGGTATAGCTCTGCTAGACTTTGCTTTAGTTCCTTGAATGATGAGTCTTGTTACCTGAAGCAGGCTCTTAGTTAGAAAGATAAAATCTTGAAGGATGACTGAGTCATATATGAATTGCCTAGATGCGACTTCAATAGTCACACTCACGCCCTTTCATGTTTTTGGGCCTCATTGTTTTTCGGAAGTAATGCCGTTCTTAGTTGTGTCATTGCCTTTCTTCTAATTTGATAGAGTAAATGAATTCATAGGATTAATACTTCAGTACATGAAGATTTGATCCCAAGAAATACAAAGGAACTGCATGACCATTGCTCAATAGCAATTTCTATCAGTTTTTCTAGTTAACTGCTTAGTTGTTTTTGAAGCAACCATCAACAGGTTATATGGGGTCGGTCAAATAAGTGCACTGAAGTTGCATGTCTGTCTCATTTTCCTGAAGCTTTTGTATCATGTTTGGGAACAAGCTCTGTGGATGGTTTTCTATTAGTATTTGGTTTCTTATACCTTATTTTAATGTTTTGTTCATCTTTCTAATCTTATTCATCAATGTGTGGCAGTTTTTTGTCTTGAGAGATTATGCCAGAGAAACTCTTTCTTTGAGATGGAGGTCTTGGATGACGAGCTATTACATGGATCGCTATCTTAAGAATCAGACTTTCTATAAAATTCAGTCACAGTCAATCATTGATAATCCAGACCAGCGAATTGTTGATGATCTAAGTTCTTTCACTGGGACGGCTCTGTCTTTCTCATTGATACTCTTCAATGCTGCTGTGGACTTAATCTCATTCAGTAATATCTTATATGGAATCTATCCTCCCCTCTTTGTTGTTCTTCTTGTATACTCCATTGGTGGGACAGCTATCAGTGTTTTCCTTGGAAGGGTAATGAGTCATTCCATTTTACTTGTGATGGTTTAAATTGTGAGGCAAAATCACCACTGCCCCGCCACCCTTAGGACCTTTATGATATGTCCATTTTAATTAACTAGAAATTGATGAAATGACAGGAATTGGTGACTTTAAACTTCTTGCAAGAGAAAAAGAAGCAGACTTTCGTTACGGACTTGTAAGGGTTCGGGAAAATGCTGAGTCGATTGCTTTCTACGGTGGTGAAGAAAGTGAAATGCAACTTCTTCTCCAGCGATTCAAAAGTGCTTTTGAAAATTTGACCGTGAGATGCTTCTTTATTTCTAATTATGTTATTGGCATTTATATTCAGTCCAACTGACTTTGCTTCTTTAGTTTTTATTGCATATATTTCTCCCTCTTAAACTGCTAGATTTTGCATAACCTACATAAAGTAAGCCGCATTCATTCCAAAGGGTTTGCTGTTCTGCCTGTTTACTGTTTCTTGATTGAAAAAACTGGATCAATTTGAATTAACTTGACTTTGGTATAGGTATTGACCTAATATTATGTTTGAAAGCTAAGCATTAATGCTGTATGGAAGTTAAATATCTTTAGATATGGGAATAGTGGAAGAAACCCATTAGCTGCTGTTATAAAATTATGGTTCAAAGGCAAGGGGTTCAATGCAGAAACTCTAGTCACTGAAATCTCAGATGAAATGATGAATATTATGAGCAGTTTTAAAGGATTATCTAGTGGCCATGTTGTCTAAGACTTAAATGATGCTCAACTAGTAGGATAGATGCTCTTTAAGGAACTGTGAAACTGCCAAATCAGGTGTGCCAGTTGCAGACTTTTACTTATAAAAACTTCCTTTAAACTTCAAAATCTGATTGCACAATATTCTGGAAACTGGGGTTATTGTTGCTTATATTGTAAGGAGTCTCAATGCAACCTTGCTTTTCATATAAATAGTTAAACACTGATTCTTCTACCTCAAAACTCTTCCAATATGATCAGTAGATATATAATTAAACTGGATAATCCTAGAAAGATGGACACACACTGAAGGGCCTTGACATGTAAACTAAGAGTAACATCACATTTTAATGCATGATGACTCAATTAGACCTTCTCCTGCCTTGTCAGGATGTTGGCTTGCATGTGCACTGGCCAGTTTTTGTGATTGGGAAACTCAATTAAAGGTCAAATATAACCTTGTTGCAGCATATCTTTTTCTTTATTATGTTATGCAATGCTGTTTCATCCTTGAACTTACAATAACCTGATGATAATTGCTTACTTTACAGCGATTGTTGATTTCTTCAAGAAATTTGGAGTTCTTCACCAACGGCTACCGTTATCTCATTCAAATTCTTCCAGCTGCTGTTGTTGCTCCCATGTATTTCTCTGGAAAAATTGAGTTTGGTGTAATCAATCAATCAGTCTCTGCTTTTAATCATATCCTTGGTGACTTTTCCCTCATTGTGTACCAGTTTCAAGCTATAAGTGCTTTTTCTGCTGTTATTAATCGGCTAGGTATAGCATTTTTTTTCTTGTCTTTCCTGTTACATTTTAATATTTGTGGATCTCGTGAAAGATATAGCATATATAAACTAACTTTTACTCTGCAGAAAAGAAAGAGTCGTTTTAAGATAGTTTGTGGTTTTATTTACATATAGGCAAATAAAAGACCCTGGAAAATAAAAAGAAGATATTTCAATAAGTCAGACATCATTTGTAACATGACTGTCCTCTACATATACTGCAGACGCTACATATGCCCTTTTATATGATATGGAAAATATGTATTAGCATGGCAAATTCCTGGTAAACAATGCTGCTTAATAGAATTGGAATGTTACAAAGTTTTGTCTTTAATTGATGACTTCTACATTTTTATAAATAGTTATACCTTTTCTTTCCCTGTCTTGTGTCTTTTTGTGTGCTACAGCTTGTAATGCAACAAAGTAAGTATACTATCCTGTCTGTTTAATCCATGGTCATATGTATGCTTCTGAGACTGTGTTCAATCCATCTATATATGTATGCTTAAGCTTGATTTGTTGCTTTGAATGTAATAAAATGCACTGACTAATACTTTCTCTTTTGAATATGCAGGTGAGTTTGATGATATTTTGGACAGAAGCAGCTCAAAATCTCTCTCTCATACTTTAGAAGACGTGCATATTACATACAAAGATTTTAGGAGTTCGTCTGTATTGGAATCTAATGGATCCACACCACCAGAAAAATATGGAACATTACTAGAGATAAAAAATTTGACTCTGAAGACTCCAAGTGAATCTGTACTTATTACAGATTTGTCAGTGACGATCAAGGAAAAGGATAATTTACTGGTAAGCAATCTAGTGGGCCCTCAGGACCTTCCCTCCCTGTGCTACATGCCATGAACCAACGCTCCCAAAAGCCACACTTTCCCTTACATAATTTTGGGCTTGAAGTGTAGATAATGAACATGCTCACTTATTCTGTGCTCAAATTTAACCATTCTATTTAGAAGAATGAAGGTGGTAAGGATTGAAATAAAGACTTTGATTCCATATCATTAACCAACTCTCCTAAAAGCTTAACCTGTTTGGTTAAGGCTTAAGAATGATTTTGTATCAAATATTGCATAAAATTAAATTTAGATTTATATTCATAAGTTCAAGTTCATAAAACTGTAGAGTTGTACGAATGCATTTCTAAATAAAACTAATATAACAGGTGATGGGACCAAGTGGAAGTGGTAAGACTTCTTTGTTAAGAGCTCTGGCGGGTCTTTGGAGAACCAAACTGGAACGATTGTATACTATGTGAACGGTGGAGAAGATCTTGAGCAAACCAATTGCTCAGATGTGAATACTCCTTCAGTAAATGCTGCTCATGACACATATGAAGAACACAGAAAATCCATGAGCAGACAATCTAGAATATTTTTTCTTCCTCAAAGGCCATATATGGTTTTGGGTACTCTTCGTCAGCAATTACTTTATCCAATATGGACTGATGATGCTGTTGCTATGGCAGATGATACTAAACCAGGAAGTATGTGATTTCCAGTTTCTTTTTCCGATACACCTAAACGCATCTTAAATAATTCTTATGCTGACCGCATACTTGTTTATTTTAAAAATTCTTTTTTTCTTTTTTGTTCTGTCTTCATCTACTGCAAGAGTCAAGACTCAATACATTTATAGCACTGACATCTGAGATGTTGAAATGCTGATGTCTTTTTGATGCAGGAAAGCTAGAAATGCTTTTCTAGATTTTTTTTGGGAGGCTTTATAATGATAGGAGGAAAAACATATCTTACCCAAAAGAAAGTTTGAATTAAAAAGATAATTTATACATAGGAAATATAAAAATATATGATTGTTATTCATGAAGTATAATTTGCTATGTTCTTTTGAAAATGCAGCTGTAAAGACTTAAAGACAAGAAAGCTATTGATATATATTTGGTAGAGTTAGGGTAAACTCTTGTGTACACAATAATATAACCTAATGGTGAACCAAACCTAACCAATGCCTTTTCAGTCTTCTTAGAAACACCTCATGAATCTGAACGTTAAAAGCAAGCCATAGCTAACTAGAATCTTGCAAAGATGATCCCCTTAAGTTCCTTCCACATTAGGCTGTTAGTCTAAAAGTAGATCTTGGTTCTACGAGGATTAACCTAGGTCCAAAACACGAATGTAAATAAATATATATTTGTTTTAGGATAGGTTCTTTAAACACCTAGGAGACAGAAAACAAACTAACCAAAGATTAAACAATATAAAATAATATGAACAAGACAAGAACATTAACTAGAATTTGTCTTAATTGATGATTCTCCTCGTTGATCACAGTAGGTGTTTTTCTCTCTGCTTTCTAAAGAATAGTTTCTCTCTCTAAAAATGAGTTCCTTTACATGTATATCATCACTCGCTATTTATAGGCAAGGCTAGGGGATAAATTGGTCCTTTCCTAGTTTCACAATTAGGGCTGACATGGCGCATAGTTATTGGATCTCAATCACTGGCTAATGAGCTTCTGAAATTTAGGCTCAGTTACATTTGGTTGAGAGTGATCTCCTGGGACATCTCCAATTGGTTTGAAGGTTCATTATTCTAAGATGATTCCAAAACATTGTTCTTCTGTATTCCTTTCCCTTTGAATAGGAACTAGACTGCATAATCAAGTGAAAAATTCTTGAATCTGAGCATTGACTTCAATGTTGCAACAAGTTCTTATTGAGAATTTATTAATTGAGTGTATTTTGACATTGGGTCTGCAGATGTGCTTCCTTTCTTGCCTAAGTTCCCAATTTCAGATGACACGAAAGATAAGCGTATGAACCCAACGACAGATGAGCTGATACAGGTCCTAGAGGATGTCCGCCTTGGCTATTTATTGGCTCGTTTCAGTTTGGATTCAATGCAAGAATGGTCCAGTGTTCTTTCTTTGGGAGAGCAGCAACGCCTTGCGTATGCCCGTCTTTTGCTTTCAAGGCCTCAGTTGGTTTTATTGGATGAATCAACAAGTGCACTTGATGAAGCCAATGAGGTATTATTGAATTCCAAGTTCATATGACATACATGTGAATTTGATATATCAATATCATTTGGGAAGTCATGTTACTCACTAAATTGACCATTCGTACTTATTCATGCATTTTCACATGCATCTAATAGTATATACATACTAATCTATCTAAGAAAATGCCCCCATCACACCATAGAGAACATCCTCATTTCTCAAGCATCAGTAAAATGCTGAAGTCCCTAAATCATGGATGCCTCTACAATTGATTATTTCTATAATTGACTAGCATCTAATTTAGACACTGGGCCCATACAGTCTTCATCTCTTGTAACCAAGTATGGTAAAGGACAAGAAATTTTAAATTGAGTGGAAAAGGCCACTAGGAGAAATGATTTCTTGGAAAATATGTCTGTAGCTTAGGCCAAATGGCTTTCAGTTCAGGTTCATGGGAAGTAATGCTTGAACTAAGCCCATGAAACACCACTATTTGTTCTTATAATATAATTTATGCCAAGAACCATTTTTCCTCAAAGCTTAAACTGTTGGTTGGAGGGACATGAATAGATTTATGTCTAGGCCACTCCCTCACGCAAAAGCCCATTGCGACTTGAAGCGTTTTAATGCACAGGTCCATCTTTACCTATAGGCATATGAATACTGTAATATGCATGTGTTGTTTCATTTTTTTATACAAAAAAATTACTTTTCATTGAAGCTACTCAATCATCTATCTTCTACTCAAAAGCTATAGTTCAGATGAGTAGCTTGTATGAAAAGTGATTTTTTTTTGGGTTAAAAAAATACTTTCATCAAAATAAGTTGAAATAAATGCACCTCATATCTAACAAATAACAATTTACCGTCCTAATATAACTGACTACATGTATTTTTAGATTAACTTATTTTGTCTTTAGAAAAGCATATAATCAATATGCTGCATATAGAACTTTTTAACTGAAAAGTCGTTTAAATAACCTAAATAAAACCAAACATGCTAGTACTTGCACCATCTTGTGAAGGGATGCAAAAGAATGTCAAGATTTTATTCAATGTCATGATGTATATTCCTTTATGTGTTACTGAAGTTCATTTTTGCTGTGCTTTTGGCTTACAGGCTCATTTGTACCAGAAGATTGGAGCAGCAGGCATAACATACATCAGCATTGGCCATCGGTCTACCTTGTGTGATTACCACAACAGAATTTTATGCATATCCACAGCGGATTCTGACAATGAACAGATAAATTGGAGCATTGAACCCACCAAACGTGAATCCCCTCTAAACTTTACAAATCTGTGATTTTAGGGGGTGCTTCAGAATTGGTTGCAATGGTTTGCTGCTTATTATCTCAGGAGAATGCGTCAAATTTTATTTAAAAATGATTTTGTTGTACCTGGATGTCAATCTGTAGAATTTTCCCTGCAACTAGCTGCTATAACATTTATGTTTTTATGTACACATTGATAGAAGCAGTGATACAAGAAGGATGTTAGGAGACTTGCAGTTTTCTTTTCATAATTTTTTTTTAAGTGATTTATCTGTCTGTTGTTTGGTGCTTGTTTCTAACACTTCAGATTTTTCTTTTCATGAATAAAATGGAACAAAACTCAGTGAACTGGGATGGAAAAGGAAATTGTTGGAACTGGATTAGAAAGTACAAGAAAGAATGCTTTATTGCCATAGAATTTGATAGGAAGCTGATCTTTGCTAAGGGAAATAGAAGTAAACTTCTAAAATATTATTTGATATGAAGCTAAAGTCTATGGATAATTAGCTTAAAAACGTGTATGCAAGTATGAAAATAGCAAGAAAAGAAAGAAGAAGAAAAGTCCCGTTGGAGCCCTTCAACCTCTCTAGTCCTTTCCAAATTCTATCTACTTTTTCTCACACTCCCTTTGCTCTTAAAATTAACCACACTAGGCATTTATTATTCACACAAATATGTAACTATTACATAGCTCATTATATTTTATAATTAAAATTTACTTTTATTAATAAAATGACATAATTTAAAAAAGCAAAAAAAAGTCAAGCAAGTCGGTGTTGGTGGGTCATCTACCAAATTTAATTTTCAAATGCCAAACTTTTTTCCAAATGAAAATATCTCAAATCCTTCAAAATTTCAATTTTCAAGTTTCTTCTAATTTTCAAATTTTAAAGTTTCTTTTTTTTTTTTTGTCCCAAACAATCAAAATTCACCAACATTTCAATTTCAATTTTTATTCCCATTTCAACCCCATTTTGGAGGATTGGCATTGGGGCCAGCCGATTTTGGTGTTGTGTAGGCCTTCTCAACTTTGCCCAACACTTTCAGTTAAAAAAAAAATGGCCTACAACTTTTTTTTAAAAGAAAGCTAGATGATGTGACTAATTGTTTTTGCATCACATAAAAGAGGTTTGGCTGTAGTGGTGGAAACATCATATCTCTTTCTCGTTTTCAAGTTGTTGCGCAGTGACCTAATGTTCGTACTTTAGAAGGAAACTTTTGCTCACTTGTGATATTTGTTGGGTACTCATTTATACTCTATTTTAGATGAAATTTCAGCCAATTGTTCCTAGTATTGTACTTGTTTGGGTATTGTTTTCACTATTTTGGTAGCAAGCAGGTATTTATTTTTAGTTCTTTTTGGCAGAACTCTTTGGCTGTACTTTGATATTTTTCATAGTGATATTTTTTTGGATAAGGTTCTATGGTTTTTTGTCCCTCACATTGGGGGTTTTCATGTTAAAATTTTTTGTGTGCTCTCCTTGTCTTTGCCTATTTATTTTTCATTATTTGGTTGCCATATATTTTTACCTTGCCATATATTATGCTTCTAAGATTCATTAAGCCATAAAGGTTTTATTTTGTTGCATATTTGTTACATTTCCCAACAGCTAGCATTAGAGCTTGCTTATTTTGGCTTGGGAATTTTGTTTGATTGAACGATGGAGCCTAATTATGATAGAATAATTTGTCTTAATGACACTAAATACCAGATGGAAAAGTAAGATGAAGGATCTATTCTTTGTGAGAAAGCTACATTTGTTGGTATTTGCTATTTAGAAATTGGAGAATAAATTTGATGAAGAATGGGCTTTTGAACACAAGATGATTTGTCGCTATATCGACAATGGGTAGATGACTATATTTTCAATCATTGCCAATGATTCGCATGCTAGGGCTTTATGGGACAAGCTTGAAACTTTATATGCTTCTAAATCTTGGGAACAACAAATTATTTTTGTTATATTAGGCGATGAATTTGAGGTATAAAGAATGTACTTCTCTTTTTTATCATTTGAGTGAATTTCAAGGTTTGTTTGACCAATTGCCTGGCATGGGTGTTAAATTGGAAGATGAGATTTTGGGACTTTAGTTGCTTAATACTTTACTGATTCTTGGGAAAATCTCATATGTTACTTTAACTAATTCTCCATGTTACCTGAACTCTTTGGCCAAGAAGAATTTACTCGCAAGTTTGGCATCTACTAAATTAGAAAAATGTTCTCATTGCTTGGGTGGAAAACAAAACTAAGTCTCCTTCAAGTGTCATCTTCCTTCTAGAAAATCAGAGTTGCTTGAGTTGGTGCATTCAGATCTTTGTGGTTCGATGAAGACTAAGACTTTTGGTGGTGCACTTTATTTTGTCATATTTATCAATGATAATTCCAGAAAACTTTGGGTTTATGTTTTGAAGTCTAACGACCTAGTATTTGGTGTCTTTAAATAGTTTCAGGCTTCCGTTGAGAGAGATAGGGAAGAACTGAAATGTATTCGTATCGATAATGGTGGCGAGTTTTGTGGACCTTTTGGTGACTACTACAAAGAACAAGGCATTCAACATTAAAGGATACCCTCAAAGACTCCTCAGCTTAATGGCTTGGTAGAAAGGATGAACAAGATATTAATGGAGAGAGTTAGATGTTTGTTTTCTAAAGAAAGTTTCCTGAATCTTTTTGGGGTGGGGCTTTATATATTGTTGCACATGTTATTAATTTATCTCCTGCTATTGCCTTGCAGGATGATGTTCTTGACAAGTATGGTATGGAAGGACGTCTCCTATGACCACTTGCATGTCTTTGGATGCAAAGCATTTGTACATGTGTCGAAAAATGAAAGGTCCAAATTAGATGTCAAGACGGGGCAATGCATCTTTATTGGTTTTGACCAAGATGAATTTGGTTATAGATTTTATTATCCTATTAAAAAGAAGCTTACCAGAAGTTGTGATTTTATTTTCATGGAGATCAGACCATTGAAGATAGTGGTAAGATAGAGATATTAGAGACTTCTGATGGTTTAGCTAATCTTGATTCAACTCCTAGACACAAATGCCGATATAGCAGATTTTGGCAATCATGATGATGCCCATAATCATATTCCAAATGTTCCAGTTGAGAATATTGATAATGATGATGGTGATGGTGGTGGTGATGTAGTTAATCATATTATTGAGCCTGTTGTTCCTCTTAGGAGGTCTTTTAGACAAAGTCAGACCCTCTACTCGATACTCATCTAATGAATTTATACTCCTTCTAATGGGGGAACACAGGTGCTATAAATAAGGTATGGAGAGTGACCTTGGTTGACAAAGTCTTTACTAAGAGAAAAATTTGAAGATTGTACAAGGCCTATAATGTGATTATAGCCCATAACATATTCTAGATTTCTTAGAATATTAATAATAATGATTGGTGGTTGTTCCCACTTAAGCCAATTGGGAGTTTGTTGTGTCAGCCTTAAGTGTGCCCTAACATTTTTAGTTAAAAAAAGTGGGGCCTATAGATTGACCTTGAAAATATTTACACATATGATAATGGTTCAGATATGTTGACAAGGTCTTTACCAAGAGAAAATTTGAAGATTGTTGCGTTATAATTTTTTCCCCTTGAGCCAATTGGGAGTTTGTTGTTTTGCCAAGTTGTTGCATTGGGCCACAGATTGTTTTTTGGAAAGGAAGTTTTGCTTACTATAGTGGTATCTTCTTGGGTTCTCGTTTGTGCTCCTATTTGTGCTGAAGGGAACTTTTGCTCACTTATAGTATTTGTTGGGTACTCATTTCAGCCAATTGTTTCTGTGTACTTAGAAACTTATTCTCTCTATTTTGGCATGACAATTTGTACATGTTTAGGTATTATTTCCACTATTTTGATAGCGAGTAAGACATTTATTTTTAAGTTCTTTTTGGGTAAAACTCTTTAACTATACTTTATGATATTTTTCAAAGTGGTATTTTTCTAGATTAGGTCTCGTGGTTTTTATCCCTTGCATTGAGGGTTTTTTGTGTTAAAAATTCTTGCATACTCTCCTTGCCTTTGCTTATTTATTTTTCACACTTTGGAGATATTATTTGTTTGCCATATATTTTTGACTTGCTATATTGCTTTTCAAGGTTTTTTCAAGCCGAAAATGTTTTACTCCAATGCATGTTTGTTACCTTTCCCAAGTTGGGTCATATGATTTGTCTCATCGAACGCCCATAAATTCGACTCCATGTTCACAATATTCACAATTATCTAACTACAATAGGCTAGATGCTATCATCCTTACTAATGAGCAATTTGAGAATCGTGTGCAAGACAATAGTCAATAGCGATGGGAAGAGGATAAGCTATTAATAAGTACATGGTTAAATGTGTCAATGGATCCCTTGATCGGTACTGACTAAAAAGATGATACATTTTGGAACTAAATTCACATGTATTGCATGCAAAACAACCATGGCTTGATCAAAAGAGGAGTTGATGCAATGAAGAAGCGATGACATAGGATTAACACGATGGCTCAGCAATTAGGTGGTTGCGATGATCAAGCATCTCAAAAAATAGGAAGTGGTTCAAATAGTGACAATATCATGAAGTTGGCTCATGAACTCGATTTTACAAGGTATGAAAATAAATGCACTTTTTATAGACATTGGAATCAGCTTCAAAAGGAACACAAATGGAGAACTCAATCAACTCAAAGTGGAGGTTCCAAGTGAACAAAAATCTGCCATTGTGGAGCTTACTCATCCTCGTCAAATCCAAAAACATCAATGGGTGAGGATGTTAGTGTGGAGTCTCTAGTCCATCCTCAAGACACTAAATCATCCAAATGGAAGAGTACGGGAAAATCAAAAGTGCCTATAGGTTATAATAAAGACATTGACACATTTAAATCCGTTACAGCTAGGAGGCTATCTATAAGAGAAGGAAAAAGGAGTTAGAGGAAAAGGAAAAAGAGAAGATGATAAAGGTAAATGAGATAGAGGTGAAGGAAAGGGAAATAGATATACAAATATTTTATGCATACATCTTTACTACGAAGGAAAAGCAACAATTTCATGCTAAGCTTATAGGAAAAAATTATGACAAAGTATATTTAATGTAAGTGTCAATTGTATTGGTGGAGCATATCTAGGAAAGTAACAATGTCCATTAAGTGTAATGGTTTTAAGTATGTCACGTTTATGCTATGCATTTCTGTTATGTAATATGTCTATTTTGAAAAACTAGCCGTTGCAAAACTAGCCATTACAAAAGTAACCATTTAAAAGTAGTTTTACAAAAATAGTCATTGCAAAGCTAGTCGTTGTAGGAAACAACTTAAAATATGGTGCACCGCTCATCCATATTTGCTCATAGCATCTTTCCTCTATTTGTTCAAAATCTTCAATCTCATCCACATTCAATAACTCCTCTCAAACACCTTTTAACTAACAACTAGTACTAAAATTTCATTATTATAAATGGCCGGAAACTCTAGTCAACCCAATAATATGTCTTTTGATGAATTGATTGACGATATTTTGTTTGGTGATTTAGATCAACATGATAACATGTCTTTACATGAATGGATTGATAATTTTATACTTGATGATTTAGATGAGTGCCAACTTCAACAACTAATTCTAGAAAAGTATGGGCAAAGCACTTCCTCCAAATCTTGTCGTAGCACTAGATATAGATCGTGAAAAGGACACGAACGTCTTTTCAATGACTATTTTGTACCTAATGCAATCTACCTTCCAACATTTTGATTAGCTTAGAACCCTTCAGAAAGTGTTCCGCTTGATGTTTTGAGTGACAACAAAACCAATTTTGTTAAAATATTTTGAAGAATGAACTTATCTTTTACTTGAGTTTCTTGAGCACTTAACAAAACTATTCTCGTTAGCATAAAAGTTCCATTAACAAGTTTATTTTCACGTTATCATGTTTCAACATGTTTAGTCTCATTCAAAAAGATTCAGAACTTAAATGAAGCGAAAATTAATCATTGAAATGAACGTTGGTATGTTTTACACATGAAAAAAGGATTTCCAAAGCAAGCAACCAAGTTAAATCTTCAGAAAGTGACCTTCATCTTCAATATGATACGTAATGAAGAAATCTATCTTCCTTTGAAACAAGTCATGGTTATAGTATTCAATCATGATGATAAGATCACCAACAAGCTCTGATTGAAGAAATGAAGCTCAAAGAGAAGACCAGAAACTCTATGAAGTAGAAAATACATTTACTCAGAAGTTATGCACCTTTTAGAATAAGAGGAAAAATTCAAATTTCAAACTAAAGTCAAACCCAAAAAGGGACTAATAGTGACATCTCACCTTTTCACTTGGTCAATTATTCTAGTTTCTAGAAGAAAAAGTTCAGCAACCTGTCCAGAAAGTAAAAAGTACTTTTTAAATATGCTCTTAGAAACCTCATTTGACAATAGTTTCTGAACAAAAGTAGCTCTGACATAGTTGAGCTAGTCTTCTAGATTGTATTTTTAAGACATAAAAAGAAGATCAACACGTGTCATAAGCAAAATAAATCAAAGGGCAACGGTATGAAATTGAAGATAGAGTATAAAAGGGGGTCAAGAGGCTATAACTTATGACTTTTTGGCTGAAACAATTGCAAATTTATGAAGAATGCAAGAATCCTCCTTCTTTTGAAAAAGAAATTACTTCTTATAATCAGTTTCTAGTTCTATAAAAAATGTTCTTTTTAAGTTCTTATTAGATAACATCTTCTTCTTAGAAAGAATTGTTAGAAAGGAGTTATTTAGGTTTTAAGATCATACACTATTTTATTTTGAAAAACTTAAGTGTTTATTTGTTGGAGTGAACCAACCTTTAACAAATCTTTTACCTTGATCCAATAGTGATTATTGTGAGGTTAGCTTGCAAAGGCTAGTTAAAGACCACTTGGGAGTGACAATAGAGTAAGCTATTGGTCACGTGAGATAGCTTGAGGAGGCTATAGAAGGACTATCTTACTTTCTCATGATTGAGAAATGGTTAATATTGTGGAACTTAATAGCTTGTTAAGAACTGGATGTAATTAGATTGATCAAGCTAGTACAAAAACTCTTTGTGTAATATCTCTAAACTTCCTTTATCTCTTTTACATTCTCTTTTGTGTTCCAAAATAATACATTTCTGAAAATCTGTTTCAACTGGTTTTCATATTTACAACTATGTTCAGAAAGTTACTTACTAACAAAGATTTTCGCCGCACTTCAAGTATATACTTGATGGTCTTTATTTAAAGTTTTTAGAAATAGGAAAAAAAGTGAAAGAACGATTCAACTCTGCTTCTTGTGCACTTTTCAATCTACAATTTTGACAAAGGTTTCAAAAGGGAAGGCATGTCTTTCTTGTCATAGTGGAAGCCTTCTCAAATGTTGATCTATATTTCCAATAAGGTCAATGTAAGGGCAAGAAAGGTTATCTCTAATGCAAAAATGCATGTATGCATATGTTGGTATATGGAGTATGCTAATCGTTAATGATTATGTGCGATAGGCAAAAGCAATATGATTGAGTGCTTAGAAAGTTTGCCAAAGATGTAATATTGGTATTTGAGATTTAATACTTGCAAAAATTGAACTCCAATGATGTACAATGCCTACTATAGATGGCAAAGGGCTATGGCTTCCTAGGCATGATGACCAGCATTGATTACATGCATTAGTGGTAGAAAAATTTCCTTAAAGTAGGCAAAAGGGATATACATGAGTGGTTGCCATGGGATTGCAACATTAGTACTTGAATTTTTGGCTTCACTAGAACTTTGGATATGACATGCATTTTTGTTGTCGGTTCAAACAATGACATTAGTGTGTTAGACCATTCACCAGTGTATGATGAAGTTCAATATGGTTGAGCTCTTCAAATAAATTATATTGTAAATGATGGCAATAACACCATGAGATACTTTTTAATAGATGATATCTATCTTGAATAGGCAATATTTGTGAAAACAATATCCTGATCACAAGGAGATAAGTAAAAGTTGTTTTCAAAATATCAAGAAGGGCAACGAAAGGATGTGGAGCATGTATTCAAAGTGCTACAAGCTCGGTTTGCAATTATCATGCATAATTCTACGAGAAAGCAAAGTTTGCAAAAATAATGAGAGCATGCACGATATTGCATAATATTGTCATTGAAGATGACGAGACACATGCTAGAAATTTTGCTTAACTTCCTTCTTACAACGATGTTGACCATGACATATCACAACCAGAGCTAGGTGACGAATGTTTCGTTTTGTATAAGAGGTATATTCAAAACAATATCCAACTTTGTGGTAAACAAAAGCATTGATAACTACAAGTAGATTGGTGGAACATATCTGGCAATTCTACAATGCTTGTCAAGTATAGTTTCTAGTTATATAATATTTCAAATACACAATGTTGTTAGCCATATTTTAATTATGTGTTATTATTGTTAATAGTGTAATATTTTAAAAATATATCAAAGACTTGTTTTAGTTTCAAAAATATATTTTGATTATTTTTATATAATTAAATTTTTAAAAATTTACAAAATATTGCTCTGCAATTTAATTTATTAAAATTTATTTTAAAAAATTAAAAAATTAATTTTATATTTTTATCCAAATTGAAAATAAAATTACATTAATACATGATATTAGAATAAAATATTTCTTAAACATGTTGATTTATTTTTTAATTTAAAAAATTATGTAGGGCTATAATAATGACCAAAATTAGTTTTTTCCATTAGAGAAAAGTTGGACATTCTTGAGACACTTTACTTTTTATGACACATTGCATATGTGGCGTTGATGATGTAGCAATGAGTGGAGCCACAAGTAGGATCCAAAAAGATAAATTATATTGTGAATGGTAACAATTATACCATGAGATACTATTTAACATATGGTATATATCCTGAATGGGTAACATTTGTGAAAATAATATCCTAACCACAAGGAGATAAGCGAAAGTTGTTTGCAAAATATGAAGAAGGGCAACAAAAGGATGTGAATCATGCATCCAGAGTGCTACAAGCTCGATTTGCAATTATAAGTGGGCTTGCATGATTGTAGGAGAAAGCAAAGCTTACAAAAATAATGGGAGCATGCATTATATTGCATAATATTATCATCAAAGATAAGAGAGACACATGCTGAAAATTTTGGTCAACTCCCTTCTTACAACAATGTTGACCATGGCATCACAACCAGAGCTATCACGACCCGATCTGGGAACGTAATTGGCACATAGGTTTCTAGGTCTCCACGTAAGTTTTTTGGGTAACGTGACTTACTAAATACATGAATTTTTGTGATTTGTATACATAAAACATAATTTTGTCTAAATTGTTATTAATTTCTCACTTTAAAGCATCATACTCGAATTCATAAACTAAAGTGCTTCAACACAAATAGCTCTGAAAATCAATTTAATACTCAAAACTAAAATATGAATACATAATTGTTTTGGTACATAAACTTAATCACAATCTGCAATTCGAATTTATACTTAACTCTAAAATCACATAGGGATGTACATACATATTCTAGAAATAAATCCATAAATATGAAATTAGGATGTATGGTTTGGATCTTGCCTCATAACTACTAGAGCACTTTATCTAACATATACTAAACTAAGCCTTACTACAAAGTAAAACTCACCACTGAAACGCTGCGTATACTTGAATAATGGCTAAGCAAAAACTAAACCTCCAACTATGAGGAGGAAGGGAGAAAGGTGAGTCACGGATTCAGTGAGTAAACTCTCACCCATATGGGACAACAACAACAACAACAACAACCATACATACTATATACATGCAACTAGCAAAAACATTTTTACTATTATGTACGTAGCTATACTAGGAAAAACATTTATAATTTCATAATTAGAAAATCATGTAATCCTCAAAAGTGATACAAATTACTCCAAGGGAATTAGGGAGAAACAGAATTCTAAGCAGGTTACAAAAGGTGATACTCAATCCCTTGTGAACATGAGCATCTCTAATAGCAAAGAGTCCCTTCATAGACCGTGTCCCTCGTGTGGATAAGCTATGGACATCTAACTAGGTCACATCTCTATACTTTGGGAAAAAGGTGATTACCCCTCGTGGACAACATGGTATACAAGGTTAACAAGAACACTACCATTGATGCACAATTCTGTTTATCTCTAATTTATATTTCAAAACTAACTTGAAATTAAACTAAATGAATCTAAAAACTCTTAAAACTTTGAATTCATATAACTCTAATAATCTAACTTTAGCATATTGGCTATGAAATCATGCACAACGATCACCAGTTATAGCATTGTAATTTTAAAAGCCTCCAGAACATGTATTTGGAGTTGTTATGAATTATACTAAATTTCATACTTTTTAATATTATAACAACTGAAATTCTAAAATCATATATAAAACTAACATGCTTTCATACATTTGGGAATTCCAAATAAAATTGTATTTCATAATCACATGACTTATTAAGCATGGTAGTTCCAGAATCATGATAACTTCTCTATTCATAAAAGCAACATTATACTCTGCTCAACATTTTCCCAATACAACTTAGCTGGATACTTTAAAAGCACAATTTGAAATATCAAGTCTTGAAAATATAGCAATATCATAAATCCATTAACACATGTTTACTAACTTTAGTGAACTGGCTAAATCATATATTTTCCAATGAATCTTCAAAAACATATAAAATATTTTCATGGTACACAACAATCCAAATCATGGTCCCATGATTTTCTTAAAATACATTTTTCATACTATAATCAAAATCATAATTCTTGCTAACTTGGCATAACTTGTAAAATCATATCTATATCATATTTTCATTTCTAAATTTATGTTTAGCTATCATAATACTTGAACATATTCATAATGATTAAAAATAAGGTCATAAGTTTGAATCCACTTATCGTTTGGAGCTAAGAGTGTGTGTATACCACTAACTTGATCTTGAAAACTTGCAATAACATCAATAACCGCCATAGAGCAACATAGATACATAAATAATATATAACAACTCTAGAACAACTCTCTAAATCAACTCTATGAATATTGAGAAAGTACCTTCACTTGACAATAATAATAAATAATAACAACCAGCATGGTGGAGGAAGAAAGGAGAGGAATCTAACATATTATGGCAGAGATGAACACAATTGCACATCCAATTACAAATCTTTATGGCGCTACCAGATTTTGCCACGAGCAGCAGAAGCCAGTAACTTCTTCATCAGCCAAAACAAAAAGCGCCCCAAGAGTGCCAAACACAGCAAAACAACCAAGCCCGCCCAGTAGAGTGCATAATACAAGGTGATGTTATAAATTGTGCTGTCAATTTGATTCGTGACCATCCTAATAGCAATCACATAGGCTCCAGCAGTGCAGTAAACTGAGGCACACATGGCTGTTATGAGCAACCACAGAACAAACCTGTTGCTGAGTGGAAATCCAGTAATAAGCAAGAGGATCACTGTGTTGGATGCGGAGAAAGATATGGTACACAAAAGTAAGAAAAGCTCGTAACTCAGCCTCTGGTTGGTGTCACCAAAGGCCATAACTGAAGTACCAGCTTTGCAAGTTTTGCCAGCAGCACAACCCTGTTGGCTGTTCGTGTCAGACTGCCAAACACCACCTGGTGGGTTTGTGGCAATTTGGAAGGTCATGGTTGCGATGACTGTGGCTACAAGCATCAGAGAACCTCGCTTCTTCTCCATCCATTCCCTCTGATAGTTTTGGTACCTTGTGAATTCGCTATCGCTTGATTCAGTTCCATTCTGATGATGATGAGTCGTTGCAGTTCGTGGTGAGAGTGAGAGTGACCTTCCCTCCATTTCCATTTTCTTGTGGCTGCTTCTATGTTAGGATGCTGGAGTATAATCAAATCAAATGGGAATTAATATCAAGGGCGATGTATTTTATTTGAGCCCTTCCATTAGATTGAACTTCTCTGGGTCAATGTGATTATGGGCGTCAGAAAATGCTGCATGTACGAATGCTTTAAGATAGTTGACTTACTCATACCAATATATATCGTATCAGATATTTGATCAATTTTTTTAAATGCTCTTAATTATATCTGTATATTTTTAAGAGTTTAATTTTGATATATTGCAATATTGATTCAATCATATCTCTTCTTATGTATAACTTTTTAGTAGTAGGGTTGAAAGTAATCATATTTACTAATATGTCATTATATGTTAGATAAATTTGTAAAACTTCTTCACTTTTTAATTTGATATATACAATATCATATTACATTGAATGCTCATACCAATATTCATTCACCATGGCAGAAAATTCCACAGAATGAACTGAAGAACCAGTAATTTCAACGAAAGTGATTGAAATCAAACATCGGGTTTGGGTCAAATGAGCCATTGGTTAGTTTTAAAAATTTTCCATAAAGGTCACAATCATGACCAAGTCGTCAAATTAAAAAATGAGTAAAATCCAAAAGACCGATGAAACCGGTTCATACACCAACTGGTTAAATAATAACTGATTATATCGAATGATGTAGTAGATAAATATAGAATTTACAACAGATTAGAAATTATTTCTTCAGGACAATATACTTTTCAAATTCAAATTACAATTTTCAAATGATAAACGCTACCTCTCACGAAATTATTTCTTCAGAACATATGCAAGTTGGGTTCTTCGTAACTTGCATCTTATAAATAAATAAATGAATTTTAATTTGTTCCAAGATTTGTGATGCACAAGTGTTGCATTTCTTTCATTTCACGAAATCAAGAGCCATGTCATTGGTGGACTATTTCGTAGAATTATGTTTTTTGTTTTTTGGCTTTTTTTTCAAAATTCGTGTTAGTTGAATTGGACTCATGATGTTACGATGTCAATTAATATAAATAACATTTTTCTTTTAATTCAACTAGTTCATTCAATACAAATAATGGGAAACAAAGCCCGGTTTAGTCCAATTCAGGTTTACTCTAACATAAATCGCCCAGTTGTACATAACACTTTATATATACAAGTTTGATTTAATCTCCTGACCGAAATAAAAGGCTCGATTTAATCACCGTATTTAATTTCTGAGCGATGTCACATATGTGAAAAAAATAGTTACAAAATCTTTAATAGAAAACACATCATTTGCTAAATGTCTCAGACTGAAAATATGAAAATTTTGAGGACAGAAACATATTTAGAGTACTGGGTGAAGATAAAAATTCTAAAATTGTCTATGTTATAAATATTTACTAGTTTTACCTACACAGATAAGATAAATAAATAAACCAATGAAGCATGGAGCCTGCAAATGCACTAGGCTCAAGGAATATTCCAGCAGTAGTTGAAATTCCTCTAGGATATAGCAGGCTCTTCCAGTATATCAGGATCTCTATAACTAGCAAGGTTTGTATCTCGATTTTTAACTCAAATTCTTGATGAAAATTTTTAATAAGAGTAATGAGATGAGAAGAATAAGAGATGAAGTGGGATCAGAGAACTGAATTGTTTTGTATTTTTCTTTTTTAAGCTCTATCGCAAAACACCGTTGAGAGGCTTTTAAAATAAAATTCAACTAAAAAGAGTTCCTGCAAGCTCAGAAAAAATATTCCCTAATCACTTGATTTTAGGAATCATGATCTCACTCAAAGTTGGTACTCAACGTTTAAACCAAACTAAAGATACGAGGAAGAGAGAGTGTGGCGGATATTGTGTAGATCCCACACATTATCTAGCATAGCATGTTATCTTCCTAAAGTTTTTCAAACTTGACGTGTTGACCAGAACAAAACTTAAAAGCTAAAACAAATATCCTGGAACAAAATTGTTACGCCATAATAATAAGAAAAAGAATAAAAGCAACGTAATGTGCATTACGTGTAACATTAATAAATTTGATTTTGAAATAAATATTAATAACTAAAATGTTAATAAAATAATACAACAATAAGACAAATTTTTAGTCAATTTTCATAATTCCATATAGGAGGAACGTTATAGACATATCTCTAGGACACAAAGTTAAATATATATTTTTTCAATAACAACCCTTTAAGCATTTCATATTCCATCTTTTCTTTTTTTGCATTTCAATTTTTCATCAAGTTAAAACTAATCTTTTCATCAATCACTATGTTCTTTACACCACTACCAAACACAGTTCCTCTACCATTTTCAGTCATCTCGTCTCTATTGTCTCACTGTCTTTGTCATTTTTGTCTAGGGCACCAAACATATCATAGTTATTGTTGGATGAAATAAAATGATATGACTCACTTATTCATCTAAAGACTAACAATTATAACATATAATTTTGAATAAAATTCTAGCAAATTTTATGGTCGTATAGCATCCCCATATAAAATTGTTTTATAAAATTAGTACAAAAAATTAGGGGGTGTTTGTTTGGGTGAAAAATCATCTTTTTTCATCTCAAAAAAATTACTTTTCATATATTTGAATAATTATTTCAATATCATTAAAATCTCACGGTTTTCAACTATTTTTTCAAAATTTAAAAAAGGGTAGCTTCAAAAAAATACAGTTTTAAACTTTTTCAATTATATATAAAATTTTAGTTTTATAATCAACTTTTCATTGATATGAAACAAACTTTCACAACTTAGGCAATAAGGACTTAAAAAATTTCACGTAAGCCAATGGCTGTTGCTATATGCAGTAACCTATAAATTATTTTAAACAAAGTTTCATTTTTTACATGCAAATCACATGTTTTTAAAGTTTGAAATAATCTAAATCATCCAAATAATCAAGTCTATAGTTTCATAATCTATTTTCTAAAGTCTGAATTCATAAACATGCCTCTATGAGTAGCAAAATCTTATAATGCAATATAGTACAACATATACATGCAAAAACCCAAATCATGTAGTGTCGTCGGGATCCTGCGCAATATGTTGGAGCCCTCTAGATCCAACCATAAACACTTTATCTGAGTGAAGCTCACCATGAAATTCTAATGATGCTTAGTCAATTGCGGTTAGGATCCACCACTTTGTATTAAAGAGAAATAAAGAAGAGAGGGGTGAGTGAGCCCTCACCTAAAACCCTCTTTCATGTGACGTCCAAGAAATAATGCATGAAATCCTAATAACATAAAAAAAGGTCCAAAAATCATACACAATCAAGTATGTGTACCTTTTGTATATCTACATTCAAGTAATCACTTTACAGACTCAAAATTATTTCCTTAATTCACTTTCATATCTTGAATCATATAAGCTTGTAATGGCATAGCTTTTAGAGAAACAGTAATCTCTGGACACATTTGGGCATTACGTATCACCGTCCCAGTGTGACAATCAATTCTCTGAAATCTCTGGTCACATTTGGGTGTTACGTATCGCCGTCTCCAGTGTGACAATAATGGGCACCTAACTAGGTCCCTTCTGAATACTCTAGCAAGCATACTTGGTACCAAAGTTAACGAATTTCCTTAACACAACTGTTCTCTATGGCTCCTGTAAATAAATCTGAAAATTCTTAAAAACCTTTTATTCTTTGAGAGCTTTGAATCTCTAATTCTAAGTTCAACTTTAGCATAATTGACTATAAAACCAAACAAGGTGATTTCAAGTCCAAATATAGTTTTATCAAGTTCTAGTTATAGGAAGATTTGCTCTAAAATCCTTTTATTGATTATCAAAAACATCATCCAATCATCAAGCCCTTTAAATTCAAACTATTAACTTGTCAAACATAGTTCAAATCATAAACCAAGAAAAACTCAATATCATATTTTGAAATTATAGAGTCTAAACCATCATTCCAATCCTTTTTTCTAAACTTCATATCTAGGTATAAAACCATAGTGTAAGCGTAAACCAGTTTCAGAATCCATTAAAACAACCATAAAAGTCTCTAACAATTGCATATATCACCAATTCTATACAAAATCAGTATAACAAACATGGTCCCATGAGTTTTATCAAAAACATGCTTCATGCTTTAAAACCAAGAGTTCTAAACATATAATCCAACAATAATTTCAAATCCTTGTATAGTAATCTCTAGAATCAAACAGTAATTCATATTTTCATGAAAATAATTATAATGAACAACATAGAAGTCACAGATGCAAACTCACTCACTTGGAGGGTGAAATCTATAGAAACCACATCGGTAGCACATGGGAAGCAAGAATGACATTGATATCTACTATAACAATCATAAGACGCTAGATTAACCTCTAAAATCTTTAACTAACTCAATCTTAACTCTAGTAATGGTAGAAGAGCTTCATGGCATGAGAACCATGAGAACACAAGGCCAAAATCCCAAGAACATGGGGATTGAAGGAATTAAGAAGGAACCTACTAAAATAACATACCTTGAAGCTTAGAAGATGAAGAAATCCAAGTTAAACTTGAAGAGAATGAAAAGAAATGGAGTTTGATGGTGAGAGGCAGGAGCAAAGTTTCTCGAGCTTGGGGTGAAAGAAATCATGTGGAATGGTCTGAACCCCGAAAAGGGGTTTTATAATTCTGAAAGTTGCAGTGCTCATGAGCGCGCTAGCGCTCACCAAGAGCCCCAAAACACATCCTGCACGCCTTACTGTTCCTTGACCGCGCTCACAGAATATTTACATTTCTTAATTTTAAATTAATACTTTCCATTAACTTTAAAACATAAATGTAAATAAGGAAATACCCTTATTTGGATTCAAATATAATATTAGAAAAATTAAAATCCCAACCATTAAAAATCTAATTTTTGGGTTTTAGTTCAAATTCGAAAATCTTACGATTTTTTAAACTTTTGGACTAAAAACAAAAGGTTTAGAGGTTTCAAAAATTCGTTAAAAATCACTCTTTAACTTATTTTTCTCTAGGGAACAATTACCGAGACTTTTGGTCCCAAGAAAATGGTTCTATCATATAACCCTCCAAGGGCGTGTAGGATTTACACTTAGTAAAATTAAGGACCAAATGACAGATAAAGGTAACTGGCACCCTTCTTGGTTTGGAAAAAATTTTCTAACCCTTTTTTTCTTTAAAACTAGGGTATTACACAAATACACCCTTAAAGTCTTAATCATAATGACTTTATCGAAACTTTTAAGGGTATATTTTTTCAATTTAATTTTGCACACAAGTGTCATAAAAAAAATTACATAGACATCCAATTATATACTACTTGTAGTTATCAAACTCAACCCAATAGTCAACTCAGTTAGGGAGCTAGGTCACAAGGTCATTAGTTCAACCATTTAGTCATTGGTTGAACTGGAACTATGACTAATTATTGATACGGTCCATATAAATTGGGCCGACCTCGGATTAAAGTGCCCGTAGAAGTCCGACTTTGGTAGAGGACATGAGCCCAAGTAGAGAAGGGTCAACAAGGCTCGAACTTGAAGACAAGCCCGACAAGGATTCTAACCTTCCAACTTGAAGGAAGCCTCGTCAGGACGGAGTCGTGCTATCATGCACAAACCTACGATTACGTAAAATGAAACGCGCCCAAAGGTATGTGTTCCGCCGTTGAGTCATCCCGTGATCGTGGGAAAGTGCCAATGGGAGAAAAACTCAATTGTCATTATAAACAAAGAGTTCTAACTCTAAACATGTGATGCTTTAGATTCATGTGTCATCGTTAAGCCTAATACAACTTTTAGGAACCATAAAAATTCCCGATTTGCTAAAACTCACCAAGTTGATGGAGTATGCCTTTATATATAGATAGGTTTGCTATAGCGAGCAAGAGAATTAGGAAGGCTCGCTACAGTGAGCCTTCACCCTATTTAAGCACAACATCACCGGTCTCTCTCTCTCTCTCCAAATTCAAAATCTAGTAGCCTTCAACCTCTCTACCACCCATTTTCTCTCATCGTCCTCTAATTTCTTTCTCTTCCAAGCTCCAAGGTAAGGAATTTATAGTGTTTTGCATAGTTCCTCCCTAGTTCTTCATATTTATGATTATGGGTATCAAGCTAGACAAGTTTGGACATGTTTGATTGCTCTCCTAGAGTCCCTAAATCTCCTAGTATATAAAAGTGATCGTATATGGTTTTTTATTGTTTGCATGACAGATGTGCCATTTCGGCTCCCCAAAGTTTCGTTGGTGCTGACACCTCTTTCGCGACCCCTTTAGTGAGTAGGTTTAAGCTCATGACTATATTATTATTATTATTATTTTACCATTACGAATAGCTTCTATAAGCATCTTACATACTATCCATGAATTTAGAAATTTAATTACGCAATGAACATGCTTTACAAATTATGCCCAATTAGAAATTTTGTGATTTTACATCCTTTCATGAAAATGCATGGCTTTTAAAAAATATATGGGATCATTGTTGACTATTATATGACATTTCCACTATCATATTTACTTAGCTGATTCCAACAAATTATTTGATGAAAGTATTTACTTCAGAAAATTAATATGAACTGGAGAGATGTTGGAAATCATTAATTTGAGAAGTTAGCTTTTGAAATTTTAGCATATGATTGTGAGTAAAGTTTAGATAGAAATTAGAGAAACAGGCTATGAGTTAACAATAGTAAATTTGTTAACGTTGGTATACCATGACGCCTGCTAAGCAATTACCATTTACTCAAATTAGTTCACAAGGTACACAGTTCACAAGGGACCATTGCAGTCTGAATTAGATGCTCTTGTCCACAAGGGATGTGGTTTCTAAAGGATTGTTACAATTTGGTTTAGATGCTCTTGTTTACAAGTAAGTGAGCATCACCTTTATGACTTATTTAGCATTCTGTCACCCTTTAATTCCACAGGAAAGTTTATTATATTTTCTTATGGTATATACGAAATTGTTAATATTATTATTTTATTTATGTATTATGACTGCATTATTATTTACACATCTTCCTTTGTTATCCATATATGACTATGGGTGAAAATCCAGGAACAGTTTTAGGTGAAAGTCACCCCTTTCTCCTTCTCCTTACAGATACAATTATTGTTCCAAGAATCCTCCTAGATACATATTCACTAGCTGTTAGCATTGTCCTTTGGTTAGCTTTACTTTGGAGTGAAGTGTAGTTTAGTTTATATTTAACTAGTGTTCCAGTGTACTTGCAAGCAGAATTCATGAACCAAGCATTTATCCAATTTTATTTAAATTGTGTTTAGTTAGAAAATTATGAAGTTTTTATGTATAACATGTCATGCAAAGGCTTCAGTTTCGATTCTCTGGGTCCCATGTTCCCAAAATGGATCATGACAAAACAAGGTACACAATCTTTCCAATTCACTTGTAGACCTCTTGAACACTATTCTAATTTAAGCATCAGAGTCCTTGCAAGTATCCCACCAACCTCACCATCAAATCTCAGTGGAGGAACAACTACTTGATGTGATCTAGTCCCCACGTAACCTCAATCCAACTCCCCACTTCTCTACATTGGCATGGTTGCCGAGGACATGATAGCTGTTCACCAGTTTTTGTTTCATCATTCTAGGAGAACCATGGCGAGGATGAAGCAAACCACCAAGGTGATTCGTAGTAACCCTCAGGGTGGAGGATATGGTCTGCCCAATGCTCCAATGGACAGAAGAATGACCCTAGAGTCGGGATCATGAGATAAGAGCAATAAGAGCAAGCAGCTTAGGAAGCCTAAACTGATACGACCTCAGACAATATCAGATAAGTTGCTATATTGTGACTTTCTCAACAGTTATGGACATAGTAAGGAGGACTGTTGCGACCTCTAAGATGCAACTGAAAAGTTGATTAGGGTTGGTAAGTTTGCCTAGTATGTGGCCTCTCAACGATGCCTCAAGAAGAGAAGAGGCTTTGGGGTGACAAAAGGAACCCCCAAACTCGGAAGGTAGACGAGGATAACTAGGTAGACGAGGTGGTCGCAAGAAAAATCAATAATATAGTCACAGGCTTTGTGGGAGGGGGAATGTCAAAATCAGCTTGGAAGATAGGTTTGAAGGAAGTAACGAGAGTTAAGGAAGTGAAGTCAGAAGATAAGCCTCGCAAGGAAAGGCCAGCAGACTTGGATGAAACCACTTGTCGGTGCGATGTTATAATGCTAATAGCCTCCAAATCAACAGAAAGACGAAGGAAGATGAAACCACTTCACAAAGTATGATGATGGCGGACTTAGATGTTCGAGGTTGGAAGCCACATGGCAGGCCCAAACCCGAGGGAGAACTAGAAGAAATTCATATGGGTGCTACATAAGATGATTTGATGTGGGTGAGCAGGAACTTGTCGATTCAATAAAAGAATTGATATAATTTTTCCCAAAAAAAAATCCGACACAGAAACTTCAAATGGTCAAAATTCAAATTGCAAATGAGAAAGATCAAAGCATGTTCACCAACCTAAATTCAACTTCAATGTTCATACATAGAGTTTACATTATGGCTACGCAGAAAATAAGACACTCGGTTGAAAGTAATCTTACACACCTTCAGCCTGTATACTTAGAATAAAATTCCTAACAAGCAGTGGAAAGCCACCAAAGCCCAAATATTTGGCATGATAGAAGTGTGTAGTTTTGGCCAATGTTCTGACCATAACTGAATCCAATCCACTGTGGCTGTAACTGCCACCATAAGCACAACCTTACTAGGAAACATAAAAGCTGTTACTCACAATTTATTTCACCCAGAAGACGAGTCCCAGTCCCCAGCTAAAAGAGCTCTCCAACTTGATAACTGTACAGAAATCGAGGACAGCCAGGATGTCCTTGGAGAGAATTATACCAAGATTATTGGTAAGTAGCAAACACAGATGACTGACTGACAACTGCCATCCTCGTGTACATTGTTGTCATTGGTGTGTATACCATTTAAGGAACCATTGGATACTATGAAGCCATTTCCGTTTCGGTGTGCTTTTCAGTATTGGTCAGTTTCCATTCACTCCATTGTGTATTCCATTAGGCAACTTGGTGTGGCCATTGCTTGGTCGCATAACCGTCGTCCTGTTCACAAGCTGCCGCTATTAATCCTGTTTTGACAATGAAGCGTTTATGTTTAGAGCACAAGAATGCATCTAATGCTCTAAGAAAACTAATTATATAAAGGAAATAACAGTATTTTTTTTATTAAAGGAAATAGGTATTTACTGATTATTTTTTGCATTATTTTTCTCCAACATTAGCTTGTTCACCTATTTTGCTGACCACCCCTATATCATATTAATATTAATACGGTTTATTTTGCATTGTATCAGCTTGCCAAAATAGTCAGCCCTCATGAAGAACAAATCATAGAAAGAACCTAGGGACTCCTTTCAAGCAGTTGCATCATCATCACTGGTTAAATCAAAGGATGATTCCAACATGCATCATTGACTAAAAGACATGCAAGAATGTGAAAGAATTAACACACTTTTGAAATTACGCAAATTTAGTCACTATGTAAAGCACAAGAAAGATACTTATATAATTGCACCAGTTATCATATTGTAATACTCTACATGATTATTACAAAGTCCAATCAAACAAGACAAAAATGCATAAAAAATACCATATAGATGTCTAGAAAACGTAATTAATAGAAATAAAGCACATACAATTATATAGTCATTTGAATTATCTGTGATAAGCAACAATAACTGAGAAAGGGAAATGGATTGTAATTCTTAAACCCTATCCGTAGAGCGCACACATTATTTAAGTAGATCCGGAAAAGACTTTGAACAGAGAATGAGAGAAGATTATAATGTTTTTCTTAGACTGGACAGAGAGATGGCCCATACCTCGATGGCCTCCGCTTGAAATGCCGCTCGTCGTCGCTGGACTCGTAATCCGCAACAGCATTGCTCTTCCTACCTTCATAGTAGCCGTTTGACACTGCCTTATAGTGCATCAAAGATGATGTGGCAGTGCCAGTGGTGCCGGCTGCAGCAGCTTCGGTAGTGGCAGTAGGGACCTTCCTCCTCTTGGCGACTTCCTCCTCGGCAGGGAAGCTTATGCGGGAGAAGACACTGGCCTTCTGCTTGCGGTCCGCAGCTGTGGCCGCAGCTGATGGTGCGGTTGAGGAGGTTTTGGTCACCTGTTCTGATACCATTTGGGATGAGGATTCTGACCAGTGATGGCGATGGTGGCGATCATGGTCATGGTCGTGACCTCTTTCTCGATCGCGATGGTCCCGGTGGTCACAATCGTGATCATTGTTGCGTTCACGTTCACGATCGGAGTGGTCAGATTTTCTCTTGGAAGGACGTGGAGGAGGCTCCACCTCGCGCGGAGATCGATATGGCGAAATGTGCTCTGAACGGTGATGATGGGGATGGTGATAGTCACTACTTGAAGGCGGTGGAAGTGACTTCTGCACCGAAATAAAAAAGGCCTATTGTTAGAACCATGCACCTTTCATTCAGCATTCCTCTTGACACCACAGCCATATTTAACTAGTCTTCATCGCAACAACACATCAACATTACAAATAACAACAATTTTATTTTAAGCAACATAGCCACACCTATTGTACTTAAATTCAATTAAGAAAGACGGCTTAAGTGTGACATGCAGAGCCTTCATATTTTAAGCCTTATTCGTGCATTCTAGTTCTTCCAACATCGCAATTTTTAGAAGTGTTGCTCCACATTTGCTCATTTCCAGTAATTTACTCTTGATTAATCCTTTAAACTTCCAGAAAAATCAGAATTATTTAATTCTAACAAGTTACATTAAAGCCACTTAGAAATCATGGAACCACCCAAGCAAACAACATAACCAATTCAATGCAACCAACGCCCCAACTTCATTTTGTCAAAGAAACAAGCATTGCTACACTGCTACAGTACTTGGTCAGAGCATTTTTTCCTAATTTTGCATGAGAGGAGGTGGCCCACACCAACTCCAACTTCCGAACCTGCTTGACCCTGAAAATAAGGTTCCAAACCCTAGGTTCCCCCAACAATAATTAATATACTTATAAATCATATATTTTTTAGAAGATAAAAAAAATCAAGATTCTTCAACCAAATATTAACATAAACTAGATTCTAACAAGTTACCTTATCAAAAGGTGGATTTATGACTTGTTACAAGAAATGTGCTCTTATCTATATTTCATGGGGCCAGTTGGGTGGGCAGTAAAGTATCCCAAATATTTGTTGCTACTACAGCAAAAAAAACCATTGCCAGAAAATAATACGCTACAAGATCCTTTAGCTGCCCCGTGAATGAGAACTCAGTCAAATTGCCCAAAGAATAACACATCCTAACACTCCAACTAAAAATATGAAGCTTTCATAGTACTATGGCGTCGTTTAATCCATGTAGTCCACCTCTTCTAAAGAGACAAGGCTTAGTTGTTGTTGTTGTTGTTACAGCACTAAATACTTAAATAGTAATACATTGCTGGCATAGATAAGCACACATTAACATATTGTTTTATGTTCAAAGCTGTCACTACTCGCACAATTTTTAGACAGACTAATTCAGGAGGTACCACATTCCAAATAAATAGTATTTATTAAAATTATATATCCAAAAATCAGAAATAATAAATAAATATAAACCAACACACTCCACCCTCATTAGTAACAATAATTACCAACAGAAAAATAAACCATGATCTTGCATGAATAAAAAAAAACTTCAGTTCACCCAATTTCAGCCCAATTATATGATTTAAATCTGATTTATGGTTCAAAGAATATCCAAAAACCATAGTCTGAAAATGATCATGAAAGAGGCTGATCCTGGGAGCATGAAAATTTAACAACAGTCAACAGCACTGCACCAATACCATGAAGTGCAGCAATGGAGCTCTATCTATGGCATGGTTATCACCATTTTCTTTTAATCCACTGTAAACCAATTGGTAGCTGTTGATCACAGATTTATGGTGAGCCATATGGCACTGCTCCCTCAACCATTTCATGATCATCCAGAGTTTCACTCAATAAAACAAGCCAAATTCACTGCCACAGACTGCTACAACTTAAGAAAGCAAAACAGTAAATGTGATTATGTACTGCAACCGGTGTTCTTTGGCGAACTTCATGTTTCTGGCCAAACTTTTGTCTTTTGGTAGAAAAACCCGAATAAGTAAATGGTGCATTTAAGTCTACAGAAAAAAGAAGGGAGAATTAACACAATGAAAAGCACATACAGTTTTTGATTTCATTGAAGAAACATTCCCAACACTGCTCACTTCCCTACCAAACTCTCGATCTTTGGTGAACTCCCTGTTTCATGAAGGAAACAAACTCATTAACTTCACTCTACAAATTATAAATAAAGCCCAACTGCTCCACTTCCACTGTCAGCATACAAAAATACGCTAACACGTAAACATAACACACTGGTGAACTACTAAAGATATGCAGGAGGGTGAACTTTCACACAAAAATTAACAACAGATGATAATGTCTAAAGAACTGTCATCCTACAACAATAACAAATCTTTGATTTATTAAGATAAAAGTGAATCAAATTTCTTAACCATCCATACCACAAAAACACAAAATAGCCAACAGGAGTAATTCCACTTTTACCTTTCACTCCGTCTCTCATTTTCACGCTTCCTCCTCAGATCAGCTTTCCGAGCTTCAAACTCCTCTCTACTCATAACTGGAGGTGGAACATTCATCCCCATACTAAACTCAGCAAGATCCCTACACACATTCAAAATTATGTAACAATTTGGCTTTCTAAAGAGCAATGTATCCAAATATACTCTACAACCTTCAACCCCCTCCCTCAGCACCAACAAGATACCCTAGGCATGTTTGTGACTCAGACTCCGTGTGTGTGTGTGTGTGTGTGTGTGTGTGAGAGAGAGAGAGAGAGAGAGTAATGAGGAGGGGACAAAGATAGTGCCACATTTTGATAAATGAATAAAGCTACTACATACCTATGAGGTGGAAAACCAGGCATCATGTAACCCTGCATACCAAAGGGGTCTTGAGGCAGACCACCTGCAAATGGCATGTCCAAGGGGCCTAGACCATAACCCATCATTTGCATCGGACCAGCATATGGTGCCACAAATCCTTCCATACAAGGTTGCATGCCATTCCAGTACGAATTATATCCAGAAGCAGGGCCCATTGGCATCATGTAGTTCTCAGCCCCCAGGTCATGTGGGGCTTTCCACGGCAAATCTGCAAGAAATAAAAATAATTTGCCATTGTCATAAATAATATAAATAGATGTAAACTCCTCAGTGTTGTCCTTGTCCACTGAATGTTCCAGTAGCATGCAAAGCAAAATCTAGAAGAAAAGAACATTATAGATGCGTTTCAAAGCTCAAACATAGATATATAAGTTGGATGCAGGACAACAGATTTACCATTTGCAGGCAAACGAACTTTCTTCTTTTTCTTTTCTTTCCTGCAAAGTTAAGAAAAACAAATGAGATTGTCCTCAAATAAAATAGATTGTTGCTGGTCTAAGCATAGGTGCTATATTATCTTACCCAAGAGGCACACACAACCATCAAGAAGACCACCCCTTCCCTCCCAAAAAAGAAAAACTGAAAAAAAAAAAAAACCAGAGATGGGATGACTCCAGCAATCTACATTACCTGCCTCAGTAGGAACCATCTTTTGCTGGACTTCTTCCTCAACCACCTGAGCACTCCCTTGTGAGGCTGGTTCCTTTACACTCATCGACTCATGTGTAGCTTCAGATACATCAGCAACTCTAGTGACCTTTACTTGCTCTGACATCGGCAGTGGAGCAGAAACAGCCTTTTTATCAACTGTTTCCTGCACATTTGTTGTTCCTTCAATAACAACAGGTGAAACCTTTGGCTCTCCCTTAGATGCAGCAGATGAGGTCGGAGATGGAAGCTTCGGCTGTGGACAGTGAGCAGACTCCATATCTGAAAAATTAAAATCACAGAAATAAACAATGCACATTTGACAAATTGATAGCCAGTGACAGTCCAAGTAAGTGTTACATCATAACAGTTCAATAACCTTGAACTTGAAAAATGCTCCCAACATTTTCAGCACTGCTATTGCCTGACTCCAATATACGATTAATAGTATCCCTTAGGGTCTTATTTGGTAAAAGATCATCTGCGAGAATATTTGTTGCACCACATACGCACATGGACTTGGATAAAATATAGTCCCTAATACCTGGAAAGAATTTTCAGAATGATAAGTACATAAATTCATCTGAGACATTTATATATACAATACTTCAGGGCAAGAAATGGGTAACACGAGGTTAAACCATCTAGAGTATTCTTTGTTTGCTTAATGAGGACCTATTGACTATAAAAATATAAGTATAATACTTGAACTCTAAAATATGACCGGTAGAGGAGCATGAAATACATACATTTGTCACAGAAGCTTTTAAAACAACACTTGCTTGTCAGTACAGCATCTTTCATCACATCATTGCACAAGGGACAGTGGAGCTCAGGTGGTAGATCCCCAACCGAACGTGTTGATGGCAAACCTTCGATTTCTTTCTCAAAAGCAGCCCTGTTTGCAAGGAAAAGGTGAGAGACAATTTTATGCCGACATATGACAGATAGGGCAAGGAGAATCAATATATACTCACTCGTTGGGCTTCAAGACAGCTACTGAACCATTTGGTAGAGCATAGGAACCTTGTGGGTTTACCATCAGCATGGATCTAGGAATACCGGTAGGTTGTTTAACTCTTTTGATGTCAAAATTTGGATCACCATTTGTGGGGCAATGCTGAATGAAATGTCCTGCATAAAAGTTAAAAGAGACAAGCTAAACATAACTGGCAATTTGTAAGCAGAAGTAGATTAACAAGAAAAGTCTAGAAAAACATACCAGGCACCTTGCACCTGTGACACACATAGCCTTGAGGAGGCGTTTTCCGCTCCAGGCCTGCAAGAGATGAGCAAGTGATAAAGCTTTAGAACATCAACATACTAATATTTGAATTTAAATCAGGAAGCCACTCAAAAATGTGTAGAATAGGCAAAGAGATTCACCAAAACCACGACCACCCCCATCCGTCCACCCATACCCCTTCCAAAACCTCTACCAGAGCCAAAGTCTGAACCTTGACTGCATGCCAAAAAAAAAATACTAATTAGATATGGCAGAGCCAAGAATGACTGTTTTTCACCAAAACAAGGCACAGTTGGTATGTGTAATGAAATCTTCTGCAGAAATCTAATGCAGAAATGGGAAGAAAATGAAAAGCAACTATTCCAGTACAGGTCTTGATTCCAGAGATAAGGAATCCCTTCCCCCTGAAGGAGTGACAATACCCATATTATTGCAGGCCAGAAAGGAGGATTGAATGATTATAGCTGTCATTCCATTTTATGCTTATTTGATAAACTAAACAGCATACCTACAGAAAAGAAGACGATATTATACTCACCGCTGCCAATCCAAGGCAGGAGTATCAATCAAGGCCTTTATCTTACTTTCTTCATCAGCTTTGTTAGTTGGAGGAGCCTCTGGAATTATGTTGCTTGACTGAACGGGCAGTACATCAGGGATTGAATACAAGTCATTGCCAAATTCATCCCAATCTGAATCTTCTGGCTGTCAAGTGGTATGCAAAATGGTAAATATCCTGAGAAACGAAATTGAATTATAAAATAACATGAAAGAGAAAGGGACTTACAATTTTCATGGAAGATGTATCTTCAGCTGGTAAACTGCTGTTTTCAGGTTCAGTTTCTATCACCTTATTTTCAACCTTTTTTTGCCTGTAAAAAGCCAAAGATAGTAGCAACTCAAGAAAACAGAACTTATCTTACAAATGAACAATGTAGTTTCTGAGGAAGATTGTGGCACTATATTATGGAGTATACAGACAACAAAATGACAAGTTGATGACTGCCCATTTTACATAACTAACATGCGTAATGCACGATCAATAGTCAGAAAACCAACAACAGTGATGAGATTAAAGGTTTGAGACAATACTCTAGTTCAGTAACAATTGGTAAACGTGGCCGTCCCGGAACCCGACGAATTAACACTGAAGTATTTTTAGGAATCAACATTGCTTCGTCAAGATATTCTGAAATTTCAAAGAGACAGAACAACTATAAAACACTGTGAATATGCCATTCATCAAGCCAGAATATATATGAACTACCATACTAGAAATCTCGCAAGATTGGGCGCCTGTGTCCTACAACAAGATGGCAGCCTAATACATCTCAAATTCTCAATATCGTGGCCAACATTCTATGCCTTTGAATTGTAAGTATTTTCTTATTCTTATCTTTTCCATATCTTTTAATGAAGGGGGTGGAGGCCTGGAGGGTAAAGTTAGAATCAAACTATTACAAAATTTACTTTAAATTGAAATACTTTAAAACCATGAACTCCTGAAAGATAAGACTGGTAAAAGTGTTTCCCGTGAGAGAAACAAGATAAACACTATTGAGTTTAACAAGGTATCCCCTTCTCAAAGCCAAAGAGTATCCAAAATTCCACACTTAAATTCATATTTGGAAATTAATTTTGATATATAGTATAAGTCATCCAATCCAATCATATATTGATAAACATGTTTGACTATCACATTCAATACATCAAGTCATGCATACTAGACGATTTAATAAGATGTCATTGTGAGAAATTTCACACTGTGAATATATTAAAATTAATTTAATTCTTTTATATTTAAGCTCCAAACTGAAATCCTAAGACTCAAAAGCTCATGTTATCGCCCCCAAGCAACTATTTGAAGATAATACATAGTTTTAATCAAAAAGGTCAGAACCAACCTTCATTGGTCTGAGCATTGGTGACCACGAGGTCAAAATCAGTACCCCTCCCTAAATGCTTGGATTCAAATATTTTTTCTTTCAATGTACCAACAGAGATGAAAGGACCGTCCATGGGAATTGAATCATAATCTCTTGCACTCTTAAATTTATAATACACCGCCATGGTATATTTATCTTTTCAATTAAAAAAAAATTAAAAAGCCAAATAACAAAAGAAAAAAATAATACGATAATCTAAAAGGGCCTCTGAAATTCCAAAACTAAAAATTGGCCCTTTGATATTAAAAAAGAAAAAGAAAAATCCAAAACAAATCAAACAGTACAATATATCCAAAGCTCTAATTTTTTTTTCTTTTCTCTTCTCCCTTTCGCTTTTCTTTTCCTCCACTTGGGAATTATTAGGTTTAAGATCGAACAAATCGAACCGCCACGAGGCTCAGAATCTTCTTCGTCTTCAACTTCGTCGCAAAATCCGTCTGCACTCAGAATCTCGAGAATTCCAGATTCCGTTCCAAAATACTCAATTGAGAATCCTCATCACAAAAACCAGAGCCACTCGAACAAGATCGAAGAAAGAATCCAGCGGAAACCCCCTCTCAAAAATAGAAACCCGCGAGACGCCAACAGCAACAGCTAGGGTTTGGAGCGTTGCAATCGAATCGAGAAAGTGCAAACAACAGCAGCAGCAGCAACAACAACAACACGATTTTTGTCGTCGATTCAAGCCGACGAACCAAGGAGATGTGACTTGCAGATTCGGATTCGGAGCGATAGCCTCTGCGATCGGAACCTTCGAATGAAAATCGCCAACTCTCTTCGTCGTTGCACCGAGAAAATTGAAGGCGAAATCGGAGATCGGTGTTGGAGAATTTGGAGAAACAAATCGATGGTTAGAGAGATTAGAACCACAGCATCTTGGGAAAGGGAAAGTGTGTCGAATAATAATTAATTAGGTTTAGGGTTGGGAATGTGTTTTTGTGTAGAGAGAAGGAGAAGAAGGAAATGAGTATGGGATTTTTGGGGATTTAGCAGATAAGAAACAGAGAAAAGGATCACGTGGCTTTTATAAATTACAGTATTGCTTTGCTACTTGCTCTGCACGAGTGGACGTGAATTTTACTCGCTGTTCCCTGCGCGTTTCGACACATTGGCTTTCTTTTGGCAAAGGAATGAAATTGAGAGGAAAGAAAGGGTGTGAAAAAGAAAATGGAGAGAAAGAACTCTAGCGGATTTTTATTTTCTATAAATATATTAGGATGAAAGCAAAATGGAAAGGAAGAAAATAGAATAATGATTAATTTCTGTAATGAAGTAATATGGTGGGAAGTTACTCGAGGACTTGATGCTGACACGATGTAGCTTTTTCATCTTTGATTTTGTCTTCTTCACAGTTTTGGTGGGGTGAGGTACTTGCATGCACTCCATTAGGGTATTAGTCTAGGCTTAAGGTTATCACTATATGTATGAACAATGCGTACCTTTTTCTATGTTGAATTATCCTTTAAATAGAAAGCCAAACCGCCATTACCACTACCTTACCATTTTGGAGTGTAGTTGGTGGGTGCCACGTCATGGAGATCTGAAGCGAAGCTGAAGGGCTCCAAACTTGGGCTCCACTTGGGCTCTCTGGTATTAGGCCCTAACTTGAGCATGTATTATTGGGTCACAGTGCCCCAACTTGGTATCCGATTATACTTAATCAACTATCGAGTTTATAGTTGTGGCGCTAGGTTTCGAAACGAGCTCAAATTCCTAGAATTCTGTCCTTTCTCACATTCCTTTTCTAAAGATGCATTTCTTATTGGGTATGCTAGTATTCGAGTCCTGGACTCTCCAATTTCAATCGAGATGACTACATCTGTCTTATAAACTAGTCTGAAGGGTGTTTTCTGTGTTGAAGAGTGAGGAGTAGTCTTGTGTGCCCAAAGGACACTTCCAGCTAGCCATGCCCTATTTGCCTTGTCAAGCTTCTTTTTTAGTCCTTGGAGAATGACCTTGTTTGCGCCTCAGCTTGACCATTAGCTTGTGGGTGCTCCAGGAGGTAAAATGCTGAGAATCTTCAGCTCTTCTAGCAATTCACGAATTTTTCTGTGAATTGTGTTTCGTTGTCCGTGACTATGGACTTTGGAATTCCGAACTAGGTAATGATATTCTTCCAAACAAATTTCTTGCATTGAGTAGCCGTTATGGAGGAAAGGGCTCCACCTCGATCCACTTTGTGAAGTAATCCATTGCTACTACAAGGTATTTGACTTGTCTTAGAGCAAAGGGGAATGGTTTGAGGAGATCAATGCCCTATTTGTCAATGGACCTTGAGGCCGTGATAGTTGTCTTGAAGGACATAGTCCGTTTTTTGCTTATCTAGGCACTTCAACAATGGCTGGAGAGGCCTTTCTTGTAAAGTTGGCCGTTGATAATAGTGTAGTATTAGGCTTGATGAGCAATCTTTCTTGCTTACCTGGGCTCATTGGGCAAGGTTTCAAGTTTCAAATACTCAAGGATACTTGCCCAACTAGAGATTGAGAGATGGTTCCAACGTCTTTTACTTCCTAATGTTGGGTTGCTTGAGAGTTTCTAAAATGAGGCTCTTGTTGTTTCCTCCTGACATAATGCTGGCTAACTTGGATAAAACGTCAGGTCGAATATTTCTTCACGTAGTATATGCTTTACTCCGACTTTAATGAAGTCAAAGAACAATCACTTGACTTTCTCTAAATAGTAGCACAACAACGATCTTCAGGCGTGGAATATGCCTTCGATTTGAGAAGTGACAATTTGTAAGTCACTACACACCACCAGCTCTCTACTCCCATATCCTTTGCTAAGTGCAATCCCACTATAATTGCTTCATATTCAGCCTAATTGTTGAAGGTCGTGAAGTCGAAGTTTGACCAAAATCTCTACTCAGACTTCATCGTTTCTTTCTAAAATCACCCTAGCACCATTTCCTCGAGGTTGGAGGAATAGTCCACATATAGAGTCAATGCCTTTAAACTTAGCTTTTCATCATTGACAAATTATTTGGTAAAGTCCCAACACTTGTGCCTTGATAGCCATTCTTGGCTCATATCGTATATCAAACTCCTAGAGCTATATTGACCAAGCAATCATATGACCTTTGAGGTCAGGCTTCTACAAGACTTGTCTAATAGGTTGGTTAGTTTGAACTAGGATGGGATGAGCTTAGAAGCACTATTATGTCTTCGAGTTGCCAAGATTAAACAAAATGCAACATTTTCTAGCTTTTGATATTTTATCTGGATCCTTATAAGGCTTTGCTTGGTAAAATAAACAGCATCTATTTTTCAGCTTCTTATCTAATTAATGTTGCTCCCACTGCTTCTCCTACTAATAGGTATAGGATGAGTACTTTACTACTTTTTGGCTTAGACAAAGTCGGAGGTGTGGCTAGGTAATGCTCAAAGCCCTCGAAGACCTGCTCATATTACTCTGTTCATTCAAAACTTTTCCCCTTCTTTAGTAAATCAAATAATGGCAACGACTTCTGGGCACCTAGGATAGGAAGTGTGACAACAAGGCCAACTTCCCTGTGAGCTTCTACTCTTCCTTAAAACAGTGGGATCTTCATTTCAAGTATTACCTGACATTTCTCTGGGTTTGCGTTCCTCTATAAGTGAGTGTAAACCCTAGGAATTTTCCCTATCAACTGCAAAGGCGTACTTCGCTAAATTTAGCCTCATCTAGTGAGCATGGATGCTCTTGAATATTTCCTCAACATTGGTGATTAGGTCTCTGGCCTCTACTAATTTCACGAGTGTATCATCAATGTATATTTCCATCTTGCTTCCGAGGTACGACCCAAACACCCTATTCATTAACACTGATAGGTGGATCCCATGTTTTTCAATCCAGATGGCATAACCTTGTTGCAATAGTTGGCCATGGGCGTAATAAACGTTGTTTTCTCTTCATCCTCTAAGCACATTGGGATTTTGTTATACCCTGAATAAGCATCCATAAAACTTAGGAAATGGAATTCGAAGGCCGAATCTATGAGGCCATCAATACTTAGCAATGGGTACAGTACTTTTGGGCAAGCCTTGTTTAAGTCAGTGTAGTCAACACACATTCAAAGTTTTCCATTGGCTTTGGGGACTAGCACAACGTTTAAAAGCTAGGTCAGGAAAAATCCTCTTATAAATCATACTTTGAGCAACTCTGCGGTTGGCTCCATCACCACCTTGGCCTTTTCCTCCAACATTTGTCTTCTCTTTTGTGTTACTAGCTTGGAACTAGGGTAGACTGAAGATTATGACTCATGATCTCCAGGTTTATGCCCAGGATGTCATGGCAAACCATGCAGATAGATTTGCATTTGCTTAGGAGTTTAGTCAATGCCCGTTTTTCTGAAGCTAGAAGGTTCTTGTTTATTTTTATCATTTTGCTTTCATCATTTTCAATCTAGATTTCCTCAATTCACCTTTTAGTTTGAGCCTATTGTGTGTTTTTTGTATTCGCATATCCAAATCCACCATCATTACATTCTACATTCTGAGCCCTTTGACTTTTGCATTTTGCCTTCTTGCTTTCGACTTCAAGGCTAGTGTTGTAACACCACTTAGCCACCACTTGGCTACTTTTCACTATGATCGCTTTTTTGTCCTTGAAAAGGAACTTCATCACCAAATGAGGTGTTGAAACCATCGTTTCGAGCTTGTTTATTGTGGGCGACCTATAATCGCATTGTAAGCTAAGGGATAGTCCAAAATAAGAAAAACCACGAGCACTATTCTTGCCATTGGCTTAGCACCTATAATGACATGTAGAATGATGGTTTGGATATTGCTCCCGAGAATCTAACTAACTTATCTAGGTAACTTCAAAGGTCATTTTCCTTTAGACCCAACTTCTCAAATGTAGACTTGAACATGAGATTCAGAGCTACCTTGTTCAACTAGGATTCGTTTAACCTCCACGTTCATCATTATCACTGAGATTACCATTGGGTCGTCGTGGCCTGGAATAATTTATGGGCTATCACTTTCTGAGAACACTAGGCAGGGGAGGATTTTTTTTTCCTTATTATCCCCAGATCTAGTGTCCACTAGCATAGCTTCCTTTAGTGCCCTCTTCTAGCTCATTTTGAGCATCCTCCTCTAATAAAGCCACCTGCTATTGTATGTGTCATCTTTGTCACCACATCCTTCTGTTGGTTGTTATCTCGGGGCTCATTTGCCTTGTGCCTCCAAGATTGGCTTTGATTCTCTTCCTCCTGTTCAGGGATTGTCTTTTTCTTCTTGGACTTCTTTGTGTGGCCGTGTACTTGGCCCATTTCCCCACCTTTATCAGTTCTTTAACTCCATCCTTGAGATCCTTGCAGTCTTTCATCTTGTGACCAAAACTCCTATGAAAGTCAAAATATTCTAACTGCTGTGTTAACCCTTGGTTTGATGGGTCTAGCCTTTCAGTTGCTTTGCATTATGTGTTTCTTTGTATATTTTGCACGAGGACACATTCATGGGGTGTAGTCAATGAAATGCCCCGTGTTCGAGCTTATTTCCTTAAAGTTCTTTCCTCCCTTCTAGGGTTGTTCTTTCTCTTTGGCCTCTTTTACTTTCCATCTTGGCCTACATTACCTTTTCCATATTTATGTATTTCTCTCTCTCCTCTATAGCTCTTCAATGCTTCTAGGTTCCATTTTGAACAATGACTAGGCAAAGGCTTCCGACCTAGTCCCTAAATGGATTCCATTAAGGCTGTTTGTGGCTCCAAAGTGACTATCTCTAATGTGACTTTATTAAATAGGTCCACATAATCCTAAAGGCTCTCACTTGCTCCTTGCTTGAATCCCATGAAGCTAGTTACCGACTTTGACCTGCTACGACTAGCAGAGAAGCTAAGAACTTGTTGGCCAAGTCGAGAATTCGTTGATGGACCGTGGATGGGTTCAATTGAACCACTTTAGGGCTACTTTCTCCAAAGTAACAAGGAAAGTTCTACATCTCACAAGGTCGAATCCTGTAAGTACACCTAAGACAGAAAATATCAAAGTAGTTCTATAGGTCTGTGGTCCCATCAAAAGTCGGATGTCAATTAAGGGCTTGAACTTAGATGGTATGATGTACCTCATTATTTCTTCAGAGAATGGAGATCTTATATCCTCTTTGCCTTCATAGTTCTCCGCATTATGGTCACTAACTCTAAAGCTTTCCTCCTGGCTCAAGCTTTTTCTATGCAACTCCTAATGCTGGTGATGGAGTTGGTGTCTCCTAGCCCTTCTCTCTCCAAACCATGGTCCCGATGGCACCTTCCCGGAGGTGATAGGGTGCCGTGGCATGAACCATTCCTCCTAGAAGGCTTGCAGGACCGCTTGGCTTCTTCTAAGGCCTTAAGTGGTTCTTGTAATCTTCTCACACGTTCTTCCTCCTGGGAGTCAAATTTTAGCTTCCCATGCTCTGGCTTGCTCCTGAGCCGAGTCTATCATCACCTTGTCTTCTCTTTTCAAGTTCATTCTCCAAAGCTTACACTCATGCATCATGTGGAAGATATCAATCATCTGGGGATTGGGAGGTGGGACACCTGCCCTTGATGCCTGCTTAGTTCCTGGTTATGTGCCGGATGTCTTCCTGGGGCTTTGGTTGCAAAGATGGTTGGTGTGGGTTCTCTGAACACGTGCATTGTCCTTTTAAACAATGGACCGCAAACATCGATGTGCTTCCAGGCCACGTCGTCGATTTGAAAGGTTGACTCTAACGACCAGCTTGCCGTCCTAGAGCAGGGGGTTTGAAATTGCACTGCCTTGTGCAACACCTCACTAAGCTCTAATTCTTTCACCTTAAGTTTTAATATTATTATTATTTTAAACAATAATTAGCTAACATAATATTATTATCCTGTAATCTGAAATTTTATGAGAACTTTTTTTTTTTAAACCTATGATTATTTCTAATTTATAATTCTATTCTGGAATAATATATACCAACTGTAAATCATGCATCTGGTAGATTCCAGGAAGAGAGGTGGGTCACAATGGACACGCTTAAATACCAAGTCTTTCCTAGCCAGAACCTTTCCAAATCACACTTTTACAGTAACACACTTTCTTCCAGCAACCCAAAGGTAATTTTTAAATGACAAAGAATATTTCTTTTCTAATATATTACTACTATTTGTTAATCAATAGTTCCCACAGTTTAGACAACCATCGTCTATAAAAACATACTTCACTACTAACATCAATCCATAGGATATAATACATATTACACATTCAAGATACATTACGGAAAACTTTAATATAACAATATAACATAACCAAAGTCTGGTAACAATAGTAAAGATTCTATCTAGCACACATAATAGAATCTGATTTTTAGAAACTAAGTCCAAGGCTACATCCATTTCACTGTTGATGACGATCCATGCTATCTGGAAACATCAAAGAAAAGGGGTGAGAGAAGTCTCCAGTAGGGTGATGTTTCCAGGGAGTCCCATTTCATCCCAAAAATACTAAGAATAACACGGAGTGGTAAGATGCAATCTTTTATATTAACTCAAATTATATTTTACTAATGTCAAATAAGATAGAAGTGCACAATATCAATCATAATAAAAGTTCAGTAAAAGAAGTGTAATAAATAATCATGAGTGTCCTGTAAGCTCCCTTTTATAGTATCATGTTCTCTTCAAATGATTATAGTCTAAGGTTTACTTTATATTGGATCTGAGAGCTCTCATTGCTAGGCGGCCCCTAGTAGTAATGAATACCAAATCTTTGTCCGCTAGCATGGTGGGGCCCAAGGTATCACTATAACGTACACCAAGTCTTGGTCCGCTACAAGCGGCCCGAGATGTCGTTTAGCAACTGCAAGACTATGTGTACACCAAGTCCTTATCCGCTATAAGGCAGGGCCGAAGTGTCACTTATTTATGTATTCATTTTACATAGTGCATACAGTATACATAAAGAATGAAAATTACATAAAGTTTACATGATTTCTTTCATATTTACATATAGACCACAAGATTTTTCATATTTACACATAAAGTCCAAACAACATAGGATTCCTAAAATACTCATAAAACCCATATTTCTTACAATTATTATTGAAGCACCAAATCACACTATTTTTATAAATTCATTTCCTTTATAATAAAATATACTTAACTTAGTTTTTCATCATATAATAATTTATTTTCAAGTAATAATATGTTACTAATTCCATAAGCCTAAATACACCCAAAATTATTTCCAATCTATCTTTAGAAAATATGTAGGTAAATTACCTTTACATGTTCAATATAAGTAAAAAATATTTTTATCGATATAAAGATATAATCATAGGGTAAATAAAAGAGCAATAAAATCTAAGAAATATTTAAAAATAAATAATTGAAATTATACCCAAACTTTAAGAAATCACTTCAAGCATGAATCTAGTTAGTTTATATGTCATATTCCTAATGGGACCTTAACTTAAATCTTTGTAAATAATATTTCTTAATATTAATAAATTTATATTCAAGTCAAATATTTATAATTCAAGGTCCATAGTCCAAGATAAACATAACACATAAACTAAGCTAAATATTACATGCTCAAAGGTTTAAAATCCATTCATTATAATGAATTAAATACAACACTTTTTATGAACCAAAAATGTTTTATGATCAAATACATAATGAGGTCAAAATCAAGCTATATTACCTTAAAATTTCACAACTTGTGCACAAAACTTTATTAAATGAAAATACATGGTTCAACAAATTTAGACAACATTGAAATATTTGAAGAAAGCATAATCAAAATTTAAATGATCTTTAATCATACTTTTCAACCAAATAAGTAAACAAATAAATATACATCATATACACATAGATTAAATATTTTATGTCACAATCTTTAAATCATTCAAACATATTAAAACCATAAACACAAACTTTGAGTATCATAACATCATATATGAAAATCATGCATGAAGCTTATTAGTGAAAGAAAAACCCACTTGTTCTTGGAGCTTTAGAAACTTAGCAACACCCACGCTAGACCAGCAACTTCTTCAACTTTTCTAAACCTTCTCTAAGGGCTATAATTCATGTATAAAGGCTGGTAAGTGTTGAAGTTAGATGGTGATAAGAAGAGGTGATAATTTGGAGGTGATTTGCTAAAAATTTGTAAATATTTTTGTGTGAAAATAAAGAAAATGAAGAGAGAAATGATGGCTATGAGTGTTGATAGATTTTGGGCAAGAAGAATGAAGTGTGGAGTGATGTTTAGAGGGGTGCTATTTATAGAAAAAGTTTAGGATTAAAATATTACTAATTTCATAATTTATTTATCATATTTGATTAGTTAAATATTAAAACTAACACTAAATAATTTAATAAATTCTCAATTATCATTTAAAGACATACTAAAATGTTAATGAAATGATTTAAATTCATTTATTAAATTTTAATATATTTAAATATAATTTAATAATTAATTATTCAAAATAAGGTAAATTTGCTTATACTAGTTCATCTTAATTAAGTTAATTAATTAGTAAATGACTTATTTTTTTATTCAAACATCATAATAAGATTATTAGAGATATAATACAAGTATTCACGAAATTTATATAATTTTCTATAATTATTTATATTTTATTTGATATTTTACACTATTCCTAGTTTTATTAAGAATTAATTATTAATTAACTAATAATTTATTTAAATATTATTTTTTTCTTCTTTGGCAGCCTATAGGTTTGAAAAACATGTCTAATAGAGTTATAGAGGGTGGAAAGTTGTCTTGAATGATTAATATATGAAAATGACAAATTTTGCATATTTATCTTAAAGTTATATATACTAAATAATTCATAAAATCATCATAAAAATTAATTTTCCTTAATATATTGTTAAGAACATGTTTTTACCTTATTTATAAGTTATCTATAATTTTCATGAATTTTTTCTATAATTTTTAGTATTTTTAATATATCTTTACCTTAATTAGGTCTAATTTGAGCTAATTAAAATAATTAATTATCTATAAATAAAATATATAAATTTTATATAGCAGCCCATGTGAATTTTGAGCTACTTAACATGATAAGGAGACAATCTCATCTTTGTTGAAATTTTTAGTCAAAGTTTGGTTGGTTGTTAAATAATTATAATATGAAAGTTTGACCATTTAATTTTATTTTTCAAATATATTTTTTTCTTCCATGTGGCTGATCTAGGTGTTAATTAATTGGTTTAGTATTATCAGCAAGATAAATCAAGGTTTAGGAAAATTTATCTTAAATTTTAAGTGATTATTTAGGTAATTTAAGCTTTAATTAAGTCAAAATTAATTAATTAAAAATTAATATGATTTTTAACACTATCCATAGCCTAATGGAGAGACCTATTTCATGGTCCTCCTTATTTAATATCATAACTTAGTTAAAAAACTTTTTACAAGACTTAGAGTTATTTTCTAGGATTTTCAAGTTTATTTTATACTCCATAATAGGTTATTTTTGTGCAATTATGCTAATATTATACAAAATTACTTAATATTGATATTTATGATCAAATTTATGTTTAAGGTATATTTGTAATTTTTTATCATTTTTTTAATAATTTAATGACACTCTAAGCTTTTCTAATGTTTCTGTTAGCTTTTTCTACAACTAATTATGTTATAAGTTTATTTTCTATCCTCTAGTGGCATTTTTGTAATTTCAATAAAATCCAATGGAATAATTAAAATTTTACATTTTGGTGCTAAGTTCCAGATTGTACAACTATTAAGTTTTGTAATATTTTAATTATATATTTTTTTCAATAATTATCCTTAAATATTTCTTGCCTAAACAAAATCCTCATACTTTCAAAATAAAATGTTATAACAAAGTAACACTATATTAAGAAAAATTTAGGATGTTACACCTTGGGGTAACTCCCCATGATCTCTTGGTGTAAACGTGACAAACAAAGTGAAAAGCTATCATGTTCCCGCCATCAGCACCAATGTAACAAAGTGGTATGGTGGGAAGTTACCTAAGGACTTGATGCTGACACGACGTCTCTATCTCGTCTTCTTCACAATTAGGGTGGGGGTGGGGTACCTGCATGCACTACCAAGGGTATCAGTCTAGGCTTAAGGTTATCAGTGTATGTATGGATAGTGCATACCTTTTTCCATGTTGAATTATCCTTTAAATAGGAAGCCAAATCACCCATTACCACTGCTACCCTACCATTTCAAAGTGTAGTTAATGGGTGAGGGAGGTTGAACCACGTCATGGAAATTGTGGGAACCCGTGACTTAGTGTAAGCTGAGGTTGAATGCGAAGAGCATGTTTGTTGTACCGGCAAGCAATAAAAGGTTCCAACCTTGGGCCAACTTTTTAGGCCTAGTCGCTTGATATTGGGCCTTAACCTGGGCCTATATTATTTGGTCATAACAATTTCTTTTGTTTGTTTGGATGGAAAGGTGAAGGAAATAAAGAAATAATGATATCAAATGATATTTTTACTCTTATATTATGAAAAAGTTATTCTATATAGAATTATGTAAAAATTATTGGTAGCTTAAAATTATATACAATTTTGTCATAAATTTATTTATTTATTTATTAAAATAAATAAACAAAGAAATAAATATGCTAAAAATTAATCTTATATATATTTATATGAAAGTAGTATTTTTTTTAGGGATAATGGGAGAAAAGGGTAACCCCTAAAATTGCAGTTTTTTACCAATATAAAATAAAAAAATTGATTATATACCAAAATCTTATTTTTTGAAGATTAATTTTGCACATCTATTCTTTTTTTATATGGGCGAAATCAGTTAATTGTGACTAGATTGCTAATTTCCCAAGTACAAAGAAATCACTCAATAATAAGTAGATTTCCCTTTTATTTTTGTTACTGAAATTGGTCAATAGTGAGTAAATTCCCTTTTATATTTTAGTCATTGAATTCGGTTGGTTATTTGTCAATTTTAACCTTTTCAAACTTTTTAATTTTGCTTGTTGGAAATCGATCAATAATTGTTCAGGTTCTTATACTATTAGCACAAATTATTGTTTTAAACATTGAAAATATGGGACAATAATCTAAGTGCATGTAACAGTATTGTTATAAAAATAATATGCATATAATATCTTTGTACAATATATTTACAACATAGGAAGAAAATCTTGGTTAGTCAATCAATTACATCCTTGATTTAATGTTTTGCTAGTACTTTTAACAATTAAAATATTGAAAGCATCAATAAAAGTGTTGTCAAATCATTTTGACACGTAGTGTAGTGCTAGTTGTTAAAAATATTTATAAGTTTTTATTGACATTTAATAATTGTCAATAAAAGCTTATATGTATTTTCAAAAGTCACTTTATATCACAATTATTTTTCTTGACAATATCTATTTTTATTGATACTTTAATTGTTGAAAATACTCTTTTTCTTTGATTGTGTTTTCAAATAATTCCCTTTATGTTTTCAGATTTTAGTGTCAGTTATAATTCGACATATCAATTATTACATCAAAATTAAGATAGCATCTACATTGTTTTTTACTTATTATGATAGTATTTAATTTTTTTTTCAATATGGTCTTTCAATGGGTTCACTACTAATTTAGTTGATTATTGGTCTTTTAATGTTTTTAACTATTACAAGTGGCAATATGGACTTCCATTGGTTAACTACTAATGTAGTTAATCATTTGTCTCTTAGAAATTAAAAGCTGAGTTAAAAACAATGTTTTTGTCAGCATATGTACTTAGGGAAGTGTAGTTTGTGTGGGTATATTTTAAATTAAAAAAATATTGAAAAGGTTGGAAATCTACACATAACCAATTGATTTCAGTGTCTAAAATATAAATGGAAATCCACCCACTATTGACAGATTTTAGTAAGAAAAATAAAAAAGGGAAATCTATCTATTAGTGACCAATTTCTTTGTACTTAGGGAATTAGAAATTTAGTTACAATTAACCGATTTCACTCATGTTAAAAAAATGGGTATGCTAAATTAATCTTTAAAAAGTGATATTTTGGTATATAATCAATTTTTTTAATTTTATTTAGGTAAAAAAGGCCCAAAATTAAGGGATAACAACAACAAATGGTTCACATGACAGAACAACCCAAGGCCTGAAAATAGAAAGAAAACAATATCTAAAAATTTTCTAAAAACATATAAACCATATATAAAACCCCATTCAAAGTATAGCCCACCCATAGTTCTACATTGTTTGTTAGTTTTAGTAGTCAAGAAGCCAAACTTCAACACCTGGACTAGACCAAAAACCAGCAAATAGAGCTAAAGAGACCAAGGAACAAAAATTTTATATAAAAAAAAGTCTAGATTCGAACAAATAATCTCATATAAAAAAAATTTTTGAGATCCATCACCAACCACACTTAATGATGTAGCGGTTGTAAGATTAAAATTTAGATCATATAAATTTAAGACACCATTATAGAATTGGGATAAAAGACATACTTGAATTGGCTATGAGAAATTGGTGATTGAGACGAGAAGTGTTCCTCTTGCCAAACCATTTTCTCTATCCACTCTATCACATGCGGCAACTATTGATGGGGCAAGCCAGGAATGCGTATATATTGAGTCAGTGGTAGGAGGGGACCTAGCCTTGTATTTATAACCTCAGTAGGTTTTCCCATCAAGAGTCACTGTTAGGAAAACCCTTATGGGCTTATGATAATGAGCCTACACTATGCCGCTTAACCACACTAACTTTTAGTAATAGGTATGCACAGCCCACGACATGGATCAATTATAATTATTGGGCTTATCGTCTTGTCCAATCAAGATCATATTGTCAACCCAATTTTCATAAAATAAAATCCACAATTAATTGTAGCCCACAAAGGAAATTCCAACATTCTCCCACTTGGGCAAAATTAATTTGTGTTTTTAAATTCTTTTATGGAACATTTTGAAAAAGACTCTTGGTTGAACAACTAATGAAAAAGACAATATGTGGCCACATTTAAAATATATATGATCTATAGACAACACCTTTCATATGACTCCAAATAATGTCAACTATGTTGAATCATGGCAGTCATTGATCACTTATTGACACAATTTCTTTCCATGGTCACAAACACAGTTCTACACTATTGACACAAGTCTTAGTGTGGTAGTGTAGCAAGATAAACAACATAAAAAATTATCCAAAATATATGTTGTTTTCTTGTTGGTCCTCCAATTTCTCTCCAACATGCTTGTTAACAATATAAGCAAGAGAAATACAATCAAGTGTCTCACATATCTATCATGGTGTTTATGAAAAGACAGAATCTATATGCTTGAGTATAACACCAAACTCAAGTTCATTAATATAAGTACTCACAAAGGCATAATCAAGGTTGAAACTTTAACTACAACGTGCAAATATAATATAAAGAACATGTGTACCAAGTTTATTATATAAGTCAATGATAGAAAAGATAACTTTATACACAATACTCCCATTAACCAAGAGCATCAAAAAACTCAAGACACCTATATTTACAACATGTTTATGAAAACATATGGGCCTTAAACCTTTGGTCAAAGGATCTGCTATCATTGATTCTGTATCTATATGTTCAACAACTATTTTTCTCTCTTACCAAATCTCTTCCTGTCAAATACTTCAACTCCAAATGTTTAGAGCCACTGGTTGTCTTGTTATTCTTTGTGAAGAACACAGCTGTACTATTTTCACAATAAACTAAGATCGGTTTGGAAATGGAGTTAACAATTTGAAGCCTAGTAATAAGATTTCTCAACCAAATAGCTTGAGTAGCTGCTCCATAGCAAGCAATGAACTCAGCATGCATGGTAGAAGAAGCTTAGAGTTTGCTTAACACTCTTCCAAGATACAACACCTCCAGCTAACATGAAAACATAGCCTGAAGTAGACTTCATATCATCGGTGCACCCAGCAAGATCTGAATCAGTATATCCTACTAATTCAAGACTCTCAACATTTCTATACACAAGCATAAAATCTCTTGTTCATTTCAAGTATCTCATCACCTTCTTAACAGCTGTCCAATGTGATTCTCAAGGTTAGAAAGATACCTTCCAAGACAGACACTATGAAAGCTATGTTAGGTCTTGTACAAACCTGAGCATACATCAAGCTCCTCCTGCACTTGCATAAGGAATGTTCTTCATTCTCGCTTTCTCAATATCATTACTAGGATCCTGAGACTTACTAAACTTTTCTCCTTTGACCACTAGCATCTCACCAGGCTTGCAACCTCCCATGTTGAAGCGATCTAATATTCTATCAATGTAAGCTCTTTGAGATAACCCCAACAAATGATGTGTTCTATCTCTATGTATCTCAATGCCTAACACAAAAGAAGCTTCTCAAGATCTCTCATGTCAAAAGCCTCACATAAGATTTTCTTGGTTTCAACAAGCAACCCAAGATCACTCCTGGCAAGTAGAATGTCATCAACATAAAGGACAAGAAAAATAAATCTACTCCCACCCACCTTGAGATGGATACACTGATCAACTTGATTCTCTATGAAGCCGTGTGAAGTAACTACCTCATCAAACTTCAAATACCATTGACGAGAAGCCCTTTAGACCATAGATAGGTTTCTTCAATCTACAAACCATGTCATTTCTTTCAATATTAGGCATACCGTCTAAACCATATATACCTTTTTAACCAAATCACCATTTAGGAAAGCTATTTTGACATCCATCTGATGTAGCTCCAAATCATAGTGAGCAACAAAGGCTCTTATAACTCTAAAAGAATCCTTTGAAGACATAGGAGAGAAAGTTTCTGAATAATCAATTCCCTCCTTTTGAGTAAAGCCTTTCGCCACTAATCTAGCTTTAAAACGCTCAATTTTGCCTTTGGAGTCCTTCTTGGTTTTATAAACCCACTTGCATCCAATGGGTTTGCAATTTCAGGAAGTTTGACTAGCTCCCACACTCCATTATTGGCCATTGACTGCATTTCCTCCTTCATGACATCTATCCACATAGAAGATTGAGGACAAGACATACACCCTCAAAAGTTATGGGGTCAACCACTTGTCCTATATCATAATCATGCTCTCCAAGGTAAAAAATAATAATCGTTTGACATTGCAAGTCATCTTTGTCTCTCTGATCTCCTAATAGGGCCTCTATAAGAGCCTCTATATGTTGAGGAACTTCTATAGGTTGAGGAACCTCAACATGGAAACTGGATCATCAATAGGAACATCATGTCTTTCCATAGGCATGACAACATCATGGAAAATTGGCAAGGAAAATGAAAATGTCTTAACAGGTTCTGGATGAACATCATTAGTCAGAGGATCTTCAGATTTCAGCAACATCATATTCAAGAAATTTTGCAGTTAAAGACTCCACAATCTTATGACCTCTACTAGGACTATAGAACTTGTAGCCTTTTGCATGGTTTGGATATCCTATAAAAAAAATCAACTAGTTCTGGGGTAAATTTTTCTCTCTAGGGTTATACAATCTTACTTCTGTTGGACATCCCCAAACTCAAAAATGGTTAAGGCTAGGCTTTCTACCGGTCCAAAGTTCAAAAGGTGTTTTAGGAACAGATTTGGAAGGGACCCTATTAAGAATATACGAGGTTTAAGACATTCCCCTTACAAAAAATCTGGCAATTTGGTCCTACTCATCATGCTCCTCATCATATCCTTAAGGGTGTGATTACGCCTTTCGGCCACCCCATTTTGCTCAGGACTACCAGGCATGGTATATTGGGCAACTATCCACATTCTTGTAAGCATTTAGCAAATGGGCCCATATGCTGCCCATAAACATCATGTTTACCATAATACTCACCTCCTCGGTCAGACTTCACAATTTTGATGACTTTTCCCAATTGCTTTTCAACCTCAGTTTTGAAAATTTTGAATTTTTCTAAGGCATCCAATTTTTCTTTAATCAAGTAAAAATAGCCATATCGGGAAAATCATCAATAAAAGTGATAAAGAACTTATTTCCACATATTGTAGAGGAATAAGGCCTACTAATATCAGTGTGAATAATTTCCAAAAGGTTTGAACTACGAGTTACCCCTTTCTTTTTAGTCTTGTTTAATTTTCCCCTAATGCAATTCACATAAATTTCTACATCATAAAAATAAAGTGATGGAAGAATATCATTTTTAACCAATCTATCAATACTTTCCTTAGAGATATGTCCTAAATGTTTATGCCACAAAGTGTAAGATTTATCCTTAATTCTAGCACGCTTTGCAGTGAAGATTCAATAACTAAAGAAGCATAAGGATCATCCATAGCCAAACACAATTTATATAAACCATTATCCAAAAAACTATGTCCCAAAACTTTAGAGTCACACATCAAGTTAACCTTTGCACCACCAAAATTAAAATGAAAACCAACTTTGTCTAAAAGAAACGAAATTAAATTTCTTCTAAAAGAAGGCACATAAAAGGTATTCTTTAAAACAATCTCAAAACCAGTTTCTAAAGACAACTTGACATCTCCAACAAACTCAACATCAACTTCAAGATTGTTTCCTCCCTCAGCTTGGCTTCCATTAGACTTGGTTTCCGTTTGTTTATAAACCCCTACAAGGTAATAGCAATATGTGTTGTGGCACCACTATCAAACCACCAAGTATCTGAAAGGGCATCAACTATATAAGATTCAAAAATAACAAAAGATAAGGACATACCTCCTTGTTTCAATTTGTTTTGCAACCAAGACTTAAATCTAGGACAATCCTTCCTTACATGACCCTTTTACTTCCAGTGGAAACATTTCACACTTTTCCTATGGCAACTTTGGGACCTCCTACAAAAAGGTTCTAACTAGGATTGCTACACTGTCTGTTAGTTCCTTTATGATGAATAGAGCCACTAGCATATTTTTTATTTTTCCCATGATGTCCAGGACCCTTGCCATGATAAGGATTGTGATGAAAGGTTAAAAGGGCATTCTCACTCTTTTCTTTCTTGTTTTTCTCTTCCTTAGCAACACACTTAGTGATAAGATCATTTACAATCCAGGTTTTATTCATGGTGTTATAAGCAGTCTTAATTTGGGAAAAGTCAATTGGTAGAGAATTTAATGCAAGATGAACAAGAAAGCTATCATCAATGGGAATTTTAAGAGCCTTGAGTATAGATTGGAGATGCACCATTTTCAGAATGTATTCCCTAACTCCCCAAGTGTTATCATATGACATAGTGGTCAGTTCTTTCATATAGGTTCTAGACTTAGCATTATTGGATACAAGATACCTTTGGCCTCTCGTTGTCATTAGTTCCTTAGCATTGTTGGTATCTGGCAAGCCACTAAGAATATGATCTGAAATGGTTCTCTTGATCGCTATCAAGCTTAACCTATTAGATCTCTCCCACTTTGCATAATAGTCCTTTTGTTCTTGTGTACTCTCATCCGTAAGATCACTTGGCTTATCCACACACAAAACCAAATCAATATCAACAATACCCAGAGCAAAATCAATGTCCTTTTCCATCTCTTATAGTTTGAACCAGTCAAAACTTCAATTGTAGCTCCTGTTATTAACAGCAAAGGAAACTACAATAGGAATGCAAAACAATAATTAGTCACATGGGCATTAGAACAAAAATAGCTTGCCGACAATATAAGCCATATCAAGGACCTATATCAAATCACAACCCCCTTTGGGGTGGGTATGCAAAAATTATATGAAGATCCTTCTTGTGAAGCAAATAGTGAGAAAATTTTCAATACTTAAGAAAACCTCCTTTGGGATGATAATCTCAAACATTAGAAAGTAACTAACATCAACGTGCTCACAGTTCCTAATTATAGCACACAATAACCCCCTTTGGGGTGGTGATTGTATGTAATAACTAGAAACATCCCTCACATGATGATCAAATTCAATGAATTCACATAAACAAACCACTTTGGTGATAAATATATTTATGAATTCACAGAATCAATCATAGGGAAACAATGCCAACAGACAACAACAATAATCTAGTACAATATGAGATACTTTTCAACATGTGTCTCTATTGTCATAAAATAGCATAAAGTGCATTCCATATAATAGAATTTAGTGTAGTCCATACATATGTCCAAAACAAAATTATATAAGTCAACACATTAATACTCACACATATATGTCCTGTCCAAGTGAATAAACAAAAAAAAATAAAATAAAATAAATTAGTCACACAGTATGAAACAAAACAAAAGCACCAATAACATCAACATATATAAACTTTACGAACATACTCCCCAAATGACTAGAAATTTCAACCTTCTATTGACACAATGAGTGAATAACACATAAGGAAACAGGTTAGTACCTGCTTACATAGTGCAGAAGAAAAACATCTTAGCTAGATTATATACATTAATTATTGATTATATATCAAATATGTAAATCAGTGCATATATAGATATGTATCCATTTATGTATTTGTTAATTAAGGAAAACCAAATGGCATCCCAATTTTAAACAAAGACGAGAGTTAAATATCAAGGATAAAACTAATATGACTTTGAAGGAAACCAAACGATGACCTTCTGATGCACATGCATATTTGAATTGATAATCAAAGGCAACAAAGAAATATGGCCAATACGTCAAGGGCTCAATGATAATTGGTAATTGATATATCAATAAAATGTTTAGCAAAGGGAATTTTAATAATCGCAACACAGCTGATTGCCAAAAAAAATTTAGAAAAAAAAAGGATTTTGATACTTGTGACATCCATGTTCACGCTGAATTATAAAGTCTTAACACATCCAATTGATCTTGAATCTATATGATGGCTCTGATACCAAATGTAAGATTAAAATTTAGATCATATAAATTCAAGACACCATTATAGAATTGGGATAAAAGACATACTTGAATTGGCCATGAGAAATTGGTGATTGAGACGAGGAGTGTTCCTCTTGCCAAACCATTTTCTCTATCCACTCTATCACGGGCAACTATTGATGGGGCAAGCTAGAAATGCGTATATATTGAGTTGGTAGGAGGGGACCTAGCCTTGTATTTATAACCTCGCAGGCTCTCCATCAAGAGTCATTGTCTGGAAAACCCTTATGGGCTTTTGGTAATGGGCCTACACTATGCCGCCTAACCACACTAACTTTTAGTAATAAGTGTACACGCCCACAACATGGATCAATTATAATTATTGGGCTTATCATGTTTATCTACAATCAAGATCATATTGTCAACCCAATTTTCACAAAATAAAATTCACAATTAATTATAGCCCACACAAGGAAATTCCAACGGCGGTCAGTAGTCGATAGACTGGGGTTGTGGGTGGTGGTATTAGGGCCAATCTAGTTCTAAATAATATGATATGGCTCTGTTGTGAAAGTGGCAAGATAGGGGTATATTTGGCAAAGTGGGTAAAAGAGCCTTCTTCGCTCCGCTTTTCGTCTAGAATGGGAGGAAAAAAAAGTGTAGGATTCACAAACTTTTTGCCACTATTTCAACTCTCCTTCTAATTTTTTCCTTGCACCCAAAGTGGAATTCAATTTTCTTTCTACTCCCTCCCCTTCTTCCATTTTCACTTCAAACAACAGACTAATAGGTTGGGTTTGGTTTGCCATCCAAATCAATGTTTGATTTATGAAAAAAATTGTTATGATAAACAAAAAGGATAAGGTGTTTTACTTTAGTTCTCGAATTTTAAAAGCCAACGATTTTTTTAGAACACCTCATGAAGTGTTTTTTAGAGCTAGCAATAAAGGTGTATTTGGTCAAAGGGTAAAAGTTAGAGAAATTTTACATATGAAATTTATCCATGAAAAATTTACCCCTACTTTTACTCCAAAACTAAACATACCCTAAATGTTGAAATTATACTCTTTATTATCGATATACATTATTGCCATTTTAGAATTTTAGAGCATATGTATCAAACACTACTATTGTGGCTTCAGCCTATTGAGAGTAAGCTTTAAATTATTTTACCAAATAATACCATTATAACACTATATAAGAGCAGCATTTTGAGAGCTCAAAGCTCCAAAGGGTTCAGCAACTTTAAAGAATCCATGATAATACCAAACCAAGCCATACTCTCACCTTGTCAATGCTTATGATATGTTTGGAGGAGCTTTTAGGTGAGGAGGGATAAGTTTATCACCACATGGTGACTAAGTTTTAACCATGTAATATTTGATCTAACGATGATAAAACAACTTAATAAATAATTAAATTTCAATTTTGATTTTGATTTCCTCGTTTTATTCTTCTCAATTAAATCTTACCCTTCCTTTCTCTGTAAATTAGCCACTCCCTTCTCCTCCAAGCACCACCATCCCTTTGAGTATAAGCTGAGTCTCTTTACATGCATCATTGCGACATTGCCTATTATAGGAATACCACCTTTGCTTGGTGGAGCTCTCTAATTCTCTCATCTCATTGAAAACTATTTGTCTGTTTTGACACTATATGATGCAAAAAACTTGATCACCTGTGATGCCTCATGTCCACGTGTCCCTTGTTAAGTCTTTAACGTCTCAGAGACTCTAAACCTCCCTATAAGAAACCCTAACACAGAGAGATCTGCATTTTTCTACAAATAGACTCGCTTCACCTAGTCCAAGCTCACTTTAATGAATGTTTTGCTTTGGTGAGACCCCTACATCAGGTTCCATGAGGGATGCATTTCGCAAAGGACTTTTATATTAGTTAGATACTCTTGTTTACGAGGGACTAAGTTTTGCCTTTCAATAACATGCTTAGGTTGTATTTGGATAGAGTATTCTCAAATTTCATGGAATTTAAAATGCAAGGAATTCTAATTGTCTTAATTACATTCCCTACATTTTTAAATTCTTTTATTTGGATAAGGTGATTAGATAAATTTATTTACAAAATACTTTGTTTGCGTGATGAAATTATATCCTCTTCTCTATGGATAAGAGTAGATGGTGACATGCATGATATGCAATGACAAATGAGTAGTGATGGACGATAAGCAGACAACCAACAATGGGCAGCAAGATGCTTGTAGCAATGGCTGCGAGTGTGATGGTGCGCAATGTGCGACCATTGCCGGGGACATACAATTGGCTTAATAGATTTTACGATGATGAAATATTTCTATTTTAAAAATTCGATTACTATAGTTTTAATAGAAAAGCTTATGATGATTTATATTAAATTATGTTTTGGGATTAAAAACTATGTTTAGGTAAGCATGTAGTGAGTCACGTTACCCAAGAGACTTCCATGGGATCCAAGTCCTTCACATTCTAGTCACGTTCCCAAATTCGATCGTGACGTCATCCCTATATAATAACCATCATATCCAAGTTAATTTCACTATCAAATAATTAAATATGCTCATATTTTATGTGTAGAACCAAAACCATTCATCATGCTTTCAAGGTATAAAATTTATGGGAAAAAATGACCCAGACGCTATAATATTCTTATTATTATTAAGGGACTAATGGGCTTATTATTTCTTGCTAACTTATTAGATAGTGAGTGATATGAATAGTTTTAAAGCAAATGGTATTTTAGATTGACTTTTATTCCTTTATCACAAACAACACCTAGATAAAAGAGAAACAATGACAACAAAGTGGACTAATAGAGGAAATAAGGTGAGGAGAAATTGATGGGGGAAGTGAAAAGGGAAAACTAAAAAAGAAAATAAACTAAGGGCAAAAGAGAACTTTCATAGTCAGTCACTATAGTGGTGACAAACAGATAATCCCCACATAAAGTGTTGGGATTGGATAAGTTTAAGAATATGCTAGTCTCCTGATCACATAATTACCTTCAAACATAATATGGAAACTGTTGCATGGGGTATTTGAGTGAGTGGTTTATGGCTGATTCGTACTCCGTGGGAAGCTTCGACATGATCCCAATGTCCAGGTAGGGATCTTGTAAGGACTCTGATGTGTAAGTTAGAAAGGGCCCAATGAGGTTCTATTTTTAATATTGGATTAGGATAGCATACCATTTTGGGAATCTTATTCCCCTATTTATATTCCTTTGGTTTATATTGGATTTGGATATTTCTCGAATCATTGTCATTCCTCTATAAGATCTTGTACTTTTGTGCTATTATGGATGAAAGTTTAGTGAGTCAGCATCTTTCTAGAAGGTTCTAGTTAATCTCGAAACCCACGCTCACTTCGAGCTTGTTGGTTCGAACGTCATGATTTCTATCTCAAGCTCTTATTGAGCTAGTCCGTTTAGAGGTCAGATATCGAGTCGGGCTCCCGAGTTGGTGGTCAAGAGATTCCCTTTAACAGAAACCTATGTTAAGTGGCATTTTCTCCTTCATTCCCTTACAATGTGCTATTATATATTGCTATTATTATTACTAGTTTAATAACCCATGCTACGCATGACGTTATCCAAATTTTCTTGACATAATTTGTTTTTTGTAGGTGGTTGACATAAAACCTTATTTCTGTTTGTGTTTTTGTAATGTCAGGTTGGCAGGATATAATAAAATATCCAAGCCAAATGTAAATAACATATATCAATGTTTAAACATATCATGGTTGTTAATAAGTATGCATCATTGTCCATCGTATACTTAGAAGTAGTAATAATTTTTTAATTATCAAACTTATTGTACGAAATAACAGAAGATAAATAGCAAATCATGACCCTAGGTTTATGAACATATCCATTAGGCGGTTTGGGCCATCGATAATCTTGAATGTGTATTCATTATTTGTTTTGATGGAGTTGGCAGTGTAAGATCCTTCCATCCTTGTCCTAATTTGGCTTGATTCTCTTTGGAGTTTAGTAGCTTACAAGAGAATTCTTGGATATGTTGACCATTGTGAACAGGTAATATTCAGCAACCCTCTGTTCCATATTTGAATAACTCTATTGAGAGGTGTGCAGGAATGTCTTACAAAGAAAAAACATATCGTAGTTATTGTTAACATGTAGTAAATGAAGAGAACATGAGATCTACTTTGACTTCACTGTTAAAATAAACAGTAATCAAAGATGAATGATTGATAAGGACATAGACTATACCAGTTGGCTCCTGGTAGCTTCATAATGAGTCAAACATTTGTTTAGTTCCATGTTGCTCGTAAAAATTAAACCACTTTAGTATCATATCAATCAAGACAAATAAAATTTGAAGTAGAAATTTTGTAAGAGATAACCTGGATGTTGGACTTCTTCGTGTATTTGATGGTGGAGTGTTAGGCCTAGTACGTGACGGTTTATTAAAAAAGTTGAAATCTATATAAATGTATGGTAAGTATAATGTTAAATATAATGTACATGAATAAGATTTTAACATGTAAATTACTTGTTAGATGAAGTATCACTATGATTTAGGGAACTAGGTTGCAAATATAGATCATAATTAGGATCTATGGGGTCTTCTATTTCATTCATAACTTCCTTATAATTACTTCTCACCAAATTATACAAACTTCTTGGAAGTATTTGTCTCATTCACCTAGCAGGTTTAGCATGAAAATCCAAATGATAAAGCATTTCATCAATGGCTTCAATATAAAAGATCCCATGATAAACATATTACAGCTTGAGACTATAGTTATGTTTTAGGTCATAAAAATTTGTCAGTTTAGATAATCTTTCCCCTAAGTAAGCTCTAGTTGTAGCAATTCTCAAATAAATGGAGAAACAGTTGTCTTTTTTGTCTATTGTGTAAATATTGTCCTCAAGATCATCGCCATGGGTCTTTATGAAGCTTAAGGGGAGCTCTCCTACATTCTAAAACATTTTCCAATAAAGAAGCTATTAGAAACCTATAACAGATAAATTTGTAACATGAAAGTGCAACCTACAATTGAAGCATGTAAAATTTGTGAATTTAGTAATGCAAAAATTTCAGAAGCAATGAGTTTTATTATTGCATACCTTTTGAGAATTAATGAGAACAATGTAAGCCTTGTCACCATTGTGTTTCTAGGTGTGTTATAGTGATTTGAACATTGCAATTTTCTAACAATGGGCATAATTAAAATTGCTATTTTTAATGTTTTAATATATTTCAAACTTTGCAAGTATCAATTTAAACACATTGTCATGGTAACAAATGTTTTCCAAAACATGTGATGTGTGATATGTACATGTACTTAGGAAATAAAAAAGTGGATGAATGTATGTTTTAAAATGATGACAGTAGCCAACCCTTATTGTAACAGATGACATTGTAATATTCCAAATTGATTTCATTCCAGGATAGAATCAATAAGTAGTATTTTCGTAAGAATACTTAAATATTTTAATATATTAGCCATGGCAAAAAGTCTTGTTGATGTAGATTGAAGTAGATTCATGTTAAAATCATAATTTTAAAATCTAGCAATATAAATAAAGCAAACGAACCCATTGAGGACAATAAAACATGTATATGAAAATACTAATGTTATAACCCGAAAAAGGAAAAAAAAAAGAAACATAGATTCCTAAATCATTGGCATCATTATCGATAAACATAAATAGTAATACAAAAAGGAAACAAAAATTAAAAATCATAAAGTGGAATGCATAGAAAAGCCAAAAAATAACCATATAGTGAACTGTATAAAAAAGTCAAAAACTATCTTTTTACCCTTTTGAAGGTAGGAGTATTTGGAACACGTGTTTGAAAATGATTGCATAACTTGTAAATAGCGAAAGAAAAGAAAATATACATGAAAGGAGAGGAACTGACTTGTATCGCAATGTTTATAGGGCAAAATACAGGCAGAGTTGACAATGATGAAAGTTAAAATGAAGAGTTTTTATCTCGATTTCGTCACTTTGCAATTGGTGGTCCCAAAATATAGAAAAAGAAGGGAACTTGAAAGAGAACGGAAAAGATATAAGAGAAATGCAACCTATAATGGATAAGATTTTATAGATAAGGAACGAATGGTATTGGTCTATTGGATTTCGTGTGGGACTGATTTGGATGTGTTTAGTTTTTTTTTTTTTACTTTACTATAATAAAGTGGATTAAGTTTTGGTTTTGTTATATGGGCTTTGGACGGTTGGCTCATTTTTTTAGTATGGACTTTTTAGTTGAGAAATTTTATAACTATTTGTTAAAAGAATGTATCAAGAAATTATCTTATGTTTATATAATTTTTTTACAAATCTTTAACGTTTTAATTTTTCGTAATGCCGCATAGGAATTTTTTTGCTTTACATAGTACTATAGGTAAATGCTTTATTTTTTTATTCGCGTTCCATTGGGCTTTAAGAAACTTATCACAACAAATTAAAAAAAAAACTGAAAGAACAAACCTATCATAAATTTATCAAAACAACCGAATCATAAAAATAAAACAACACAATTCGTAAGAGACAACTAATGGTTGAAAGCCACCTATTTCTTAATTTTCTTATACAATTTGTCTTACGATTGAACTTGAAATATGAAGAAAAATATAGATGTTATAAAGGAAAATTTTTAAATGTATAGCTGACATGAATAATGAAAGAGTTGTTATGCATTTTTAAATATCAAGTTGTTGACAATGACAAAAAAATTATTAATTTATTATTAGGTAATATATGTTTTTTAATTGGAAATTGTTAAAATAGATTTAGTTTTTTTTTGTTGATTTTAAGTTACCACAATATGATTGAAGTCAACAAAGGTAAGTTCATCCACATAATGAATGAATCCAACAATTATGAGTCAATGTGAAACATTGTCAGATAATATGTATTGTATATAGAGTGAAACAATAAGATTGAAATTAATAATAGCAGAAGTACCATGTAATTTACTTAAAGAAGTTGACAAAGACATTCAATAGTTATACATTGAAAATATGTGCAGAGAAAATATGTCTTTTACTTATCCATAATCCACAAAAAAAAAGACATTGACATTTGTTAGACACGGGTAATAAATACCTCAACCAACCGCTTTGACTTATTAATAATTTTGAAAGTGCATTGTTCATTTTTCTTAAGATTGGTAGATGTGCATATTTCTTTCAGCAACTTCCAAATTTAGCTACATCCTTCTTAAAATTAAGCAACTTGCATCCGTGTGTTATTGACTTCCAGACAAAGGTTTGAAGTCCTAAAAATTTGTTATGAAGATTACACTATGGGAACTTTTCACTTTTGCTAAAGATAAGATTGCATGAGAAAGAATTGATACCACTGGTGGAAGAGATTACTTTGTCAATAGGTGGATTTGATATAGGGATAAGGAATGAAGTGTGCCTACTATATCACGTGATTCTAGTTCAACGTGGTCTCCATGTAAGTTGGGTATTTTTGCTAAGCAATGTAGCAAGGAAGAGAAAAAAAAATCGATGCTAGTTTGCTTTGAAGGATATTGGGCTATTGCTTGTAATTCCATCGCTTATGCTTAGTTTTTTTTATTTGTCTTTAATACTAAAAAATTTAAACACGCGTGGTTTATGCCAGTATAAATCTTAAATGTTTATAATTTGCCTAGTATGAAAATATAGTTTGCCTACATAAAACCTAAGTAAATAATTTTTTGCATAGGTTGAAAATATACTTTTCATCTTAAAAGTACAATTGAGAATTTCATATTATAATTTAAACTATTCAATTATGCATTGAGTATTAAGGATGTTTGAAATTATAGTAAATGGTTTGATTGGTCTAAAAATTTGCAATTTGAAATGAATTAGATTTTACCAGCATAATTAATCAATTTTATTCTAAAGAAATATTTGACAAAAATTTGGTCTTTATGATTTTGATTATATAAGCAAATCTTACTATCTTCCTTTATCTAATTTTTTTAAAATTTGTCCTTTTTGGTCTTCTTACAAAAAATTACTTTATATATAAAAAAATTACTATTTTATGTGGTATATATTTTACTAAAATAACTAAAGTAAAACTTTTTGGTCAAAAACTAATTAGGTGTTATGTTAGGCATAAAAATACATATACAAATTATAATCTAATAAGCTAAAACTTGTGAAATAAAAATCATGATGAAAACATAGGTTGAAAAATATGTAGACAAACTAAAATTTCTTAATATATGATGGGTTACATTAGATTTTGTAATATTTCTTTGTAAATTAAACTACTTTGATTGTGCATTCTTTAGCTACATTATCATGATTTTCTACTAAAATTCTTAAACCTCTCTTACTTTTGACTCTGAAAGAGCCACATAGAATTGGCCATGTGTAAACACTGGTCTAGGCAAGTACAATCCAACTATAGAAAGAGTTTTCCCCTGAGACTTATTGATTCTCATCGCAAATGAAACTATTCAGGAAATTGTCGCCTCTAAATTTGATTGGAAGTGAGTGGTTGTTTGGGATCATATTCACCTTGGTATTAGAACAACCTAACCAATTCTATTGCCTATCAAAGTTACACATTCAATAACGTGGTTTCCCAATATTCTAATTTGAAGTCTAGTTCCATTACATAGACCATTTAACTGATCTATATTCCTTAGTAGCATGATTGGAACTCCTTCTTTCAATATCCACTTATGTGGTGGGAGGCCTAAACAATTTAATCCATTGAATATCGCAGAAAAAGCATCCAATTCATTATCCATATTCCATTCTTCTATGCAAATTGAGGTTGAGCTACAATAAACTTTTTCTTCCCTAGGAATCCTAGACATGATGCTGTTGTTAAGACTTGCAACATCTTCTAATGTTGGTGCAAGTATTGACCTTTCTTTGAAGTACGATATATGTGTTAAATTTGTAAGCATGAATAGGTGTACAAAATCAACCAACTCATTAAAATCAGTCTTAGAATTTTGTATAAGAATTTCATGTGGCATTTGAACTTCAGATTCCCCATCACTTGAATTTCCAGCGACACTATCTCCTATCTAGTAGCTATTCACTAAATTCCTGTATGCCTGCATTATCAATACCATTAGATCCCATAGATAGTCGCATGTTCTTTGTCATTTGTAAAACCTTGGAAGAAAGCCATAGGTATGAAGAGTTGATAGGTACTTGAATAATATCTGCTCTAGCTCCTCTTGGGATGACAACAAGAATTTTCCTGAAGTCACCACTCAATACAACTACTTTTTCACCAAAAGGTAAATTAGGATCATATGGAGTTGAAAATTGCAGAACATCCCTCAAACATTTATCTAATGCTTCAAAGCAGTACTTGCTTAGCATTGGTGCTTTATCTCATATTATTAATTTTGCATGTACTAATAACCGAGCATGAGGAGTACCTTGTCTAATAATGCATGTAGAGTCCTCATTAATATCCAAAGGAATCTTAAACCATGAGTGAGCAATTCACCCATTAGGTAGTAATAATGAAGCTACGCCACTCGATGCAACATTTAGCATGATGTCTCCCTTTGATCTTATACATGCAGAGTGTCTTCCAAAGAAATGTTTTTCTTTTACCTTTGTATCCATATACAAAGAAAAAGCCATTATGATGATTATAAACAACATTTATTATCTCATCGTATAGTGTTCTTTGCTCATCAATAATTGTTTGCAAATAGACTGACAATTTTGCTACAAGTGCTTCTTTATCAAAATTCAATTCATCAATCATCAACTTGTCATCAAGAATGGAAGTATCTTGTTCTGAAGGAAAAGGCATTTCAGGGAAATCTTTCAATGTTCTGCCATTTGATTGTAGAAGCTCCTCTACATTCATCAACGTGATATTTTTTATTTGATCTTTTGTTAATGACATTGTTAGCTCTAGAACCTTCAGAAATCTTTATCATTTAAATTTTTGAGTGACAATAAACTAATTTCATGAAAATATTTTGAAGAAAGACTAATCTTTTACTTGAGTTTCTTGAGCACTTAACATGACCATTTTTGTTAAGATACAAGTCCCTAAAACAAGCTTATCTTCACAATATCATGTGTAAACATGCTTAATCTCATCTAAAGAGATTCATAATATAAATGATGTGAAAAATAATCCTTGAAATGCACGTTAGTATGTTAACGCATGAAGAAAAGTTATCAAGGACAAGAAATCAAGTTTCAGATTTTTAGAAAAGTAGCCTTCATCTTTAGAAAGTAATACATAATGAAAATTTCAATTCCCCTCTAAAGCAAGTTATGGTTACTATCTTCAATCATAATGTTTTCTCACTAACAAGCTTTGCTTGAAGCATTGAAGATCAAAGGGAAGTCCAGAAACCGAATCGGTGATTCAAAAAGCACGTTTACTCATAAACGGTGCACTTTACAGAATAGAAGGGAAAATTCAAATTTCAAATTAAAGTCAAACAAAAAAAGGGATGGCAGTGACTTTTAACTTGGTTAATTGCCTTATCTTCTATAAAAAAAAGTTCAGAAATCTCGTTCAGAAAGCAAAAAGTAGTTTCTAAGAAGGACTTAGAAACCTCTATATGACAACGGTCTCTGCAACTACAAAAGTGGCTTTGACAAGCCGAGGGTAGTCTTCTAGGCGCATTTCCAAGATACAAAAAGAAGATTAACATTTGTCACTAGGAAAATAGATTAAGGGCAACGGTCAAAATTGAAGATTAAGTATAAAAGGAGGTCATGTGCTTATAACAAAAAGACTTTTGAAGGTTATGCTGAAACGGTTGTAAAATCTTCAAAGAATGCAAGACTCCTTATTTTTCTTCTCAACTATTCCTGCTTGTAAGGTTTCTACTTTTGTAAAAATCTTTGTTCTAAGTTCTTATTAGATAACATTTTCTTCCTAGGAAGAATTGTTAGAAAGAAGTCATTCAAGTTTTCAGCTCATACATTGTATTATTCTAAGAAAACTTGAGTGTTTGGTAGTTGGAGTGAACCAACCTTCAAATATTTGTGTACCCTGATCCAGTAGTGATCATAGTGAGTTTATCCTGGAGAGACTAGTCAAAGACTACTTGAGAGTGACAGTAGAGTGAGCTCCTGGTCACGTGAGATAGCTTGAGAACTCTATTTAAAGACTATATGACTTTCTAGGGTTGATTTAGTAGAACTCAACGGGTTGTTGAGAATTGGATGTAAAGGTTGGCCAAACCAGTATAAAACTCTCTGAGTATCTCTCTTTTCCTTTAATCTTTTTTATATTTTGGTTTGTGTTTATCTTCAACGCATTTTTGAAAAATAGCCTTTAATCAGAATTCTTATCTTTATTTTAATTCAGAAAGTTACTTTCTTATACTCACGGCGTTATTTCCACTACACTTCAAGTGTACACTTGACAATAATTGTTTAAAAGTTTTCAGAAACAAAAAGAAAGAAAAAGTGAAAGCACGATTCAACCCCCTTCTTGTGTACATTTCAACCTACAATTGGCATAAATGCTCAGGCCTCTAAGAGGTTGAGCATTACAACAGGTGCAAAGGTTAAAAGATCCTAAGGTTAAATGGCACAAAATATTCACATTGTAGAGGAACATTCCATAAATAGACCACCATTCTTTGATGGTGGAGACTATGCATATTAGAGAAATAGAATGGAGCTGTTTATTAAATACACAAGTGTTGACTTGTAGGAGGTTATCCAAGAAGGAGATTATATTCCTTTGAAAGAAGTTTCAAGAACTAAAGATGCACCCTTCACCTCCAGAGAAGTTCCCAGAAGTAGGTGGATAGAGCAACATAAAGTAAGAGTTCAACTGAACTCCAAGGCTAAATAAATACCTATTCACCTATGCACTAAGCAAGGCTGAATATGATAAGATCAGTGTTTGTGACATAGCTAAAGAATTCTGGGATAGACTTCACATGTTGTATGAAGGAGCAGTAAGGTCAAGGAAACCAAAATCAATATGTTGGTCCATCAATATGAGATGTTAAAAATGACTGAACAAGAAAGTATTGATGATATGACCAGGGTTTATGCATGTTGTAAACTAACTCAAAGGTTTAGGTAAGAGATACTCAAACTCTAAGATAGTAAGGAAAATCTTGAAAAATCTCCCTGCAAAATGGCTTTCCAAAGTTATAGCCATTACTAAGGCTAAAGATCTTCAAACTCGTAGCCTAGATGATCTTATTGGGTCTCTCAAAACCCATGAAGTTGTGCTCTCTAAGGTTCATAGTAAAACTATGAAGAAGGGCAAATTCATGGCAATGAAGTATTCTCACAAAAAGCAGACCAAAGGTAAAGCAACGAAAGTTGTTGAAACCTTAGATGAAGAAGAAGATTCAGAGGATGAATCTAAAGAAGAAGAAGAAGACAAGATCTCCATGCTAGTAAGGAAGATGTTCAGATCCTGGAAGAACAAAACCAGGAAAAACAAAGGACATCAGGTTCAGAGAGGATAGAAAAGGAAAAGGAAAGCTGGAAAATATAAATCGCTAAAATTGTGGTGAGAAGGGACACTACAAAATTGATTGTCACAACCTCAAATGTCTATAGAAAAAGTTCCCTACAAAGAAAAAGAGAATGCTAGCCACCTAGAGTAATTCAAAAAGGAGAAAGAAGAATCAAAGAGCCAGGACGTGCTTGAAAATGAGGCCAACCTATGCTTTATGGCTAGCTACATCTCAAAAGGAGAACGAGAGGTAATAACATCTTTTGAACCTGATGTTTCTTATGATGACTTAATAGCATTATATGATGAATTGCTTAAAAATTCTCAAGCCCTATCCTTTCACTATCTTAACCTCAAAAATAACCATCAAAAAATGGTTCTAAAACTTGAAAAAAGGTTAAAATAGATGTTGAGAACCTATGGCTTGAGATGGAAGAAATTAAAGGAGAAAATAAGTTTTTAAATGTCAAACTCAAAGCTTTAGAAGTTGAAGTCACTAACAAAGGTCAAAAAGCTTAGAAAGTAATTTCTAAACTTGATAGAACTTCAAAACTTCTCAAATTTGACCTGGAAAAAATGGTTAATGGCTCCAAGAATCTTGAGTTGATGCTTGGAAGTCAAAGGTCATACTTTCAAAAAACAGGATTGGGATATGAGAGTGAGATAGATAAGAAAAGAAAAATAATCTCATCAAAGAAAGTAAAGAATAGAATATCTTATAATTTCTGCCACAATAAGGGACATTTGCCTGACAAATGTTTTATGAGAAGAAAACCTATAAAACAGGTTGGGAAACGTCACCAAAGAAAACTAACCAAAAAGGACCTAAGAAAGTTGGGTACCTAAGTTAAAAACTATTTTTGTTGAAGGTGTGTCTAAGAAAGCACATTGACAAAGACAACAAGTGATACATGGACAGTGGCCTCTAAGCACATGTTTGGTTCCAAAAAGTAGTTCAAAAACCTGAAACCCAAGAATTCGTGATCAGTAAAATTTGCTGATGGAGGAAAAGCTAAGGTCACAGGTATAGGAAATGTTGGTAAGGATAACTCTCACCAAATTTATAATGTTTTATTTGTTGATGGTCTGGCTTATAATCTCTTGAGCATCACCCAATTTTGTGACTAAGGTTACAATTCTTTATTCAATGCAAATGTTTACAATATTTTAAATCCCACACCTGGATAAGTCATTTTATCTAGTAATTAAGAGACTTGATAATACTTATGTGTTATTCTTGGATGGCCTTCTAGATCAAGATGTAAAATGTCTAGTATCCTTTATGGATGATAAGTGGTTGTGGCATAAGAAACTTGGGCATGCTCATATAAAGTTAATTTCTAAATTATCTCAAAAGAGTTTATTAAAGGCCTGCCAAAGATCAGATATGACAAGGATTTTGCTTCTGATTTCTATGAGAAAGACAAGCAAACCAAAGCTTCTTTCCATAACAAAAATATGGTTTCTACCACTAAGTCACTTAAACTTTTACATATAGATCTTTTTGGACTAAACATGACGTTAGGCTTGGCTTCTAAGGATGAGGTGGCTGAGAGATTCAAAATTTTTACAAAATGAGTTTGTAATAAAAAGGATCCTCAAATTACCTCTATTAAATCTGATCATGGAGTAGAATTTAAAAATCATGTATTTGAAGAGTTTTGTGGAAACCATGGCATCTCCCATGAGTTTTCTACTCCTAGAACTCCCCAACAAAATGGGGTAGCAGAAAGGAAGACAGAAGCTTGCAAGAAATGACCAGAATCATGCTTTTAGAAAGTGGTTTATCAAAAGGTTTTTGGGCTTAACAACTTATGCTATATTCAAACTGAATCTTTCTAAAGTCAATCCTCAAGAAACTCCTTATGAGCTATGGAAAGATAGAAAACCTAACATATCATATTTCTATATATTTGGTTCACCTTGTTTCATATTTAACACCAAGACACGCTTACAAAATTTGATCCTAAATCTGATAATGGAATTTTCTTGGGATACTCTTCAGTTTTAAAGCTTATAGGGTTTATAAAAAATAGATACTTTTGTTGAAAAGACTATCCACTTAAAGTTTAAGGAATGTAAAAAGGACCTTGTTGATGATCTGGAAGAACTAAAAGAAAATCTTGAGAAATTGAACCTTAAGGAACCCTCATAAAGCAAGCGGAAGAAAGTGCAATCTTCAGAAAATGAACAATCTGAAGATGATAAAGAAACTGAAGAACAACATGGGTCCAGAAGCTCCAGAGAAGTTTATGATTTAAGAAAAGTTTCTCAAAATCAAGTTCTTGGGAGACATTTCTAAGGGAGTAAGAAGTAGATCCTCCCTCAAAAATGAATCCAATTGTGCTTTCATTTCCACCATCGAGCAGAATGCATTGAAGATGCTTTGAATGATCAAAGTTGGGTGGAAGCCATGCAAGAGGAGCTAGTGAGTTTGAGAAAAGCAAAGTCTGGACACTTGTGGAGAAGCCTAAAGGAAAAACTATCATTAGAACCAAGTGGGTGATAAAAAACAAGCTAGATGAAGCTGGAAAGGAGATAAGAAACAAAGCAAGGTTGGTTGCACAATGTTATAATCAACAAAAGGGAATTGATTATGATGAAACCTTTGTACCAGTAGCAAGGCTTGAAGCATACTTGCTTTTGTTGCCTTCAAGAGATTCATTCTATACCAAATGGATGTAAAATCTACATTCTTCAACGGATTCCTCTCTAAGGAAGTTTATGTAAAGCAACCTCCAGGATTCGAGAGTGAAAACCTTCCCAACCATGTCTTCAAGTTAACAAAGGCACTCTATGGTCTGAAACAGGCTCCTAGAGCTTGGTATGAAAGACTGAGTACCTTCTTACTTGAGAATGGGTTCAAGAGAGGTAAAGTTGATACAACCTTATTTACTCTATGATGAAATAATCACTTTTTGATAGTCCAAATATATGTTGATGATATTATATTTGGTGCCACAAATCATTCTTTTTGTTTAATGTTTTCAAAATTAATGCAAAGTGAATTTGAGATGAGCATGATGGGTGAACTTAAGTTTTTCCTTAGACTTCAAATAAAATAACTACAAGAAGGAACTTTGATCCATCAAGAAAAATACACAAAAGAGCTCTCAAAAAAGTTTTTACATGGATCAAGCCAAACCTATGAGCACCCCCATGTATCCATCTCAAGTCATTGATGTAGATGAAAATGGAGAAAAGTTATCAGAAAGTAATTATAAAGGGATAATTGGCTCACTTTTGTACCTCATAGCAAGTAGGCTAGACATCCAATTAAGTGTGGATATTTGTGCTAGATTTCAATCTAACCTAAAATAATCACACTTAAATACTGTTAAAAGAATTCTGAGATATTTATCTAGTACTACTAATCTTGGCTTTTGGTATGAGAAAGGTACATCATGTGAGATTGTAGGATTATGTGATGCTGAATTTACTAGAGAGTGGGTAGACAGAAAAGCACCAATAAGTGTTGTTGTTTCTTTGGAAAAAGCCTTATCACTTGCTCATGCAAGAAGCAGAACACCTTTGGTTTTTCAACAGCTAAAACTAAATATGTAACTTGCAAAGTTACTACACCCAAATGATGTGGATAAGAAACTAACTAGAAGATTATCACTCGAGGTATTCCAAGATCCCTATCTTTTGTGATAATGCTAGTGCTTTTAATCTTTCAAAGAATCCTATTCAACATTCTAGCTATAAACACATTGATATCAAACATCATTTTATCAAATATCATGTTCAAAAAGGAGATGTTGAGTTAATGTTTGTGAATCCTGAAGACTAAGTGCCTAATATATTTAGCAAGCTATTAGCTGAAGATCGTTTATGCTGTTTGAAAAGGCTTTTAAAACTTAAAAGCTTTTAAAATCTGCATAGCATACATGCATAACATCTCTGGAGTCTCCCTAGATAAGACTTTGAACTGAGGCCCCAAACAAAGACATCAAGGCAAGCTTAGAAAGTCAGTATGTAAGCTCAGAAAGAAGGTTATAAGTTTAGAAAATAGGTTAAAAAGTTACACAATTTCAGAATATGGAAGACCCCTTATATATGAGGGATTCAGTACATTTGTGAAGACTTAGAATTCAGATGAAGTTAGCTCAGAAAGTGGTTGAAAGCTCAAAACATGCCCCCTATAATTAAAAACTACTCACAATTTCTGAAAGATATTAATAAGCGGGATAATTCCCACTTCTTTTGAGTTTCTCTCTCCACATCACCTCAACTTCCAGACTTTATGTCACATCTCATTGATAACTTCCCTCACCTCACAGGCTACATATAAACACTTCATCTTCAACCTCAAACACTTTTTCCTCAACCCTGAGACTATTTCATCTTCTCCAAATGTCAACCACCTAGGGAACATGACGGCATGTGAGGGATTGGGTCCCCATGGAAGCCTCTAGTAACGTGACTGACTAATATGCATAACTAGATCAAATATATTCAAGTTCAACTAAATTCCATAATTCTGAAAATATTTCCAAAACATATATCCTGAATAAGAAAATGCGTAAAAACCATAATCTGGGTAAACCTAAACATAATTAATAAAATAGCTTATATCCATAAAATAAATAAAATAATTGTATGCATGTCCAGATCCAGCCTACACAATTCCTGAAGCATTACTAAACTAATATGACCTATAATAAGCTCTACTCTGAAGCGAAACTCACAGAAGAAGTTGTAGCACTATTGGGGAGGATCTTATGGTGCAACTGAACCTGTGATTGTATTTGTAGAGGGAGGCAAAGAGATAGGTGAGTTCATTAAAACTCAATGAGCAAATAGCCACCTCCAGCTCACATGGGACAACAAGGAACTACATAATAATAATACATACAACATGGACATGCAAATAATTATATAATAATAATAATAATATTTATATACATTCAATTCGATTCCTGTTTTAATTAAATAAAACCCAACTTAAAGTTAATTAACTTAAAACTAAATTTATATTCAATACGTATTCATTTGCATCATAAACATTTACTTATGGGTTTGTCCTCTTAAGGACCGTATCTTGTGGTATATTTGAACCATAAACAACAACACTCTAAACATGATGAATATATATATATAAGAATGATAATAGCTGTCTGTAAATAACTCTGTTCTCTTGGGTACCTTACTAAGTCCTGAACTTCTCTGGTCTTTGAAAAACTTGCATCCATAGCCACTTGACATATTGCCTCCATGGCAGCCAGGTATGCCAAGGTTAACGTCTTATAAGATTGCCTTCATGGCCGCTTGGTATCCGCCTCCTTGAGCTAGGTATACCAAGGTTAACATCTTATAAGACTCCTCCATGGTCGCTTGGTACACCATTTCCTTAGCAGCTAGGCGTACCAAGGTTAACGACTTCCTAACACAAATTGTACTAGACTGATTTCAAGCATACATAAGTTAACTGAATTAGCAATAAATTCAAACATCTGAATCATATTCCCTATATCCTGTTTGTCGGTTATGAGATAATGATTTAGATATTAAATATTATGTTATAGAAACTATTCATGCTATGTTTTCTACTCACCTATTTGTAACATCAACAATCATAATAATAATAATAATTCACATACTACTAAATTTTATATTTGGGATATTACATACTACCCCTTAAAAGAGATTTAGTCCCCAAATCTCATCGACATTTATCACCACTTATGGTTCTCACGAGCAACATACTTTATTTGCTATGACATCTAAACTTTCATACTTAAACAAATACAGGTTCAACTCCTTCCTTAGGAATCTTTGCTTAACATAAATCACTTATGTGGATATCTCAACTATTCAATACTTTTCATATGCTCTAAGAATTAAGCGAAGGTCTACCTTTATTGGCGTGTATGTTGCTAGTGTGTCCTGACTTGGTCAAGGCATAGAGATGGGGTTGATGGCCCCCATTGCCGAGGCCTTTGTTGTTTGGGCCTCTACTTCCACTTCCTCTACCAACTTGAGAAACTGCACCATTTTGAGTTTCCAAATGAAAGGAATGAACTGGTGTGGTGGGGTTCACCAACCCTTGGCTGAAACTGCATGGATGAACGGACAATCCTTTGGCTTATGACCCTCTGCCATAGCTGTAGTACATGAACGTACAAAGCAAGCACTAGCCTCCATGGCATTCCCCGCATGTTTGATAAGCTGGATGTGTTCGATCTCATTGAACCCTGCCATCCTCCTGGTTATCTCCTTTGCTCTAGTTTGTGATGAAGCTTGGCTGATTCCTGTGGGCTCTGAGAAGGCGACCTTACCTAACTGACCCTCCTCGGCTCTCTGATGGTAGCCCTTGCTCGAACCTCTCCATCTAGAAAGATCCATGAAACTTAGCCTTCTTGTTGACCTTTAACATCGTGTTGTGCTATGCTAATCCATTCTTAAGATTGATCACTGTCTACAACTTAGGCATAGTCCATGATCCCAATGTGAGGTTACAACTGAGAAACATGTCCCTGAACAAAATGTCTCATCTTAGCTGTCTTTTTTGGTAACATGCCCGAGGTCACCTGCAATAAGTAAGTGAAACGCTTATCGTACTCATTCCTGTCATGCCTGTCAGCTGAAGCTTTAGAAACTCTTCTACTATCTAAGCCTTTCGACTCTTAGACAATAACCTTTTCATAAATGCCTCCTTGAACTGCTCCAGAGGGCGGGTCTAAGGCCCCACGCCCCTACAAGAACTCCTGATACCATAACTCCACATGGCCTCCCAATTGAAAGCCAGGTAGCTCTATTGCCTCTCGAAGAACGGTGAATGACTCGAACAATCTTTTCTACTGCCTAAGGAAATCCTAAGGGTCCTCTATAGTCAAACGACCATTGAAGGCTGGTGGATCCATTCTCTTAAAACATTCTAAGGCTGAGTCATTGGTGCTTTAGAATGGAGGCGTTGTGTTGTTGCCTTAAGCGTCTGGTCATAACATCTGTTAGGTTTGCTACCATCTATTCAAAGGCTCTAAGACGAGCACTACTCCTGGATAAGCCACTCTTATGGCAACGTCGAAGGCATAAAGGGTTCACAGGTGGAACGGTCATACCTAAGAAAATGGAGGACATAACACAAGATCATAAGTGCCAAGAAAAGATAGACTTATATGAACTAATACATGACTGACCATTTCCTAAAAGCCTCAAATAACACTACATCAATACAAATGGGTGCGCTTCCATTTACATAGAAGCCATGTTATTTGTGGACATTTACTCAAGTAATATATAGGGAAACCTATTGCTCTACCACTTTGTCATGACCTGCCTAAAGAACGTGATCGCACGTAAGGGATTGGGTCCCATAAAAGCCTCTGGTAGCGTGATTGACTAATATGCATAGCTAGATCAAATATATTCAAGTTCAACTAAATTTTATAATTCTGAAAATATTTCCAAAACATAGATCTTAAATAAAAAATTGCATAGTAACCATAATCTGGGCAGAAGCCAAACATAATTAATAAAATAGCTTATATCCAAAAAATAAATAAAATAATTCGATGTATGTCAGGATTGCCTACACAATTACTAGACATGCTAAATTAATAACCTGTAATAAGCTCCACTCTAAGTGAAGCTCACCAAAAGAAGTTGCAACACTATTAGGAAGGATCCTATGGTGCAATTGAACCTATAGCTATATTTATAAAGGGAGGAAAAGAAAGAAGTGAGTTCATCAAAACTCAATGAGCGGCCATCCACAGCTTACATGGGACAAAAAGGAACTACATAATAATAATACATACAACATGGACATGCAAATAATAATAATAATAATAATATTTATATACATTCAATTTGATTCCTGTCTTAACTAAATAAAATCCAACTTAAAGGAAATTAACTTAAAACTGAATTCATATTCAATATGCATTCACTTGCATCATAAACATTTACTTATGGGTTTGTCTTCTTAAGGACCATATCTTGTGGTATATTTGAATCATAAAAAATAGTACTTTAAACATGATGAATACACACACACACACACACACACACACACAAAGAATGAGTATAGCTATCTGTAAATAACTCTGTTCTCCTCGGGCACCTCACTAGGTCCCAAACTTCTCTGATCTTTGAAAAGTCTCCTCCATGGCCGCTTAACATACCGCCTCCATGGCAGCTAGGTATGCCAAGCTTAATGTCTTATAGGATTGCCTCCATGGCTGATTTGTATACCGCCTCCTTGGCGGCTAGGTATACCAAGGTTATCATCTCATAAGACTGCCTCTATAGCCATTTAGTACACCTCCTTAGCAACCAGGAGTACCAAGGTTAATGACTTCCCAACACAAACTGCATTTCTACTACTGATCTCAAGCATACATAAGTTAACTGAATCAATAAATTCAAACACTAAATCATATTCCCTATATCCTATTTATTGCTTATGAGATAATGATTTAGATATTTAATATTATGTCGTAGAAACTGTTCATGCTATGTTGTCTACTCAGCCATTTGTAACATCAACAGTCATAATAATAATAATAATTCACATACTACTAAATTTTGTATTTGGAATATTACAGCAAACCCTCTTCCTATAACCTTTTACAAATATTCAAACCATTAATCCCTTTCTTTCAATCCTCTCAAACCACTATAACCATGGGAAAAAGACAACAACTAGACCATAATAGTGCAAAAAAGGTCTATTCCACACGTACGATGATCCAGAGATGTAAAATCAATACTTGGACAACTTTTCTCTAGAAAAGTTGCATCTGGGAAAACCTTAAGACAGGAGCTCCTCGATGAAGTCTCTATTGTTAAGGAAGTCTTTTCTTTCCCAAGGTGGGTAGACATTTTAGAAATCAATGACAGAGTTTTCCCTGGAATGATAACTGCCTTCTATTCACAACTAAAGGACACTTTGAACTTATTCTTGAACCTTCATCAGAGACTTTGAGATGGAGATTGGACCCACAGATCTTTCCAATGTAGTTAAAGCTCTTTATGATAGGATCATCTACACTCCTTCACCAAACTGGACTCATTCTTTGGGAATCAATAAAGAAGATATGTCCAGGGTATCTCACCAATTCCATCATTCACAAGCCAAATGAAATTGTAACGTCCATGTTCAACGCCAAGAATAAAAAGGTGTTTGCGTTGTATAATTCTTAATCTTGCCTAGATTTGGGAGCACATACATGCTTGTAGGCATGGATTGCATGCTCCTACTATTTGATGTCCAAGAAGAAGATGAACCTATCCAGACCTATCATGGATCACATGGGAACAATCACCAAGGACAAAAGAAGGACTACTAGAGTACCTTATGGAATCCTGTTAACCAGGGTGTTCCATATGAACTACCCTCTAGTTGAGTAATGGTTTGAATACATGGAAGGTGTTAAATATACAATGACCTCATTCAAGACCTTTAGAAGAAAGTCAAATGTGGTGAAAACAAGTACTAGAAGGCAATGCCTTAGGATTAGAGATAAGAAAGTTAGAAAGCTGAAAAGGTTGAAGCTAAAATGAAAAAAAGGAAGGGAAAAAGAAATCTAATTCTCATAGAAATTCACCCTGAAGTTTCTAAGGAGACAAGTCATTTGAAGTTCCTTTAAATCTGAAAGAAGAATAAAGATGAGAAAGGAGAGAATACAGAAACAAGGGCCACGTATGTCTGAACAACCTTCAAAAATTGAGATTTGAAACTGATGAAATACAGAAAAGGTCAGACAAGATGCCTGCTACACTAGTTGGGACATTGAGAAGAAGGGACATTAAGCTAAGAAACTTGCCAAAAGATGTTCCAGAACTACTATGCTCTTGATGGAAATAGCAAGGTATTAGAAAGTTGGATATGAAGTGGTGTACACTGATCCTCTGAAAAGGAAGAAGAAGAACAACTGAAGTAGAGGAAATTCTTAAGGAAAATGAAAGTCTCCAAAAAAATGAGAAAGTAGTTGAAACTTTAGAGCCCATAGTAGAAGAGCCTAAGGAGGAAGCTGTTAAACTAGCAAATGCTTTAATCCTGATGGTACCTTAACCTCCACCTTCCATAAGAATATATCCTATGGACAAAGAAGATGAGGCTTTAGCAACCAAGCTCCATCATGCTAATGCTGCTCCCACCCTTTTGTTAAACCCTTCTTGTTTCTACTCCTGCTTCTAATCCCGATCTTGCTCCAACTATTCCTGTAACTAGTCTACCTATTGTTACTATCCCTACATCTATCATAATACCACCATCGACTACATCTGTTGCTGCTACCAAAGCTGAATCACCCAAGTTTGGGGACACCATTCCCCTAGACATTCCTGAGCCTATACCCAAGCTGTCCTAACAACAACAAGGACAATCTATCTACACAACCGACCTTAACCTTAGCCCCAATCTAGTTTCTTAGAGGTCTAACTCCTCCTGCACAATCAAAGGGACATGGCTTCAAGGTTGGATAGAGTTAAAGCTTCAAGAGATATTAGAGCTAAGAAGAATATATAAAGAGTTGCTAGTACAACTTCTTCAAGAGCTTAGGAGGAGAGGCCAATGATGGTGTGATATCCAGAATATACCTTTTGTTGATGATAAAAGGGGAAGGGGAAAGAAGAAAAAAAGAAGAAAATCTTTTTGTGAGTATCAAAAGGGGTGAGCTGAGGAGGAGTACTTCATAGACCACATTTCTTACATGCACATAATTTTTTTGTCATTTTTTGTTATCATGCTTTGAACTCCATGTTTTGTTTTCTGTAAATGCGCTGATTAATGTTTACCTAGTTTCTCATGTAACAATTCATATATCTGTGATACTAATGCTCTAATATACTTATCTAGTCTCTGGCTTATAAGCATTGACATATATGGTAGTTTTTTGTTTTCCCTTATATTCTAATACAATACATACGCTTAGAAGTTTCATCATAAGCTTTGATACATATCTCTTTATCTCTAAGCCTATGCTCTGATATATATCTCTTATCTCTATACTATTGTTATATATATATATATATATATATATATATATATATATATATATATATATATATATATATATATATATCTTCACCATTCATGCTCTATACAAACAAGAGTTTTTATCATATGCAATCATGCTCTGATACATATGTTTGAGTGCTATCTCAAAATACAATCTTTTGCTTTGATATATATAGTTGTTCTGAAGAATGAGCTTTAGAAACATCTATGCTGTGTAAAAAATTTATCAGTTGCATGGTTGATAATTTTCTTTCACTGAAAGTGCTTCTTGGAAACTCTTTCTCTTTGAACACAATTGTGCTAAGTATGGATTCAAACTCAAGAATATAATATCACATGTATTATCCTCTCTCAAGTTTCTTTAGTGATTAAGTTCAGAAAGTTCAAATGACTTAAAATCAGGCTATATCTATTTAGAAAGTTTAAATACTCTAATGTATTAAGCTCTACTACATATCAAAAAAATGCTTTGATATATTTCAAAAAATTTCCTTTTCAAAGAAAAACTTTTTGAAGAAACCTCTTGATTATAGCACTTAAGGTTTTTGAATGAATTGTTAAACATTTACAACAAGCCTTAAGACATTGACCTTCTTAATCTCTATTTCAAAAGTATGTTTTGAAAGAATGTCAATTTGCCTTATTCAAGCTTACTTCAGTGTTATCTTTCAAAATACTCAAGAAAAGATTTTCTCAAAATTGGGTTTTTCATCATAAAAAAGGGAGAGATTGTTAGCTCTAGAACCTTTCAAAAACCTTTATCATTTAAAGTTTTGAGTGACAACAAATCAATTTCATGAGAATATTTTGAAGAAGGACTAATCTTTTACTTGAGTTTCTTGAGCGCTTAACAGGACCATTATCACTAACATACAAGTACCTAAAACAAGTTTATTTTCACAATATCATGTGTAAACATGCTTAATCTCATCTAAAGAGATTTAGAACTTAAATGATGTGAAAAGTAATCCTAAATGGACGTGACTATGATTAATGTACAAAGAAAAGTTATCAAGGACAAGAAATCAAGTTTAAGGTTTTTAGAAAAGTAACCTTCATCTTCAGAAAGTAATACATAATGAAGATTTCAATTCTCCTATGAAGCAAGTTATGGTTACTATCTTGAATTGTAATGTTGTACTCACCAACAAGCTCTGGTTGAAGCATTGAAGACAAAGGGAAGTCCAGAAACTGAATTGGTGCTTTAGAAAGCACGTTTACCCTTAAACAGTGCACTTTACGGAATTAGAGGGAAAATTTAAATTTCAAATTAAAGTCAAATCCAAAAAAGGATGACAATGACATATCACTTTTTAACTTGGTCAATTGTCTTGACTTCTAGAAGAAAAAGTTCAGAAACCTCATTCATAAAGCAAAAAGTAGTTTGAGGATTTAGAAACCTCTATTTGATAATGGTCTTGCAACTGCAAAAGTGGCTCTGATACAGAGCTACTTTCTAGGCTGTATTTCCAAGACACAAAAAAGAAGATCAACATGTGTCACTAGAAAAATAGACTAAGGGTAATAGTCAAAATTGAAGATCAAGTATAAAAGGAGGTCATGTGCTTACAACAAAAAAAATTTTGAAGACTTTATGCTGAAATGCGTTGCAAAATCTTCAAAGAATGCAAGACTCCCTCTTTTTCTCTTGTAAAGCTATTAGTGCTTGTAATCAGTTTTTTCTTCTGTAAAAATCTTCTTTTAAGTTCTTATTAGATAACATTTTCTTCCTAGGAAGAATTGTTAGAAAGAAGTCATTAAGTTTTTAGCTCATACACTATTATTCTAAGAAAACTTGAGTATTTGGTAGGTGGAGTGAACAAACCTTCAAATATCCATGTACCCTGTCCAGGAGTGATCAACATGAGTTTAGCTTGGAGAGGCTAGTCAAAGACTACTTGAGAGTGATAGTAGAGTGAGTTATTGGTCACATGAGATAGTTTGAGAAGGCTATTGAAAGACTATCTAACTTTCTCAAGGTTGAGAAAGGGTTGATTTAGTGAAACTTAGGTTGTTGAGGACTTGATGTAGGCAAGTTGGCCAAACCAGTATAAAACTCTCTATGCAGTGTTTCTCCTTTCCATTAGTCTCTTTTATATTCTACTTTGCGTTTATCTTCAATACGTTTTTTTTTATCTTTATTTTAATTCAGAAAGTTACTTTTTGATACTCACTAACGTTATTTCCACTACACTTCAAGTGTACATTTGATAGTATTTGTTTAAAAGTTTTCAAAAACAAAAAGGGTGAACAAGTGAAAGCACGATTGAACCCCCCTTTCATGCACATTTCAACCTCCAGACATGTATGTATGGAAAAAACAAATTGCGAATTAGAAGAACAAAGGAAAAAGTTATATGTGCTTTTAGAAATCATTTGTGATTTACATAATTCTACTTATGAATGTTAGCATATGTACCTTGAGACTAATGCATCTACGTTGCCTATATATGACATCATCAAAAAGATGCTCAGAGCACTGCTCCCACACAAAGTTAGGTTTATTTTTGTTATTGGATATAATTAGAATAAAAAATAACCTTCTAAGATAATTGGATGACGCCCATGTAGCCGCTTCAAATATAACTAGAAATTCCCTATCATCTTGAAGCATTCCTAAGGCATAACATGCATCTTTAAATGTATGATTTATAATCCCATCAAAAGTTCTTAAATCGCTGAAATCCATGTAGAAGATAATAATCTTCTCCATGTCCCAGAACATGAGATATCCTACCTATAGCAAACCCTTGTTTCCTAGGCATCCCTTGGGAACATTTTTCCTTCCAGATTTGGTTGGGAATTCGTTATATGTTAAATTCCTTCCTTTGCATACTTTTTGTCGCTTCCATCCAAGCGAGTAACATTGTTGTCTTACCGATTTCTTTTCTAAGACCTCTAGAATACTTTCATGATCTTTAAATACTATAGGTTATTAATCTGGCAAATGAAATGATAATCGAATAACTGCAAGTTCTTTTACTTGTATGTTAAAACTAAATAGTCTCCAAGTAGCTTCACATGCTGAAATATACCTGCAATCACATTAGTTTTTTATTTCATCAACTATTGATGAACTTGGAGTTACCTTATACCCTTGTGGACATATTTGAAAAAACATTTAATAAAAGTTGTTTGGCATGTGTATTCAACATTGATGCCGCAACCATACTTTAGAAGAAGTGTTGGGTTGTATGGAACTATGTAACTAATGCCCAAAGCATAATTTTTTCTATGGATGACCCTTCCATTTGTCATGACCTAACTTAGGTTATGACCGCATAGGAACACCTTCCCTAACAAGCCTTAACATATATTATTTTAAGAAAACGGAGAGTTTCCTCTATTTTTCAGACCCAAATTTAGAATACAATTTATATGAAAATAAGGATAAAATACATAATTGGGCTTCAAGCATTCTTAGAATGCACCCTAAGCAACACAACTCATCAAAATTTAGAAAAATATATGTCCAACCATAACTAAGAGTAAGTTTAAAATATAATTCTAAACTTCGTTTACAAATCCTTTCTATTATATAGTCTATATATATCTAAGTCTTAACTATATATGCTTAAGCACAAATATATACACAAACACAAAACTAATCCGAGAACCTTGTGACATATGGAGCATTAAAGTTCTAACAAGATAAAACTTGAAAAAAGTAGGTTTCAATATGCCAAGAGACCTTCTTAGGGAAGGCCCACTAACTCAGACAATCGGCTACTAAGGAGCCGCAAAATGGAACCTGAAGTACCCTATCTAGAAAAGAAAAAGAAACAACAAAGTGAGTTTTACAATCATGGTAGCAGGATGTCTATCACCCATATGAGACAATATATAATCCATAAGTAAAACAATAATAGCTTAATAGTTCATATAAATTCAACAAATCCTTTTATTTACAAAAAAGATTCTTGAAAATAACCCACTTTATATAAAATAATAGGGAATCATCAAATTCAGGATAAATAGAAGAATCCATACTAGACGGTCATTCTTTCGTGTGATCCCTGAAACATAACGGTCCTACCCATGCAAGTAGCCATAGAATAGAATGATCCACTGTATGGTCCTAAAATTATAGTCAAGGTGCACTAAGGCTAGCACCTACGTCGTAGCTACAAATCCTGCGAGAAATTCTTCTCTAAAACATATAATTACTTTATACAAATCAATAAAAAGGGACCATGCCCACTATCCATAAATTATTTCTCAAATCCACATCAGGGGTTGATAGCTTTCAATTAGTTCAATCTATGAAATTTAAAATTTCTTTATTAAAATTTCAAATTTCCAAGTCATGTCATATTGTCTCATGTGTAAATTTTCAAATAAAATATAAGCTATTTGCATTAGATCCATTTTCATCAAATTTATATAACATAGCCAAATAATTATTACTCAGCCTCTAATTTACTAAAATACATTTTTAACTAATTTAGAGTAATTAAAAACAATTATAGACATAATGTCTACTCACAAATTGGTTCAAAGAATCAAATATCAACTTCCAAGTGCAACCAATCGCAAGTTATGCTCAATTACTCTATAACTCTAGAAACAATATAAATACAATATTAGTAAGCTAACAATAGCACCAATTTACATAAATTACCCTAAATCACTAAAATCCCTAATTTATAGGGTAAAAAAAAACTAATATTAATCCTAAATTAATAGGAAATTTGATAAATAAAATAGAGTAGTGTAGAAACTTATTTACCATTTGAAGAGTATAATTAGTGAAGAAAATTGCTTCAATTTCTTGAAAATTGCTTCAATTTCTTGTAAAAGCTTCAAGCTCTCTAATGGATTTTAAAGAGAGAAAATGGAGGTAGAGGAGAGAGAGATGGTGGAAGGTGTTGAAGAGGAGGAGGAGATGATGATGATGGAGGTAGTGGTGATATTTTTTCTCTTTGTTTTTGAAGATAAGAAGAAGGAAGGAGGGAATGGAAGGAGAAAAGAAGAAAGAATGAAAAAGGGGAAGAGGAGGCTCTCTAGAAATGTTAGAGAGAAGAGGAGAAGAAAGGTTAAAGAGAGAGAGAAAAGTTTATGGTGGTCTATACCACTTAAGGTGCACGGCGGTCCTCACCTCTTTTTTTTTTTTTTTTTGGTTACTACACCATTATCTCTTTGTCTATATTTCGGGAACCCAGCTTTGTCAATGATTGTTCTTGATCTAAAAACTTTTGGAAAATATTTTGAGCACCTTCTATTTACCATGCAAGGACTATTGGTGTTATGTAAGCCAAATGTACCATGGACCATGAACTTTTGGACGGCTGCACATAGCTTTAGATTTGCTTTTTTATTTGGGATTTAGCAGAGATGTAGTTGTCAATATCATCAAGTTGATTGAGGTTTGAATTGTTGGTGCATAAATAAAAGTATGCGAATATGAGGAAGACCTTCTTTTGAAACTCAATTATACACGCATCTGCATAGTGAATAATTTGTGAATACAATATTAGTTAAATAGATGTATTAATAGTAAGAATGTTGTTATATGATTTTGAGTATATCATGATTGAGAAAAAAACTTACATGCTATTATTGTCTGGAATACATCACCTTTCTCAAGTCACAAATTAGCTCATCAAGTTTTGTTTTGAACACCTGGCACGATATATCAGGCTTGTCCTCAACATTTAGACCTTTCACTACAAAAAAATCACCTGACTTCTGGCCATTTTGGGTTGCAAGTAAGTGTGATAGAATAGCTTGGACAACCTGCATATTTTCATATAGTAAATGCATCCTTACATTTGTTGAACATAAATCTTAAACCTCTAGTAAAAGACCTGGGAAAAATTATTCTTTGACCAGTTGCAATTGCATCTATCTCTCCTTAGACCAAGCAATCATGTTAACCTTTGTATTGGTCGACTCTAGTTTTTGTTGGTTGTATCTTATATACGTTAATCGCTCAAATTTAACCATTTGTAGCTATCAACCAAAAATTGTTGAAACAATCACCTAGATTTAAGGATTAGGGATGACTCATTGTTTCTGCTCTTGTATTTGATAATCAAAGAACTTTCTCATGCTTATTCTCAACCTTTTATTACCTACCGAATGTCCTGGTGTTTTGCTATTGATATGTCTGGCCTATAACCATCATCTCTGAAGGGAAACAACAATGTATATTGTAAGCCAAGATATATTGGATGTAATATATCAATTCTTTTAAGTGTCCTACACTTGTTTCAATCAACAAATCCCTATCACTCATTGATTGGTCAACATCACCTACAATTAAAATAGCAACTTTAGACACAATTGACAAATTTTATTGTCTTGCATTAGTTTTTCGTTTCCTTATCAAATTAAGCTTAACTTGAGAAAATTACCTCCTTTGTATCTATCTTAGCATATGAAAGGACTTTGCCAAAACATTGAATTGATCAAGCATTGACTTTAAATCAGAAACTATTTCTTCAATTGGATCTATCCTATTTCCTTCCTAAAAGAAAAAACATGTAAACTAAATTAGCAAATACTAACTATAGCAACAACCATATATAAACTTATGTGAAATCATGTACGAAAATAATACCTCAATGCATTAATTATGTTATCAACTTCATTATAGTATCATATATGAATGGATGAGCAAATTTTGGTTTATCATTGTTAGGAGGGAGGAGGCTACCAATAGAGTGATAATTTTGTCCAGGAGAAGATTGGGGACCACAACCATTGTTAATGTTGTCATCAACTTTTCTAACCATGGAAGTAAAGGAAAACAAACCATTGAAAGCTCTTATGTTCTTTTGAAAGTGTTTTCCTTTTTCATCATCATTTTCATGCAAATACCTAAGGGCTTGGGGGTGGTTGCAATATAGGCAGCTAAACCTTTCGTTCCATACAACATAATGAAAATTTTGGCATGTTACTTCTCTTGCTTTTTGCCAACCTCTCTAAAGACCACATTAATCCTTTACAAAATTCACATTCATAAACTGGATCTTTAATGTACCATGTGTCTATAAAACAAAAATCAAAAAGTAATGTGTTCAGTTTTGAATACTATTAAATAATATGCCAAAAATTATTTTAAAAATAAGTTATACCTTGTTCAAAAGGAATTTGAGCTTCTAACATTACATTCTCAAGTTTAGTGTTCAACAACATTTTCATAAGAATAGTTACTTTTGAGTTAACTGATTTTTAATGTGTATATGTTTTTGTTTTTGTGTTTACCTAAAATGTCATCGCAGAAGTGCTAATGATTTGATCATAAACAATTTCTAGGCAACTATCATCAAACCCGTTGACATCTACAACAAGTAAAATAATTTGTCATGCATGCCAATATGTACATAACGATTATGAAACCTGAAGTGAATAAAATTGGTAACATATATGTCATTTGGACCTAATTTTATAAATGAACCTTCGTATTCTTGAAAAAGGATCATTGTTATCATGATAAGAATCAAGTGATTATGCAATTGGTGCGTTGCTAGATTTGTTGTGAATTTTGGATATGTATTGACAGGTTACATGTTACGGATTGAATTATCTTAGAGCTTTGAGATTTATATGTCTTTGAAGTAATATTGATTGTATGTCAATAATTTTATATATTTCAAAGTTGATAATCAAATGTTTATATTTAATTAGAGGACCAATTTGATGTGTTAAAATGTAAGTAGAAGAAAGTTAACTGACTTGATGGGTGAAAATAATGTAGCTATTGTAGTTGCCATGAATTTGGTATAATGTGGCAATAATTAGCAATGTTTTAGTGACTTCCCCTATGCATCAAATTGTGAATTCAAGAACAAAAACAATGATTATTATCTTTAGTAATATAATTGGAATGCATGTTGACTACATAAATCTAAAAGTTGTTTTAGAAGTTGTTCAACATAGAAATATTACTTAAAGACTATTGCGTATGAATTGAAGAATTAGTAATTTTCAAATTATGCCTTGTCATGTTAATGTTCTCTTTTGCATGGCTTGTCTTTGGTCTTTTGGATGTAGCATGTAGCTCATGAACAAATGTGACTGCACTAGAAAAACAAATAACAATTACTAAAAAGTCACATGATGAAGTTATAAAATGTTGCATATATTTTAGAACATATAGCATTATACTTATATTATAACACACCATTAAATATGATAAGTAACAATTAATGAAACTAACCATTAGATATGTCTGAAAGTGGAGAAGTTTGAGTTGGTGAGCATAGTGAAATAGAATTTCCTATTGACTAGAATAATCACTTCCAACTTGAAGAATTCTGGATTAATAAGTAGCGATCCTAAAGCACCAAGATCTTGTGGAATGGAGTTGCAATTTTTCATGTGATCAGAGACTTGGAGATCTGAATTTATACAATGAATATGTGGTGATTAAGAAATAATTCTTCACTTTGTTGAAGCATTCTAAGCAAAGATCATGAAAACTAAGAAAATACCAAAGTTATTCACATATTAAAGTAATCACTTGTAATCGTAACAATGTAATGTTGCCAACAAAGTTATATATGAAAACAAAGGGATCATGTAATAGGGAAAAATGTGTAAACCATTTGTGAATGAAAGGCATTCACCTTATAAATAAACTTAAACATATTAAATATAGTATAATATAATTTGATTCATACATCGGTATTGCATGAAGGAGTTGAATGGCTTAGATTTCTAGGCCTCTTGCTATTTAAGAAAAATCTTCTACTAGCACAAGCTAACTTTTCCTTTGAGTTATACTAGGCACTATCCATTGTTGTTTGTTATTTTCCATGAGCCACTTTAGGTGAGAACTTATGAATATAAGAACTCTACACCATAACTCTTATTATCAGTTAGAAAATTAATATGAATATGTGACCTTCGACATAATCATTCCCAATATCAACATTATATAAGTTTGGTATCAATTAAATGGTACAATTGGTATTTTAAAGTTGTAGGTCAGTAATATGTAGTTATCAAATATTGAAGGTATGTTTGATTATAGAATGCTAAATAGTATTTAAATGTTTTTTGTGGTATAATACCTTAAATACTGTTGTTTGGTGGTAAAATTTACTCCAGCTTCAATTTATTTATGTATTCTATTTTGTGATATGTTATGACTGCAATAGTTATGTATTTGTTAAAATATTTATAAATGCATGCAACACATATGAAATCATCACACATATTCAAGCACTTCTTGATGTTTTTCTAGCTTAGGAAATAATTTTTTGTATACAATATTATACGAAAATATTAGTCCATTTTTAAATACTCATTTAACTTGGAATTGAACATCATTCATAAATTGTAGTAAGGTGTAATCGTAAATTTAATGTTGATATAAAAATTTTAAGCAATATAAGATTGAACTATTCCTATTAAAAAATAAGTTTTGTAATATTTAGAAAATAAATATTGCACACCTTTTATAGAATAGGAAATGTAAAATATAAATATTTTCTATAATAACGGTGAATTTAAAACTAATGAAATTAGCAATATAAATATTGCAATGCCTAAATCAACAACTTTTGTATAGTTGGAATGGTGTCTGTATAATAATGACATGAGATTGGAACATTTCTTAATGATGATATGAAGTAGTATAATATTACATCCAACCAAACGATTATGTAGAACATGTTGATTAAAGAGGTTCAAAAACTATTACACAAACCTACAAATACATTATATCATACATAGCAAAAGGGTAAACAAAAGTACAACACACAAAAGGTAAGATATATTAGGTCATTTTCATGTTACAAAGACATAAAATAAATTCATAAAAGGTCTTCAATCAACATGTTCCTTTTTGGCAACCTTTCTGGTCTTAGTTGATGACAGGTTTACTTCATCATCTAGTGATAACTTTGTAGGTATTGCAATTCTTGCTTCATCGGAGAATGACTTTGAAGGAGTCATTAATGGAGGGGATTGAAACTAATGCATTGTCAAAAGACTAGAAAATGAATCCAAGATAATAAAATTCACCAATAAGTTTGTGCTCTCAATTTGAATTGAGATTGAGAATATAGATGAATGTTCCTGGTATTAAGAATAGGTAAGGCGATATATATTTCAGTAAATTCAACTTATTGATGATTATTGTTAAAGTACCTTATTAATCTTGGATAATTCAAGGAATGCTAACATGTCAGTCATCATCCATATGCACCAACTAATAGAAAAAATTTGTATGATTAGTATATCATCTTAGCATGTGTTATTTTGTTATATTTTACAAAGATTGGAATGGGATTATTGAAGACTTACATCATTAATGTTGTATTTTGCTATAAAAGTAGATAAGGTTGTTTTATCAAACATAGCTCTATAAGATATGGCATTTGGCTGAATAGAATTAATTTCTTCAAGGAGAAAGAAACCTTAAAAGAAACCTTTTATCTTTGAATGCATTAAGCTCTGGTGGGTACTCAATCTTGTCTCCATCCTGCAAAAGTATTATAAGTCAATGGTAGGATCTTCATTTTGTCCTTAATGGATATATCTTTACATAAACACATGAAACTTACCCTTGAAAGACAAGTTGACCTAAGATTAGACAGAAAAATGTTAAGAAACTTTGAAGCTTCACGGTCATAAAGCATAAACAAAGCAAATGTTCTATCATCAACAACCCTTAACCCGATGCTATACCTAGTAGTCATGAAAATAATCTTAAGCGAATTGTAAATGTGGCCGTGTTAAGCCAACTGTAAGCTTAGTTGATACAAAACTATAAAAACAAAGGAAATTGAGACTAACATGTATAAAAAGGTATTACCTAGGACTAACGTTGTGGAATTGATATCGTATTTCTTACAATAAAATGTTTATTCAATTCTTTTAAACCTTGGGAGCTCTTTTGTAGCCTTTATACCATCAATTGGATTCATTTTCAATACTCTTAACAGTCTAGTTGTAACAAAAATCGACTTTTCCTATGAACAATATCAACCATATTATTCGGTAAAGCGTAACTATGATTGCAACATTTTGTTGTAAAGTACTAGAGTAAAACAATTTTTTTCTAAATTATTGGCAAAATATAACGAAGGTATATAATTGAATTGATTATATTGTAACCTGAAGGGTTCCTTAGATCATAGATACGTTTGTATATAGATTAATTAAGGAAGTCATCTTCTATGGAGTAAAAACCTTGACCATGGAGCTGTGATTCTTGTGGAACATTTCCATTATGTAATCGTGTAGCTCTATATCAAAAAGTATTAGTACTCTCTGTTAAACTTAATCATGATTTGAGAAACTAAACAAGGTAATATTACCTTATTTGAAAATCTTTAACTCCTGGTAAGTTTGCATTGATGAGAAGCTTAGATGCATAGTTCGTATTTGGCACTACCATGGTTCTTGAAAAAATATATTGTTAATAATTAATTGGCTATAGTTGCCATAAATATTTTAAACAAAGCAAAATTGACAAAAAATTGGGCTCGTTAGTGTTTTTACCTTGAAAGAAATTCAATTTCCCAAGTTGTAGAATTATGATATACTCAATCCACGGTGATCTTTCATGTATTGAATAAACTGAGTTGCAAAGTCCTCCTACATAGTACATAGGATCTTCTCATTACTCCTTTACCATGTTAAAATATATTATGTAGTATTATTCAAGAGAAAAAAGAAATGAGCAGTTGTAACACCCTAATATTTAACCCCAATATGCCTAGGACGTATCAAGATTAATTATTAGTTATTACTTCTCTTTAAATTCATTTACAAAATACTTAGCGGAAAATACAGGTAAATTTTTTTTGAAATGATTCATATAAAACAAAGTGCGAGCCTTTGCGCGTAACATAAATATAACGTGAAACGGAAGAATACATAAAACATACAAAACATAAACATTAAAGAACACATCCATCATGAAAACATTCCTCATCACATTAGTTAACATAGTTTAGTACATCACTATAGAAATATAAAAGAAACATAAAGTCTTACCCATACTAGTGGGCAGAGCTTGCAGGACAACAACATAAAATAAGAAACATAAAAACAAATACATGAAAACAACCCCAAAAGATACTCCCAAGCTATGACACTCTCTCCCTCGTACTATGGATGATGCTCCTCCTCGTCCCTCGATGGCACATACCCAATGAACTGGGCAAGCTCCTCGGATGCGTGAAGGCTGAAGGATGGGCGAGCATGCCCGCCATGGTGAGGGCGCATCTCCGACGTCGTGCTAACCTCCGCTGCATCACGTCTCCTCGCTACCCATCCGATGTCCATGGGTACAGCGGGGCGGAACCCTCAGAAAGAATGAGAAGGATGATCCTCTGATGGGTCGCTCTCCGAACGTCTCGGCGAGGCACGTACTCGGGTAACCCGCACCTGCTGAAGATGCCGAACGGGCGCGACGGTTCTGCGTCTCTGGTCGCGTCCTCTCAAAAATCATGTCGTCGCCAAAGGGGGAAGTCGGAGTGAATCGAAGCTGGACTGGAAAGGCAAAAGGCGTCCCATGTATGCAAAAATGCGTATAGCACAATGACCCTCGAAGTGGTAGGACTGATGGTCGGTCGTAGTGCAGCTCCCACGGGTGCATCAACAAAAATCACGAACGACGCCATCGATGTCTGAAGACGTAACGGAAAGAAACAAAAAGAGGGGTGAGAATCTTGCTAAAGAATCTCAGGAGGGAAATCCTCTATCCTAGTGTCATCGTTTACGTCCCAAGGAACCTTGGGTTTATTATGAAAAGGTTAAGCATGCATAGGTTCATTATGAGGTTTTCACAAAGATATTTATCCAAGGTCCATGTCTTTTATAATGATTCTTAATGCATGTATGCAACATAATAGTTCATGGATGCATGGCAGTACTTTAGGTAAATCAAACAAATATCAAACAACATATAAGTGGCATGTAACTTTTCTCTTGAACATCTTTCCTTTCTCATACTTGTGACACCAATCATAATAGTAACCGCACCCCTTAAACTAGGCTATGAGCTCATACCTTAACTAGTCGTCACTAGTTCTTACTTATCCTCTTGATAAGCGAATCATAAACATAATCATATTCATCATAATCATCATAATCCTGACTCCGAGTACGGGTAGGGGCCTAAGGATCACCCATCATGGGACTTTTTCCTTCTTCGAAACGCAGGTTAAGACCAACGACTTTGTCGCTTTGGAAGGCTAATGTCTATGCCCTTACGGCTTTACCTTCTCAGAGAGGAGAAGTACGTCTCGATGTGTCACCTTAAACATCATATATTTTTCCTTCTTCGAAACGCATCGACTGGTTAAGACTAGCGACTTTGTCCACTTTGGAGGCTAATGCCTATGCCCTCACGGTTTTACCTTCTCTAAGGGAGAAGTATGTCTGGCATGTCATCATATTTCTCAAAAACTTTCTTATGTCCCTCAAATTTGACAAAATTCGCGGCATAACAGCTACTTTCCGAATTTCCTCAAATTTGAGTCATGCCACATAATCTCAGTCACATGCATCATTTTCATGGAACTTTCTCAATTCAATAACTTTCTAGTTCACATGAGCATATTCCTCAATTTCATTCATATTTTGAAACCTTATGCATCTTAAATACAACATTTCATCATATCACCATATCAAATCATACACATAAAGTTTCATGCTCAAGGAACTAACATAATCACATCATCATAAGTGTGCTCGAGGTTCATCATCATAATTATACTCTCTCGCCACCTATCTCATAGTATCTTATGCTTTGACCCTTACGGGCCTTAAACTTGTATTTGCATCTTTATTACCCTCAAGAGGTTAACACTTAAACTTTTCTCTAAGATTTGAACTCACTAAAATTCCATATAGCACTACACATGAAAGGGCAGAAAATATCATTTGCTTAAGGGGCTCTAGAATCTCCATTCGTGACCCTTTTTAAGATCCGTCTTCGCCTAAGGCTCCATAATCAATTCCTAAACCAATTATGAGGGATTCCTAGGCATGTTCTCTAAGTTATAAACCATTTTAAGCTCTTATCATCACCTTAAACTTAGAAATCAACACCTAATCATTTATGAAGGGATTTTGTACATGTCTTACTAATTATGAATCATTTATCCTTGAATTAATCATGCTAGAACAGATTTGCATTTCTATGCATTAAGGTGTTCTAGAATTCTCATCTCTAATCCCTTTCAAGTTACTTATTCTTTTCTAACTTTTCTAAATCGATCCTTGCTTCACTCAAACATAATTTTACACATTTTAACACCTTAGAACAGCATTTATACAGTAGCCAAACATAGGGAGAACGAAATCATAAGCCCATAAAATCACATAATCTCTTGAGTTGAAATGCATATAAGTTGCTAGTTTTCTCTTGGGACATTTTCAGGAACAAAAGGTGTTCTGGTAATCGATTACATGTTCCTAGTAATCGATTACCAGGAGCTAAATTCATTCTGGGTTCAAAACAACCGGTAATCGATTACATACAATGGTAATCGATTACTTAGGGTTAAATGTTTTCGGAAAAAAAAAACATAAGAGTAATCGATTACACTATAGGTAATCGATTACAGGGTTTCCAGAATAGGTTCTGGGCATGAAGAAGCCATGGTAATCGATTACATTGCCTCTGGTAATCGATTACCAAACCAAAAGTCCTTCGAAAACCCTTCTGGTAATCGATTACATGGCTGGTAATCGATTACCAGAACCTAAAATTTGAGAAAACATGATTTTTAACACATTCCAAGCTATTTAAACACCTTGAGACCTCATAAAACAGTTTTCCAACATTTTCTTGAAATCATTCATGCTTTTACAAAATCAAACCATTATTGAATCATACTAAAACTCATCCATTTCTTTTGACTAGAGTTCCCTTTTTAGGATACTTAGGGCAAGTCTTTGAGCTCTAGAATATTTAGGTGATAACATAATCTTAAACATGCTATGCACTTTATTTTACTCTTCATTAGAAAGTAAAGTGAGAGCATAAAATAAATATGAGATGCAACTTCATTATTATCTTTAAGGATTAAGTGATGACTTGAAATATAAACATGAAATGCAAGCTTGGGAATTTAAATATGGTAATGCAAGTTCATTCATTTATTCTTGTGAAATTAGTGATGGCATCAAAATAAACATGAGATGCAAGACATAAATTTAAACATGAATGCAACTTATTTTTATCTTAACTAGAGCTCTTACAAGACTTTTAGAGGAACATAAACCTCAACCCATTATGTATCATAAGGCAAGCTTTAGAGTTCTTAGCACCTAGACTTCAAAAGAAGTCTTAAGGTTTGAACTTCATCATCAAGCTTAAGGAAATGGACACAAAGTTCAACACTTTGTCTAAACAAAACTACAAGGACTAAGTCATATTCTTTATTTTATTGCTCATGGGCTTCAATCTAGAGTAAAACTCTTAGAACGGCCGACCAACTTTAAGGTTGGCAAGGGTAAGCTTAGAGCTCTTTGAAATCATGTGATTAATTTTCTTTAACAAAACTTTTGTGATCTACTTTACATTTTTAGCAAACTTTGTTCAAACCAAAGCAAAGGAAACTGAAATCATGAAGAGGAAAGAAAAGAAAACCACAAACTTTATCAAGGAAAAGAAAGAAATCAAGGCATGTATGGTCCAAGACCAAGTTGTTTCAAGCTTTAGAGGTTTCTCACATGACAACAACAAGTCATTATCTTGAAACCTCATCATCAAGCTCATGTTCTCTTTATGAAAAGGCCTCTTGGCCAAAAAGAAAAGGGGAAGGGAAAAGAGTTTGAAACCAAGAGAAAAACTAGAACTTTCTTAAGAACACAAGCAAAAATATTAAAACAAACCCCTACCTAGAGAAGTCTTGAAGAGGAAGGAAAGCTTTGTTTCCTTGAACTCTTGGAAAACTTTGAAGAAGGAGAGAAAAAAAAGCTCTTTGTGTTTGGGAAGAAAGTTTGAAGCTTACCAAGCGTGTAAACATTCAAAGAGCTTTCAAACTCATCTATTTATAGAAGAATGAAAGCTTGTGGATGGCTTGGGAGAAGGAAGGGTGGTCGGCCATTTTGAGAGGAGAGAAGGGAAAATATCTCTTAGCCAAGGCATGGTCTTAGGCATGGTGTTGGGTATGGGCAAAGCATGGGCAAGGTATGGTGGGAGGCATGGGCAAAGCATGGTTCTTTTGTGTGTAAATAAATCAACATGTGAGGAAAATGGGGGAGGATTTTCGGCCAGCATGATCAGCCCAAAGGGAGGAAAATTGTTTCATCTAATTGTGGTTTAAAGGTGTGTTTAGGTGTATCTTTGATTAGGCTTTTGATTAGGAGTTTGTAAGCAAGTGTTTAGGTGAGAAAATGGTTAATTAAGGTGGTTCAAGACTTGATTAGGAGGGTAATCTTACTAGATTAGTAATTTAAAATAATTCCTTTGGTCAAATGAGGTATGGCACAATTCCTTAATTTAAGGAATTGGAGAGAGAAAACACTATTCAAGATTCCATGACTAGGAATCTTGAATTAAAGAATGCAATTAGAGTTTATCTAAGCAATCTTAGGTTCTAATTAACCTTAATAAATTATTTTGACTCTAGATTAATTATAAATAAATTAATCTTCGATTAGAGCCTAATATTGCTTAGGTTTGCTTAATTGCGTCATTAGGCTCACTGTCACTGTTCTAGGGGCAAAATGGTAATTTTGTGCTAAAACTCCCGGACCTTCCGGCCCACTTTACATCAAACATTGCTTAAAAACATCATTCTAAACTTCCTGGAAAAATTCGGGCTCAACGACACATTTTACCCGTGTAGAACATGGGGGTATTTTGGTCATTTTGAGCCGAAAGTTTAGAAAACGAGGTTCTTCCCTCGGATATCATCCATAACAGCATAATCCCCTTTAAACATCGAGTTGACCCATTCGAGGCTGGGCAACTGTCCTTGAATTTCGGGTAAAATGACCTCAGGGCATTTCGATCATTTGTACTCTAACGGAGAAATCGAGGCGTTAACGTTTCAGCCGAATAAACTAAAATTCTTGTGATGAAAATAATAATATCTCACTCAATATCGTCCAGCTCAATAACAATTTTTCTATAATTTTTGTCTTTGTTAGAATAATCATGCAATTCTCCCTTTCCGTTAATAATCCAATCAAATTCTAGAGACATAAATAATAATGTTGAAAATAATACATCATTAATATTATGTCATTCCTGTCATTAAGAGAATCATTTGAGGCTAAGAAAGTTCATGGTATTGTAAGTTGTGGTAAATAAATTATCAATAATAAATAAATTATAAATTATAAATGATAAATTATACTAACTAAATGACAATCCTGTTTAGTTTCTAAAAGGATAACGGTGTTTGGCACAAATTGAAAATTGTTTATCAATATGACAACATCAACGTGTCTAACTTAGTATCCTTGATAAGAAAAATTCTGAAATCATGTCTGATTGCTTTGTACTTAGTTGGATTCAAAGGGAAGATCAAAGTTGCTAATGATGTAAGCTATTCTAACCAGCTTGTCCTCGAATAATTTTACATGTTGAGTCCTCAAAGTACATTGAATCCTATCAAACTAAGTTCAAAATTTAGAGAAAAATCAGGAAAAATATGTTGTAATATTGTGCGAAATATATTATGCATATGAATGAATCTATAAAAGATGACTGTACCTTCTCATCCATGAGGACCATCTCAAGAATGGGCTTTACATTTTTGTTATTGAAAACAAGAACTATCCATAATCTAATGACTCTAGCCTTAATCTTCTAGATCTTCTCATCATTAGAGACGTTCAAATCTCTTATGAAATCAAACTTTGTAGCCATGGTTTTGAAGGAAAGAGGATGAGATAAATGGAGTTTATTTTATTTCTTTTTTTACATGTGAAGTTGTTGTGTTTGAACTTGGTAGTGCATGCTAATCTACATAAAGATAAAGGTTGGAACTATAAGGGTATAGAGTATGGAAAGGTAATTTAGTTTATTTCATCTGTAATTTGTAATAGTTATAGTAATAGTTGTAATAGATCCATGAAAATAAGTAATGCATTTGAGTAATTAGATGATGTATCTTGAGTTTATTTATTTATTCATTCACTTAATTATTATTATTTAATTAAATTTGAAAATGGTAGTTATTGGTGTTTTCCTTAAACTATTTTTGCACCAATATGCCAAGTTACCTTTATTACATAAATATTTAATACATACGCATTAAATCTTTTGGTATTGAAATCTTTATTCTTTAAATCTTTAATGTTTAAACAATGGCAAAAATAAATATTTTTATATGTATATATAAAATGTATATTTATATATGTATATTACCTTTAATGATAAACAATGACAAAAAGATATGTATTTACATTTTTATATATTAATATCTATCTATATATATATAGATTTATATATTTAAATACATATATTTATATATGTTAATCTTTTTTATATATTATGTACTGAAATTTGATAACTTGTAGCAAAGAGAATATGCTTATATTTTTCTCCATTAGTATTCGTAAATACTGTGTCTGCATATCACACAAATTTTCTATAATTCAATGTATGAGTTCTGCATGGACGGAAATCTTTAAAGCAACACATATCGGCATCGATTTTTAGTCGTAGTACCATTTTTATTTCGAAGAAGGTAATAGATAGATAAATAGTAATCATGGTTGTAAGTTATTGTTATGAAAGTATTAAGGAATCATGATGTGGTACCTGTAGTCATCTATTTTTTAGAAGGGATTAAACAATAAACTTGCGCAATGTCATGTGACAGTATGCACACTAGTTTGACTTTTCACGTTTAGTATAGTTAATATAATAATGGAAGAATATAATATAATTGAAAAGAAATCAGTACCATTAAGTTTCATGTATGATTTCCAATTAATGCATGTTTGTGAAATTTGAAGTATATATGATATGTTGGGATGGTAATAAATATAAAAAACATATTGATTATTATAATTATAGAGTTAGTAGCATTAAATGTTGACGACAAGTCTGCTAAAGATGTACTTCCATTGACTAAAATAAAGTGCGGCCACTTTTGTGATGGATATAAAAAAAATTGCAAGACTATTTTTTGATCTATACTATTAATAAACAAAATTCACTTATGTAACTCTTTTTGATATCTTCTAACTATTTAATTTTATTTTGAAGTCCATGAATTTAAATCTTTCTCACATTTTCTCCTTTGCCTAAACTTATTTTGGAAAAAGAAATAGCTACCTCACCTTAAGCCATCTACAAACAAAAAAATATATTGAGTAAAATTTATTCTTATAAAGATATTTATTTTAATTAATATTTAAAAGATAAAAATGTGGCTTGGTTGGCACTTAAGTGCCAGTAAAGCTGCTAGTAAGTTTAAAGTATTTTGATTTATTAACCGTTATAATTTGTACATGGTAATGAACAATTTGTATTCAGAAAATTAGACTTCACATATTCGTATTGGTAAAAATTAGTCTTTGAAAAGTAGGGATTAAAAATTTGGAAAATCATTAACAAGCTACTGTTATGATAACCTCTTATTTGAAATTTGGTAGAAATACTCAGTTGTGAAGTTCAATCACGTTATATATATGTAAGAAAGAGGAAGTAAGATTAAGTTAAAGCGATATTTATATATAGAGAATAACAATGTGTATATAACAAAGATAAAAAGACCATATTCATCACAAAAAAATGGAGTAAGCAAGTAAAATTGGTTTATATATAATGTAAAATTCCTATTAACATTGTGATGGCATTGAAATTGATCTTGATACAATCTTTAACGTACAATTGAATAAGAAACATTGATAAAAAAAAAATCCATTTTTTTGGGATAGACCTAATAATGAAAAAATGATAAATAGTAATGCATCCATTGTATTTAATCGGAAACTAAAAAAGACCCTTGAAATAGTTAAGATGAAACATAATGAAGGGAAATGAAGAATAGGAAAAGAATACACTTCTTTGGTTGGAATGATTATTTTGGCATTTGAGTAAGGGTTACATGGTGAAAGCAACCATATGTTCAAGCACATGAATGGTTACAAAAATATTTTTACGTCAACAAAATTAGAGAAATTATTGGTTGAATCAAAAAATGGTATATAATTAGAAGAAAATCTTCCTTTGGAGAAAAACATGTTCTATTTTTCTTGGATTGTTGTAATTTTATTCACAGCCATACTTGTAAATGATTAAATTTATTTGTGCCTGTAGATAACAAATAAATTTGAATATGTAATTATATTAGTATTAATATCAATGTAAATTACTTCACTGAAAGTATTAGTTATATTAGAAGTGGAAGCAATTTTGAAAGTTTAAATGAGGTAGGAAAGGAAGTTTGCTTTACTAAGTAGCACCATATTAATATATTACTGATGTCCATAATGGCATGAAGTTGTAAATTTACAAATCTTGTTATGCAAAATGCCACCACGTCAATGTTGCTTCGTAGTTAAAGGACACTAAACCTAAAAGACAAAAAACCTAGAATTAGACTAAAATATACTACTTATAAGGCAACCAAACTTATATATTTGATAAAACCTGAGTACACGCCATACACAACACTCATTAGTTAACAATATCTATCATCATAAGATTCTCATTAGTAATGAAAATGGTCATGATTAGGATACGTCTTTCTTAAGATTATGCTCTATAGAAAATCTCTTCCAACCCTTTGTGATAAACGTTAGATTCCCTATTCACACCCTAACAAAGAGACATATGATAAAGCCTTGATGATCTATAACTTGTAATTGTTGAAGTCGATTAGGAAAGGCTTGTTTGACCAAAGCAGTAGGAATAAGTTGTGTTAAAACAAAAAAAAATGTCAATTGTATGCATGGTAGTTGAGGAAACCAACATTGACCATATAAAATAGCATGTGAGATAGATTATATAATGACCAAAGAATGAGCATCGCTTGGTGACCATTTATAATTTTTGTAGATGTATAGAGTGGAGGAGTATTTAGGAACACATCAACCCTACAGAGTCTTGGTAGAAATGATAGGCATTGAGGAATTGCTTTAACTTGACCAACATAAGAATTTAAATTTACTACTTCTTGCTTACCACGACCAGTGTCATCTTAGTCTGCTTCACTGCCACTAATAATTAGTGCACCCACATCAACATTGTCATCTCCTTGTGCTATTGAAGCTATGAGATCAACTCCTACTCTAGTAAAGGTTAATGCTTGCATTACTCCTTCAACATTATCTATGACTTCGTGCTTCATGTTCACCTCAGGAACAAATTTAAGCTCTTTGACGGGATCCAAGATAGAAGCTGGTTGTGTAGCACAAAACTTATACCATTGTTCAACGTTTAGTTCATAGGCAACATGTAGAATAGGATGAGGAGAAGACACTTGACAATAATCATTAACACATATATTAGCAGACTTTTGGACCTTTGTGTTGTTTTTAAATTTGCGGTTAACAATGTGATTTTTATTTGTGTCCATCACTTTCACAAAACATGTGTTGTCCCCAACATACCAAAGATCTAGCTATGCTCCATGAGATAGATTGTAGAATACCATAAGCTATAAGAAACCATCAAGTACATAGCTAGTGTTAGTGTCTTTCTGTATGATTATCTTGAATTCATTGCCATCCAAGTCCATGAATATGATGGGTGATGGTATTTTATTAGAGAATCTCCTATAGAAATATAATAGCAAGTCAGATGTATGTTGAGGCTAACAATGGATTGTAAACACGTAACAACATCTAATACTCATTGCATGAGGGTCTATCTCCATGTAGAAGTCATGATACAATGTGTCATCTTCATGCATGTTAGTCAAGGAAGATAAAGTCATGCTGTTGTGATAGAAACAAACAAATAGCAGGAAGTTGTAAGAAAAAGTTAAGAAGAATAGATTATGAAGAAGTAAGAGACGAAGAGAAACTCGATGAGAGATATGCAGTTTATATGCTGATTATGTATGATATATAAATGAGGAATTGAAGAAGAGATTATCACGTTAATAAAGTATGCATAAGTGATGTGTGAATGATGATAAGAGAAATTTTATTCTAACATGTAAAAGTGGATACCTAATTGAAACAATTACTATATTATTATTGGATATGATATTAGTTTTTATTGTCCCAATTAATCTATAATACTCAATAATAATAGAGTGTGTGTCTCAATTAGACACATATTTTTTACTCTTTAAATAACAAATAAAGAATCCACCAGAGAATACAAACATTTTAGTTCAATAAAAATTGAATGTGGAAGGTTGAGTTAGATGAGATTTGATATCATTTTAAATGATGCAACACTTTATGGTAAACCATTTAAAGCAAAATTCAATAAATCATCATTGCAAACATAAAAGGATGTTAACGTATCTGAAGTGAATGACTAAGGGAGCATAGAACATCTTTGATATAATGACCATCATACTAATTGAATGCTCAACAATAATATTTGGATTGTGTAGTCATCATGAAATCAAGTCAATATAGATAGCAAGAACCTAATGGTATTTTGTTTACGATTAGATCACATAGTGTCTTCACCACTACCATTACTTTTTGGTTTATATATTATAAAGTAAGATATTTACTTTTCAAAATAATTAATGAAGTCCTGACACAAAAATTTTTTAACATAAATATCTTGGTGATGAATCTACATACATTGTATTTAATGGGTTTTGAAGAGTGACATTTGTTAAACTTATATTAAGTTTGTAATTAATTTGGAAAATAATTTGGTTTTGGATTAGAAATTTGAGAAATCTTAAGTTCAAGCCACTTTCCTTGAAAGTTTTTTTTTTAACATTTATATATGATAGTTAATACTCAAGTCATTTTGATGCTTCATCGGTTATTTTATCAGGTAGTTTAAGCTCTTTATATTTTCTCCTTGGTGGTGAGAGTTATGTTCTTTTATAATATATCAATTTTTAAAAACATATTTATCATTTCCAAAATCCAATAAATTCCCTTTTCTTAATTATATTGTACGAAATAATTAAAAATTTAGTTCAAGCCCTTAAAACATTTCATGGAAGTCAAATTTCAAGGTAATTGTGTACTTGTAGATATACATCGAATTATTTCCAAAAAAAATGGAAAATTGTATATCTATATCTTATCTTAATATATAAATAAGACATATTTCCATCCTTAATTACATAACATATTATGTATTTAATAAATTAAAAAAGACAAAAAGATGATTTTTTTTCTTCAGATTTTAACATGACATCCAGAAATTATTAAATATATGTTGCACTAACTGGTTTTTACTATTATATAAAAATCGGATATGTAAATTAGCTAATAGAATATATTTTCTTTTGTTAATTAAATTTATTTCACTTTTTATTTATTTTTCAAAAAAGATGTATTAATTACATTCATATGTTTAATTACATTCATATATTTAAGGAGTAAATAACATGTGAAATTAGACATAAATGTACAATTATGATAACAAATTACATTTGAAGCAAAAATTTGTGTTGTTTTGAACATTTTTATGAACTTACTTATTCTCTTTGTAATTTTAATACCAAGCATAAACATAAATCATATAAGGCCAATTAAATAGCGCAAGCAAAAATCATAAAAGATAACTTTATCCCATAAATTTCTCTCATAAATTATTCCAAAATACTACCAATGCTACAACTTTAATTATAAGTCAAGTTGGAAATATTTTCCCATATAAAAACTGACGACATTTGATGCTATATGTAACTATGCATGTATTTAATATTATAAATGAAATTCCACACTTAAACCAAATTAGTAAACTGTTAATGTTAGATATATTTTTGTCACAAATATTCATAAATATTTTGGTATCAATCTATGATGAATCGGCTTGTAAAATTAAATGATTATCATATTGAACTTGTGTATACCAGTTGTAAGTAAATTAATTTACCATTTTAAAACTTATTATACCATAAAAGTTGATAGTGCTTGAGCATGTATACAAATATATACATCTATAAAGAATAAAGAAACACCAATATAGAAAAATGGTTTGTTGAAATGTTTTAATTTTTGAATAACCAAATATAAAAATTTGTTAAGGAAAATGTCAATATAACATAAATTTAGACATAGGATGAGTATTTATATATATATATATATATATGTATATATATAATGTATAAAAATAATACACCATCTTTAATAATTTAACAATTACTGTCAAATATCCTAGTAATAATTTTTTATCAATAGGCTGGTAATAATAAAGTGTAAACATATTAGATAAAACCATTTGAATATTGTAGTTTAATACACATCTGAGCCAGAAATTGTAGAGTTGGTCGTAAATAGTAAACATAAACAACTCACAAATCCTGAGAGAACTTAAAATAGAGCTATTGATGGAAAAGCTTCCTAGTAAATAAAAACCTATGAAACATTGAGGATATGCCACCAGAAGTTGGTCATTGTCTGCAAACATCTTGAAGACAATAATGCTACCCTCCCTTAGCTGATGATTTTTGGCATATTGTCTCCAACCCTTTGTGAGATACAATTCTCTGGATCTATTTGAACCCCAAAGATCCATATCATATGGCCTTGAATGAGAATCTTTGACCAATATGGTATTAGGTCTATTGGGAAATGCTAGCGACAAAAGTAGTAGGGAGAAGTTACAATTCATGTTAGCATAAATGACTACATTATGAAAGATGCAAACATATAAATATTATGGAAAATCAAACATTCGAAAATATAAATTAGAAAATTATAAATTAATGATACAATTAATTAACACGAATTATTACCAACTTGTGACTTTCTGCTTAATAACCCATGATCAACTTTTCACAAACATAACAGGAGGCACTTGCCTTTCAACCAAACTAACAAAATCTTCATAATGGTTTACCTTAGTAGGACAATGATCAACATCAACAACAGGAAGTTGTACTTCATCGTTAGCAATATCTGCTAGAAGATCTTGCTTGACAACACCCCAATTCCTCCTATGATTTCCATGTCTCTATCAATAAATTGAACATCTTGGACCAAAGAATCAATTGAACCACTTGATTCAACCTCATCAGGTACAACCTCATTTGTAGAGTGTAAAACATTTCTGCCAAGAGTTTACACATGAACATAATCAAGAGCTTGCTCATAAGCTTGAAAGGAAGTATCAAAAAGGAATCAGAATGAAGTGGAAAGGGATCAAAGTTGTACTAAAAATGCTGCACCGGTTCAGTGGTAGTATCAAAAACAAATTCATGTGGCGATTTGTGAAAAGGAGCTTCAAAGTCAACTTCATTAGCAATGTAAAAACAAGAAGGCCAGAATGAAGATAACAAACCATTAAAAGGTACAAATTCTGGTCCTGATGAAATGAAATAGGCGACATATTTCCATCCTTGATCTTTATGTAAAATGTGTTTGTCTCTACATACTAAAGTTTGAGCCAACCTCCACATTCAATATGATAAAACTCCATGAGGTCCTTCAATCCACCAATAATATAACCCCTTCTTATTCCTTTGTCCAAAATAAGAACAAAATAGATTGTCTAATAATTTATCAATATAAGTTGTGTGCCTAACTCCTCTCGGTATGTCCTGTAAAATAAATCGAGCAACTCGATACTACCTACATAGTATACAAACAGGTTTGAAGGTCCCAAATCTTGACAAAATATTATGGAAAAAAGTTTGCAACAATAGAAGAAAAGAGATTTATTATGGAGCAACTCACAACTTTAGGATCCAGTTCCATGTGCAAAACATGAGAGTGAAAAGTGGCGCACAACAAGGTCTCCATTGATACAAAGAATGAATCGTGCAAGCTGTATTATTATGTTGGAAATATTTAGATTGAAAGATAACACCTAACAAAGTAATGGATGAGACAAATGCAAATACGAATACACAACAATTTTCGATCTCTCATGAAGACGGAAATTCTAGGAAAGTGCAAAAACTTTTCACGCATAAGTTCCTATGGCATTTTGCTTAGTGCCGTGATGCATCTTTTGGTACTTATAAAATAAGTATCCAAGCTGAAGAGTATGAGAACTACCCATAGCTCCTGTCATTAATATGCATCATTGGAAGATAGTGTTCAGTACAAATCATTTATTACTTACTTTGAATTGGCTAGCTTGAAATTGGCATTTGCTGTGTCATCTATTCAAGACAATGCTTGCACCACTACATTCAAATTACAAAATCAACACATCACTACTAAAGACTAACATAACCTTGCAATCCTAATGCCAAAGTCGCTGCATTTTTGAATCACTTCATTTGTATGAGAACTTGTTAAACAACGAAATTAAACAAGGAAAAGCAATCATGTTTTTGACATGTGACAAATGCGTAGCTTGAATCCCTCTTTTAGAATAAAAGTAAGGATTAGGGAAAATACATTTTACCCCTTGAACTTTAGGTTATGAGGTTACACCCCAACTCTTCAAAATGTGCATCACAATATCTTGGACTTTCCAACGTGCAAAACACCCTTCTTTTAAATTGACATTCATTTCCACCATTAAGTAGCCATGTACATATCATGTGCATAATTAAATGGACAAAAATACCTTTTACTTTATTCAAATTTCCCAACCCTAAACCCTCATCCACTCAAAAATACCCTTCATATGCTAAATTTTGATTGTAATAAACGGGTATGTTTTGTCCGTTTATAAGTGAGAGGGGGTTTAGGTTGAAAATTTAATTAAAAGAGATAATATTTTTATCTATTTAATTATGCACGTGACATGCACATGGCTATTTAATGGTAGAAATAATATCAAGTTAACAAATAGGGTGTTTTGCATTGTTTGAAAAGTATAGGGTGTCATAATGTACATTTTAAAAAGTCAGATGTAAACTACACAGACCTAAAGTTAAGGGGTACAATGCATTTTACTCTTATTAAGATGGTGGATGTAGTTGTTGTTGTTATTATTATTATTATCATCATCATCATTATCTTTTATAGATATGATATATACATCTTATTAGTTCAAGATATTAATTGACAACTCATTAAGGTTAATATTATCTTCTATTTTTTGTTTCTATTTTTTCTCAAGAAATTGGCATTAGTAGATGAATTCAAAAACATATTCAATGTATTGAATCTCCCTTCTTAACCATGATATCCACAAAACATAAGTCTTGGTAATCATTCAATGTGTACTATGAATATATTGTTCTTCCATCATTCTTGAAAAGGTATGCTCCATCCTGTATTCACACTTTCAAACGTTCTTACCAACTTGTACTTCACGATTCCAACCCATCACTTAATGATCTTTTTCAATGTTGGTGTATGGCTTTTCAAATCATCGTTGTTGAGTGGCGTTCATTCTAGATTCATGCTATAATCTTTCTTCAAAGGGTAGATTGAAGATTGATAAATCAGTTTCTTTATTTTCCTTTTTTGTGAAGCCATGGTTGTTAGGGAAGGGGAAAAAATTTTAAGTGAAGGCACTTTAGTAAATATGGGAGAAAGTAAAAAGGAAAAAGGAAAGATGGGCAAACCCATTGTAAAATCAAAACAACCCCTCCAAAATCACAAAACTCTAAAGCTCTCTCTCCTTCCTTCACCCCCGCATCATTTCTTATTCTTCTTACTTTCTTCGGCCATGAAACTTCTTTGTTGTTTAATTTTGTCATCAAATCTTGGCATCTACTAACTTCTAAAGGTTGAGGTGAGTTCCTAATCTCAAACATTCCTTTTATGGGTAAACCAAAAGATGTTCCTCTATGTTTATGAGCTCTCCAAAATGGTAGATGGTCTTTTAAGTATAAATCTAGTGAGGTAGAAGCTTTAATATTAATAGATTATAGTAGGTAAATCAATGTTTATTTGTTTATTCTTTAATCTTTAGGAACCATGTACGCCACAAATTGGGGATTTTGCTCAATAGACTTTCTAATTGATAAATTGACATCAAATAAATTATTTAAACTTATCAAAATGCTTGTGTTGGTCAAATTCTCTTATCAGAGCAAGTTACTCCCTACGAAATTTTCAAGGTCTCAATATTATAACTACTCATGAATGAGACTTAGGCTTAATTTGGTGTTATTGTGGCTTATTGTCACGATCTAACTTGGGAACTTAAGGGCACGTGAGCTGGATTCTCGACATAAGCTTCCTAAGCAACGTGACTAACTAAATGCATAAATCTATATGATTTTCATACTTAAAACATAATTTCATCTAAACCATTATCAATTTCTCTATTTAAAACATAATATTAGAATTCGTAAAAGTGAAATGTTTTGACATACATAACTATGAATTCATCTTAATTGAGTTTAACATGTGCTACTACAATTAGTCAAAACATAAACTGATTCATTTCATAGTCATAATCATAATTTGTAAATCGGTTCAATACTTGAAATCAAACATTAAGTACATAATCAGTTTGTCACATAATCTTAATCACAATCCACATTTCAAATTCATACTTAAATTTTGAAAATAAGAGATATACATTAATTCAAGAAATAAATGCATAATCTTGAAATAGAATGCATGGTTTGGATCTTGCCTACACAACTACTAGAACACTCTAATCTAACATAGTCCTAGACTAAGCCTTCCTGCAAAGTAAAGCTCACTACTAGAATAAATGCGGACTATGAAATTGGTGACTAAACAATAATTGGATTTGCAACTATAAAGAAAAAGGGAAAGGGGTAAGTCAATAGACTAGTGAGTGGATTCTCACCTTCCACCCACATGGGAGAACCAATAGGATGTACATAAGCATAATATACATGCAACAAGAAGAAAATCATTTTGATATTTACATGCATAATTATACAAGAAAATATTTCTAAATACATAGTGCGGTAATTACTAGAGAAACAAGAATCTTTGAACATGATAAAAATGTACATAATAATAACAATAATTTTGATCTCTTAAACTCTGGAAGGGCACCTAACAAAGTCCTATAAGGTGGACACCTAACTAGGTTCCATTCTCTGAATACTCGGAACGAGCAAGATTGTCCTCTAATAGACAACTTGGTACTAAGTCCAACAATCTCAGCCATTAATTCATTATCTATTTCTCTATAGTTATCATCTAAAACTAATTCTCAAATAACTGAATAAATTTGAAAGCTCTGAATTCATATAATTCTAACAAGTTGACTATCAAGTATAACTGGGATTCTAAAATCATGCCCAAGGGATCATCAACTTGTAGACATGGTGATTTCAGAAAACCTATAGAGTATGTGTTTGGTCAATATTTTGAATCATACTCAATGCAGTGCTTTCAATAACACAAAACTGAAATTCTAAAATCATATTTCAAGCTGATATAATTTTATAAACATGAAATCTCGCAATTCATAAAAACATGTCTGTCATTGGAGATAAATCATACTCAACTCAACATTTTTAATAAAACATAGCCAGCTTTCTAGAAGTATAATCAGAACTTCCAAAATTGTGAAAATAGAGTAACTTCATTAGTCCATATTTTGTGTCTAGCAATTTTGGTAAACTTGCTAAATCTTGTGTTTTCCAATAAATCTTTTCTAGAGCATATAAAGCAATTTCATATCATCCAGCATATCAATCATGGTTTCATGGTTTTATAAAACACACTTTTCATGATTTACTTGAAGGTTCATAATACTTCTAAACATGGCAAACTTTGTAAAATTATATTCATGACATAGTTCTACTTGTAGATTCATATTTAGCAATCATAACACGAAAACATATTCATAAGTTTAAACTCACTCACCGTTTAGAGTTGGAGTGCGTGTGTACTATCTCTTGACCTTGGAAGCTATGAATGCCACCAACAACTACTATAGAATCACAAAGAACTCATGAACATACCATAATCACACTTGGACAACTCTAAGGACAAGGGAGAGTACCCAAACTTGATAACAATCAAGAACATAAACATCCTAAATCATAAACATGGAGGGAAAAGGAAAGGAAAATCAAACATAAACCATGAATACTCATTACCTTTAAAGTTTGCAGAGGTAAGAATGGAAAAAGATGAAAGTGAAAGGTGGAAGAGAGGTTGGTAAAGTGTTATGATTCGAAATACTAGGATAATACGCATAGGGGGTTTCAATAAGGTTGGGGGTCACTTAAACAAAATTACATCATTTTGGACGTGTTCTGGTATCCATGGCACCATTATAGCGGTCTAGGTTCACAGAGGAGTCATACAGGACAAGCTCACACTTAACTCCATAACAGTCTTGTGAACACCATATTTTGTCCGACACTATTTTTTTGTATAAAAGAAAAATAAAAAATAACAAAAAATCAAATCTTTTTCCTTTTTGTTAGGATTTTTCTTTTAAAATTGATTTTGTTTTTAAATTAGCATGCATCAATCAATTTGTTTTTTAATTACTTCAACTACATCCTTTTATATCTCAATCAAATCTTTTTTAATTGCAATCAAATAGCATTTGCACCAATCAACATTGATCAAAATCATCTCATAATCTTTGTATTAATTATTATTTTGTGTACAAATAGAGGCAGTCAAGGACAAATACAAGCACACACAAAGAACTCCAAAGACATACCACCATCATCCTTACAACCTGCTAACCTTACCCTCAACCCTAAGATCATCACCATTATCCTCCTTGAGCCACCCATTAGAACCCACCACAACCATCACGAAAACACCATCACGGCACTATCATCACTAGATCCACCATTACCATCAAAATCACAAGACCCAAACAACATCTTAACCCTAAAAAATAAAATAAAATAAACAGGAAATCCCATTGCAAACACACCTCACTCCGTGACCACCACCATGTACCACCTCAACCATCAGGCGAAGCTTCACTGGAAACCCAGCGCCACCACGAAGCCCAACGTGAAAAGTCTAAGCAGTTGTCCTTCATTGTCGGAGAGCCACCTCCACTGTGAAACCCAGCATAGCTGCAAACCGATCTACAGATGTCGGAGCTTCCTCGCGAATAGCTCCCTACACTGAGCCATGCTCGTGCCTCCACCTTGCACCATCGGGAACACTGCAAGGCCCACTACCTCCTCTTCTTTGGCTAGGTCACCACCGTCGCTACCATACCCATTTCTCCTCTCCTGTGTTTTGTGTTGTAACATAAACCAAGGCTAACTAAAGTTTGTTGGGTCAAAAGCTTGGTCTAAGTCCTTTTTCTTTTTTTCTTTTAGGTGTCTTGGAGCTTTGGGCCTTTTAGTCTCATGGGTTATTATTGTTTTCGTTTTTTGGTCTTTTTTTGGGGTCCAGTTTTGGGTCTTTTTGTTTTGGGCTATTTGTATGTTTTTGGGCTGACTTTTTTGTGTCTTAGTGAATTTTCCCTTAAAAAAATGTCTCAAAAATATTAAAAATAGAAAATAAAAGGAAAAAGTAAATTTTTTTTTTAATCCATGCAATGATCAATAGTTATGACTAGAAGCCGGTGCTTCCTTCATTACTGTTGAATTGTAAGGGTTTACCTGAGTAGCTAAATCCTGCTTTGAAACCCTATGCAAAATGAATGTTTCACTTCTAAATCCTTTTTTTAATTAAAAGTCTTTTCACAAATAAAATCAATCAACACACCTTTGTTTTTCTTTTTTTCATAATTAAAATCCATTAACACATAATCATTTTGTACAAGAACAACATGGCTTTGAGTTCTTCGTTGCACCAAAGGATATGTCGACGTAGCCAACAACTATTAAGCTAAAATCATTTTTCATAAAATTTGTTCTTTAATTTTTTTCTTTTATCTCTTTTTTTAAATACATAATCGATATAACTTTTGGGGAAAGATAAATATTTTTAAAGTCATAAATTAATTTTCATAATGAGCTCTAAGGTAACCATATTTACGACTATTAGGATGCAGTGGGACTAAGTTTCCATCATTCACAAATCGTAATCAAGCTACCGAACCTCAAGTCTCTTTCAATGACCAGTTTCTATTAAATCAAAGGTTTTCCAATTTTAGCTAGAATTTTAATTGGTAGTGATTGCATTTTTTTCAAAATTGGTTGTCATTTTTCATCACAAAGCCCTCCAGGGACATTGTGACAAGTCTACAGCTATAGGCAGTCTCCAATGATAGAGAATCCATGGGTTGGACAGCTTGACCATTATAATGGTCCATAACCACCATTGCAGTCTCCTGAAGACACCACTGCTATAGTGGTCTATGATTGCTGTAGCGATCACCCTCGAACCAAAAATAGTGCATTTGCACCACCCACCATTGTAGCAGTCCTAACCGCTATAACGATCATAAAAATGCAAGTTCTGCATCTTTGGGTTTTTTCATGCATCCAAGGCATTCCTGGAAACACGAGTGGGCCAGGAGACCCTAAGGTTGTACTAAACTTGTCTAAGAACATGTGGACTTGAGGTCATACTACTTTGGTTAAGGATGCCATTTGTCACATCTAAGCGGCTCCACCTCTAAGGGTAGCCCTTTTCCAATTAAGGCAACAAAAGGACACTTATCATGACACTTACATTGGACAACTCCAACTCTAAGGGTAGCCCTTTCCAGCGCAAGTCGTAGGTGGATAGCCATGCTCTCCCGTGCGAGTGTGAGCTCTCGAGGATAGGGTGTTAAGCATCAACTTTTTTCCTAGATCTGATTATCTCTCTTTTGCATTTGATATAGACTAGTGTCACGGGGACTTAGAGTCCTTGATTTCTAAACTTCCTTACTCTCTATGCGAGCGTCATGCATGGAAATCAAAATTGACCCATACATACACATAGATAATGCAAATAGCAAACATGGCATTCATAAGCATCATTCTTAACTAGCATGTTTCAACAATCAAGGTCATGCTCATCAACCACATGCCATTACTCCTAGCATGCCTAAGTGCAACACATCGAACACATCACATAGATATTCACCAATCATGTTAAACATGCCTTTTTGACAAAAACTATTTCAAACAAGCTCATTAAAAATGTGATCGTGGACAAGAAAGTCACTTTATGAGATAAGCCGACATTCCATATGCATTATTTCTAATAAGAAGTCTATTAAAACTTAAGGGATAAACTATCACATAGATCAATCAAACAAACATAACATGCTCTAGGATTTCTTAAATATTTTATCACGACAATATGCACTATTGATTCCTCTTGAACTAACTTTTCTTGCTTCTAAACTTCCTAATCCTTAGTCATCCTTCAATGAATAGACATGCCTCAAGACATCAAATCATGTTCACATTTCCTACAAGTACATGAAATCATGGCAACAGGTTGCAAACCTAGGTAGAGTCAACATGTAAACAGGCACTAGCTCAAAACTTTCAATTCTATGGTCAAAGGAAATCATTAGTCAAGCATGCATAATAGTCAAACAACGTATTATACTTCCAATCACCTTATTAGGTCAATTGAAACACATTACTAATCATGCTATTAGGTTGTAGCATCAACATGGCATATCTCAATCTAAGCCTTATTCATACAATGCCGATGTATAGCTTAGAAAAACAACATATATTCTTTACATATGGGTTCATAAACCTTATCAAATGAGCTTACCATTTAAGACTTAAAACTAATCACTTAAAAGTCAATTTAATAATACATTTATAGTGCTAGACCCAAAAGAATTATCGTGGAGCATATAGTATCATGTTACATATTGCGTGGTTTAGATAACACCTCAGCAAACGTTCACACTAGAAAAGCATCCTACCAGCAAGAAAAACAAACCACATCAACATCTAAGTTTCAAATCAAGTAAATCATTTAGCCAAGGACCTAAACCATTTGGGGGCAAAAAGCATTTAAATACTTAAAGTTCTCATACATAAAATGGATTTTAATATTGTATTTTCAAGGAAGGCCGATCATGGTAATGCAACGTACAAAATAAGTTAAAACTTCATTCTAACATTTAACCTTCATGTAAATAAATCGAGCTATCATACCAAACTTGTGTCATGTACATCGCAAATAATGTTGATAAAACCCATTTGAGAAACCTCTTCATCTAGAATCTTGCAAAACACCTACAAGAACCTCAAGTGTTCTTATAACCCTTTTCAAATGTACAAACATAGTCCTCAAGTCATATATCAATCTCATAAAACATAACAACATAATAGAGTTGAGGGAACCTTGAAGCCAATAAACATGAGTTTCTCAAGATCAGGAATGCATTAAGTAATCCATTTCACTTATCACTCCAAAAAGCATGGCAAATAAGCATTTTCATATGTGAAACCATGTGAATAGCAATCATGGATGTGTTATCTATGCACTTCAAATTAATCAAAACTAATGGGTTTATGAGAACTCTTGTGTGAGAACATAGGAATTAAATGCCAAGTCCTTGGAAATCATATAGCACATACATACTCTTTAGTTCCATTCTTGGCCTATGAGGTTTAATGCTAGTAACTTACATGTTCATTTCAATTTGATAAAAGCTTACAATAGTTTATTTATTTTAATTCTAATTATATGCAAGGAAAACATTTATAACTTGTAGTACTTTGACATCATGTGTATAATTAGGAAAGAAGGGGACAAGAGGGTATATAAAAGCATTCTAATGCAATCAACATACACAACGACTCATAATTGATCTTCAAAACTTGTCTAGGAATTTATGTCATGTTGTTAACCTATTCAACATGCACATTACACTCATATAATGCAAAAGCACAATTCTAAACATAAATCGTAAAATAAGCATTTTTAGAAACATGACATGTATGGGGTTCATGGCATCAAAGATTACTTAAAATAATTCAACACATAAGAAACCAATCATCATTCCTACAGGATGCCTACATGCAGGATTTGTGGCTCCATCATGATTCTACCTGCTAATTTTGGGCCACTCGCATGCAAATCCCTGTCATTTAGGATGGCTAAATTATTCTTAATTGCGAGATGAAGGGATGTGCCTGGAGCGTCAGGTCACTCCAACACCTGACTTGTGACTCTTGAAGTAGGGCAATCCTTCTTCTTGTGCTCTTGACCACATCCATAGGATGTGAATATGCCTAGGTACTAGCCTCCATGGCATTTTCTGCATGTTGCAGATTGGATGTGACCAACTGGTCCACACTGAAGTTTGCCATTCTTGCTAGTTATTTCCTTTCTTCCAAGGTTGGGCGAGGAGGACATATTGAAGAAGGCACTAAGGGGTGGCCCTAACTGGCAGTGCCCACGCTGACCTCTACTTGAGCTAGTCATGCCTGGCCATGCTCCTTGCGATGTACTCCAGCTTTGATATGCTCACTAACAACCTCTACCAAGTTCAAAATGGCCCGCTCAAGGTGCCAAATGCAACTGGTGTTGATTGACATAGTGTTGTTGTGGCAGCAATGGCGACAACGGTGCAGGTGACATAGCTCACCTGAGAGAAAGGGAAAAGGATAGGGAATCAAGAGTTCAAATGAATGATAATGACTCTCACTGAACCTAGACATGACTGATTCTTCCTAAAGGCCTCAAATAACATCACGTTTATGGCCTCGGTTCCATTTACATAAACTTTATGCCATTTGTGGACACTTGCTCCAGGACTATGTAGGGAAAGCTATGGCTATGATACCATTTTGTCACAACCCGACTTGGGAACTGGACATGTGAAGGCTGGATCCACACATAGGCCTCCTAGGTAACGTGACTTATTGAATGGATAGATCAACATGATTTTCATACTTAAAACATAATTTTGTCTAAACCATAATCTATTTCTCTATTCAAAATATAATATTAGAATTCGTAAAAACTGAAATGTTTTGACATACATAACTATGAATTCATCATAATTGAGTTTAGCATGTGCTACTAAAATTAATGAAAACATTAACTGATTCATTTTACAACCATAGTTATAATTCGTAAATCGGCTCAATGCTTGAAATATGAAACATAAGTACATAATCAATTTGTCACACAATAATCACAATCTGCATTTCAAATCCATACGTAAATTCTAAAAACACACAAAGATGTACATAAATTTAGGAAATAAATACATAATCTTGAAATAGAATATATGGTTCGAATCCTGTTTGTATAACTCCTGGAGGACTCTAATCTAACACAATCCTAGACTAAGTCTCACTGCAAAGTAAAGCTCATCATTGGAATGGATAGGGACTATGGAATCAATGACTGAGTAATAACTAGATCTACAATTGTAAGGAAGAAGGGAATGGGGTAAGTCAATGAACTTAGTGAGTGGATTCTCACCCACAACTCATATAGGACAACCAATAGGATGTACATAAGCATAATATACATGCAGCAGCAGAAAATCATTTTGATATTTACATGCATAATTACATAGGAAAATATTTCTATATTCATGGTGTGGAAATTGAGCATGATAAATATGTACATAATAATAACAATAATTCTAATCTCTGAACTCTAAAAAAGCACCTAACGAGGTCCCATAAAGCGGACACCTAAGTAGGTTTCATACCCTGAATACTCTGAAGGGCAAGATTTTCCTCTAGTAAACAACTTGGTACCAAGGCTAACGATCTCACCACTGTCAACTCACTATCCGTTTCTCTATATTTACCATCTAAAACTAATTCGTAGATAACCTGAAAAGTCTGAATTCATATAATTCTAACAAGTTGACTGTCAATCATAACTGGGTTTTGAAAGTATGTCTAAGGAATCACCAGCTTGCAGACATGGTGATTTCAGAAAACTCATAGAGTATGTGTTTAGTCAATGTTTTGGATCATACTTAATTTAATACTTTCAATAACACAAAACTGAAATTCTAAAGTCATATTTCAAGCTGACATGATTTCATAAACATGGAAACTCATAATTCATAATAACATGTCTGTCATTGGAGATAAATCATACTCCACTCAACATTTTTAATAAAACATAGTTGGCTTTCTAGAAGCATAATCAAAGGTTCCAAAATCTTGAAAATAGAGTAATTTCATCACTCCATATTTTGTGTTTGCCAATTTTGGTAAACTTACTAAATCTCATACTTTTCAATACATTTTCATAGCATAGAACATATCAATCATGCTCCCACGATTTTCATAAGCACGTTTTTCATGATTTTCTTGAAGGTTCATAATACTTCTAAACTTGGCATACTTTGTAAAATCATATTCATTACATAATTCTACTTATAGATTCATATTTAGCAATCATAACACTAAAACATATTCATAATGACTGAAAAATAAGGTTATGAGCTCAAAACTACTCATAGTTTCAAGCCGAGAATGCGTGTGTACTATCCTCTTGACCTTGGAAGCTAGGAATGGCACCAACAACTGCTATAAAATCATAATCAACTCATGAATATACCATACTCACACTAGGACAACTCTAAGGACATGGAAAAGTACCCAAATTTGACAACAACCAGGAACATAAACACTCTAACTCATAAACATGGAGGGAAAAAGAAAGGAAACCAAACATAAACCATGAATAATCTTTATCTTGAAGCTTGAAGGAGGTAAGAATGGAAGAGGATGAGAGTGTGGGAGAGTGTTAGGATTCAAAATATTAGGGAAAAACTCGTAAAGGAAGGTTTAAATTAGGTTAGGGACCACTTAAATAAAACTACATCATTTTGTATGCGTTCTAACATCGGAGGCGCTACTATAGCGGTTACAAAAGGAGTCATACCATGACGTGCTCACACCTAACCACTATAGCGGTCTCCAATGATAAAGACTCCATGGGTTGGATAGCTTGACCACTATAGTGGTCCATAACTACTATAGTGGTCCCCTGTGAGACACCTCTATAGCGGTCACCCTCAGGCGAAAAATGGTGCAAAATGCACCACCCACTGCTATAACAATCCCTAACTACTATAATGGTCATAGAAATGCAAGTTCTGCATTTTGGGATTTTTCATGCATCCAAGACCTTCCCAACATTGGTGGGTGCCAAGGGAACCTAAGATCATACTAAACCTATCTAAGGACATGTGGATCTGAGGCATCACACTTTTAAAAAGATGCTTTCAAAAAGCTATAATAGCACCGCTTGATAAAATAATACAAAAATTGCTCTCAATAAGCAGAAGCTACAATAGTAGTGCTTGGTAAATATACTCAAAATATCCAAAATGACAATAATTGATATAGATATAGATATAGATATTAAAGAGTGTAATTTGTACATGTATTGTCATTAATTAGAGTAAAGTCATATTGTATTTTGAATTTTAGATAGCAAAAGCTGGCTTAAAAGTACCCCATGAAATGCTATTAGAAGTATCACTAGCATTTAAAAGTCATGAGTAAAAGCATCCAATTTTTAGGGCCTATTTGATAAGTATTTTTAAAAATTGTTTTCAACTTTTAAAAGAAGAAACAAAATAACATGTTTGGAAAGATATTTTTCTCATGTTCATTTTAAAAATTAGAAAACTTATTATGATAAAAAATAGAAAATGGAAAACAAGTTGAAGATGTTTTCTGTTTTTTAGTTTTAGAAAACAAGTAATGTACGGTGGTAATTTTGTAAATATATGGTTTTAATGTTTTGATACCTGTCACGACCGTCCTGGCACACACGTGAGAGAATCTAGTTCCCATGTAAGCCTCGTGACCTGGATTCCTCTATATGCAAAGTAAATTATAAAATTGTTTAAATCATAAAACCTTTTCTACATACAAATCACCTGTCTTTAAAACATATAGTCATAATTTTCCAAAATCTAGTCTCATATCCTATTTTCTAAAGTCTGAATTCATGGGGTCAACAAGTATAAAGAAAGTCTATCATATACAAAAACTTTATAAGTAGTAAAATCATATATTACAGTCCAACATAATCACATATACATAACATATATCATGCATTATGGTCCAGGATCCTGCCCTCTACATGGAGCACCCTATTCTATATATAAAGGGCTTCACCCGTGTGAAGCTTACCAACTAATACTCTATTGCTGCGAGAAGAGGAAGGAGTCTGGGTAAAATCTAGCAAGTTACTCTCGTCTGAAAATAGGAGAAATAAGAGAGGGTGAGTTTTGTAACCAAAACTAGTGAGTGGATCCTCACCCACAACCATACATGGGACAGGGAAGGAAAATACATAAATACCATTAATGCAGCCTTCACAAAACATTTATATTTATTTCACATAATAGCAATAAAATCATAAGTTTACTAAAACCATAGAAGCATAATATTCTCAAAGAATTACCTAAAAGGAACAGACTATCAGGAACTAAAAATGGGTGCTCATTCCTCGTGAATAAGAGCCCTTAACTGAAATCTTAATGGTTCCTCATGAACCGTATCCCTCATGGACTGATTTATTCTGGATAAATTGCCCCTCATGGGCCTTGGTACCAAGGTTAACGATTTAGCTGTCGTTAACTCAGCTCTATTCCTTTTAGAAATTCCTTATTCTTAACCAGTCTTTCACAATGTTTCATGAAGCCCTCTATCCTAGGGTTCAAATCCTAATCTCATGAAATAAACAATTCTGAAAATCATAAAATCATTAATTACTTTGAGAGCTCTGAATCCATGTAACCCTAAAGTTTGACCTTAGCATACCTGGTTGTGAAACCGTGCCCAAGGGATCACCCGTTAAAGACACTATAGTTTCAATCCACAGATATGTAGTCGTCAACGTTTCAAGTCATACACAGACTCATATGCTAAAACTCTTTTATATCTAAGTTTCTAAATCCATTCCAAATATCAAACCTTCATAGACTTGGGAATTCCAAAACCTCAACAGCAATTCCAATAGTCACCAATTTCATAATTGGTTAAGCATAAAAGTCATGCTAACAAACCATATATCTCAAACATTGCAGTTATCAACAATTTTATATAAAACCATCTCAACAAATATGGTCCCATGCATTTTTCAAGAACACCTTTTATGTTGTTTTCAAAATCAACGTTTCATGACAACAGAAATCTCAACTGTTACAAAATAAACTATAGAATCATAGTTCTTCTTTATGGTTTGTTGAAAGTAACTATAATGACCAACATAGAGGTCATAGGCTAGAACCCACTCACCTGAAGTGGTGGAAGACGTAGTAACAATACCAACTGGATTCTAGGAGGTAGGGATGACACCTGTCTCTCCATAGAAGCAACAAAACACTAAAATCAACCTCTAAAACTTCTAAATACTCAAATTCAATCTCTAACAAGGTAGAGAACCTCTCTTTTTTAAAAAGCATGGAGACCCCCCTTGAACTAAGAAATCTTGAAGGAAAGAAAGCAAAACTAGCAAAATAACATACCTTTAAGCTTGGAGGATTGAAGATTCTAAGTTAAACTTGAAAGAGTTAGAAGAAAATGGAGTTTTATGAGTGAAAAATGGGTTGGAAGGGGTGTTTGTTTGAGGTTGAGAGAAGTTGGGGAGGTAAGGTGAGTCTGGAATGGTCTGAACCCGAAATGGGGTTTTTATATTCGTTGTTGACCGTCTGGGCGGTCCCCCACCTTGCGCACCGACTTACTCTCTGCAACCGCCTGGGCGGTCATTTGACCGCCGAGGCGGTCTCTAAAAGCTCCAAACACCGAATTCACTCTCTTAACCGCCTGGCGGTCACATGACCGCCTGGGCGTCTCCAAAGCTTCAGATGCTCCAATACTGGTATGTATTGGACTATACTATTCCACCACTCACTTATTTACATTTCTTAATTTTAAGTTAATGGGATTAACTTTAAAACATAAATGTAAATAGGGAAATACCCCCCATTTGGATTCAAATAAAATATTAGAAAAATCAAAATCCCAACAAATCAAAATCTCATTTTTGGGTTTTAGTTCAAATTCGAAAAATCTTACGATTTTATAAACTTGCAGGCTAAAAATGAAGTACTTGAGGGTTTCATAAAATTCGTTAAAAATCCCTCTTCAACTCATTTTTCTCTAGGGAACAATTACCGGACTTTTGGTCCCAAGAAAATAGCTCTAATATATAGCCCTCCAAGGGCGTGTAGGGTCAGACTTAGTGAAATTCAGAACCCAAACGACAAGTAAGGTAACTGGCACCCTTCTTCGTTTGAAAAAATTTTCTAACCTTTTTATTTAAAACTAGGGTATCAGAGACGCTCTTGGAATCTCACTATTTGTTAAAACAAGTTGAAACTAGAAAGCCTCCTCTATCTCCCTTTCCCTTCGTGCCTCGACCATGAACATCACAAAAAGCTCTAAGAGCATGACTAGGTAGCTACTAAAAAGGTGGAGGATGTGGCAACAATGCAATGACGATAAACAGAGACGGAAGGGCAGAGTAATGGTATATGATTCTAGAGACTGGAGGCAGATCATAATTCGGCAATGGTGATGGTGGCTCGAGGACTGAAATGCGATAATGATGATGACCAATCAAGTTCACGGCAATGCTCAGTGACTACCGAGGGTGAGGTGCGAAGTTGACGTAGAGGTGAGATGGTGGTGATTTGTCAATGGATGGTGATGCGGCTATGCATAGCGATTCAAAGGGCTAACGTAGCGGCTTCATGGCACATAATGGTTAGAGTCGCGATGAAGAAGATGATGGTTGTACTTGGGGTTGTGATTTGTGAAGGCAACTCAATACCACCTTCAATGGCGGAGCGAAGAAGAAGATGAAAAAGGTTTTGCACGAGAACGTGTTAGCTCCAGAACCTTCAAAAGCATAAATGCTAAATGTTTTGAATGATAACATACCAATTTTGTGAAAATATTTTGAAGACGGACTAATCTTTTTCCTTGAGTTTCTTAAAGCAAAAAACAAGTATTTTCACGTTAGCATACATGCTTCTTAAGATGAGAATATTTTTACAATGACATGTGCAAACATGTTTAATCTCATTTGAAGAGATTGAGACTTAATGAAAGTGAAAATATATCATGAAATAAATGTATATATGCTCAACGGATGAAAGAAAATTCTCAAGTACAAGAAACCAAGACTCAGATATTCAAAAAGTAACACGTGACTTCAGAAAGTGCAATTCAAGTGAAGATTTCAATCCAACTCTGAAGTAAGTGTGTTCTACCATCTTCGATCATCGTGATCGTTATCATTTCATTAACAACAAGCTCTTATAAAGAGAAGTCCAAAAACTAAGACGCACTTGCAGAAAGCACGTTTCACTGGAAACGGTGCACTTTACAGGAATATGAGGAAAATTTGAAATTCAAATATAAAGTCAAACCCAATCAAGGACGACGTGACATCTATTCTGCCAACTTGGTCAACTGCCTTAACTTCTAGAAGGAAAAGTTCAGAACCTCATTTAGAAAGTAAAAAATAGTTTCTGAATGTGGACTTAGAAACCTCTATTACACAATAACTTTTGCAACTGCTCTAACACGTTAAGCTACCCCTCTAGACTACATCTCCAAGACATAAAAAGTAGATCAACACATGTCACTAGGAGAACAGATCAAGGACAATGATCATAAATGAAGATCAAGTATAAAAAGATGTTGTGCTTACAACAAAGTGACTTTTGTTGAAATACTGTGTCTAAACATGAAAAACTTTCCTCTAATCCTCTGGAAAGTTATTACAATATAATCAGTTTCTTCTTTGTAAAAAATCTTCTTCCTACATTTTTATTAGCTAACATCATTCTTCCCAGGAAGAATAGATAGGGAAGCCATTTAAGTTTTCCAACTCTGATCCTGTTTATCCAACAAAAACTTGAGTGTTGGTTAGTTTAAGTGATACAACCCAAACACAAACCTTTGTAACCCCAATCAGGAGTGATCATTGTGAGTTAGCTTGAAGAGGCCAATCAAAAACTACTTGTGAATGACAGGAAGACTACTTGTGAGTGACAGGAGAGTGAGCTACTGGTCATAGAGTTAGCTTGGAGAGGATAGTTAAAAACTACTTGGGTGTGACAGGAAATAAGCTACTGGTCACTGGGTAAAGCTTGAGAAGGCTACTGTAAAGACTATATAACTTTCTGTTGAGAAAGGGTTTTAGTGGAACTCAATTGTGGTTGAAAACTAGATGTAGACAGGTTGGTCAAACCAGGATAAAATCTCTATGAGGATCTTCTCCCCCTTTAACCTCTCTATTTACTATTGTATGCATATTGTATCGCGTTATGGAAAACCCTTTTTCAACGCGCTTTTTACATCTTTGTTATAGTTCGGAAAGCTACTTTCTGAAATATAGTAATGTTATTTCCGATTCACTTCAAGTTTATACTTGATATTATCCGTTTAAGTTTTTTAGGAAAGAAAATAAAAGCATGATTCAACTTCCCTTTTCAACCTACAAACCGAAGCTAGAAGAAAACATGTTTTATTTGCCAAGCAAAATTTTTGTTTCATTGCTTTTAAAATTGTTTTTGAAAACAATTATCCAAACATAAATTTTGTTTTCAATCATTAAACAACGTTTTGAGAGAAAAGCTTCCAAACATAGTTTTTGATTTTTTATTTTTAAAAATTAAACATCAACTTGTTTTTCAAAATAGTTTTAAAAGTAAGAATAAAAAACGATTCCAAATAGGCCCTTAGTTTGTCAAACAAGAATGTTTTTCATAAGTCTAGACCACCCTCCAAAAAGCATTAGCAAATCCACCCTTAATGTGACACTACTTTCAATTCTTTCATATCACATAGGACTAATATACACAATAAATGTAATGAGGATTACTTCACAAGGGCCTACTTCAATTACTAGTAACGGGTGGGACCTCATGTATGCCTACTTACCTTAGATAAATAATAATTGTACTTATAAAGTGTGGAACACCATACCGACTTACACACCATCTACCATTGAATGAGGTGTGAACTATACTTGAATGAGGTCCACGCCATCCAATAATGGATGGGGTGTGACTCAACACATGTCCTACACCCCATGAATACAAATAACACTACTCCTTACCTTGTACCACAAAGCCAAGAGCAAAGAACATGAATACAACTTTCATTTTCACAAGTAATTCACCATAAGAAGTATAGTCCTAACAATTCACAAACATCAAACCGTGCTTCTCCAAAATTTCATTAATAAGATAGACACCAACATAGTTCAACCATTACACCAAAATCTCAGTATCCAATAATTATTCCTTAATACTTTGAAAGAAATTACATTCTCATAATAAAAATAAATGTTTAATTGTGATGCACTGAATGTAAAACCGTTTTACACCATCTTTCAATCAAAATATTTCATTTGGATGACTTTTCAAGTAATAGGGGTAAAGTAAATTATCATGACTTATATGGCAATACATGATTGGATGACTGTGTAAAAAAGTTTTAATAGGACATGTCAATTAAATGCTAAAAACAATACAAATAGGGCGAAGGCTTTCATTCTCCCTGCAAAGTTATAACACCATATAACTTCTCCATGCAAGACTACCTATGCACCATCACTTTAAATTTTTTTTTTTCCTCTTCGACACCACACTCGGCCACCACCCTCTCTCCCTCCCCGCCAATGAAAATTTTGACCACCTCTTTGACCACCACCACATATCAGATCCTCGCCATCAACCACCTCATCTGGTTCGATGATGTTGCCAGCTCTCCTCCATCGCCGATGCTGACGTGTTCTCTATGGTGGCTGCATGGTGAGGGCAGAATGCTGGCCACAAGAAGATTGGAGAGTTGCATTAATTGTTTATGATAGTGATAGGAAGAAGGTGGGAAATGTTGTGTGAGTGGCGATGAGGAGCTTGAAATTCATGGGGTTTGTGTCGCAAAAGAAGTAGGTGGTGGTGGGTGGTAAAAACTAGGGAAGTTAGGGTGGTGATGATATTGATTTTGGTCTATGTGATGGTGGTCAGGGTGAGTATAGAAGAGGAGGACAAGAACTCTCGACGTGTGCAACGATGGTTAACCATTTTTCACCATCGCGTGGAGCTATGGAAGCAAGTGGCGAAGAGAAAATAGTGATAGAGGTGGGTGATGGATGGAAGAAAGAAGGGCATGGATTTCAGTGTCCATTATCATTGAAGAGTATAGATGTTGCAGATACAATTTCAGCCAATTAATTTTGGAATGAATGGTTGAGATTTAAGGAGTATGACACACACATAGTTGCAAGGAGTATTGCAGAATTCTCCTACAAACAAATGCTATCAAAACCCAAGTACCCACTAACAAGTTCAAACACACATTCTTCTCCTTCTTTACTACTTTTTTTTGGGTATACTCCTTCTTCTTTACTAAATCAAAACTATTTTTATATATACAAGTGATATGTATAATATTCTAAGTTTTTAACCAAAATAAACCACCAAAAAAGGAAAAATACAAGAATGAATTGTTGAACCATTAATTACAGGAAATGTACCATTTGGTCTTACTTAGGGCTTTTTGTAGAAGGCTCCTACGAAATCAAAATGCACGTGATTTCATAGGAGTCTTCTATGAAATTGGGCAACGCAATTAATATCTCTTATTTCATAAAAGACTATAATGAAATCAATGCAATTATTATACATGTGTAATCACTAGTCTTGTTGGTCTATGCACACCATTTTCTAGTATAGGTTAGGGGTTCTAATCTCTCCTTCATGTTTTTGAGTTTTGCTAATATAATTCTGTATTTTTTTTATTTGAAAATCTTCAATAATAATGAATTGTTATGATAGCATAATTGATTAGTGTATTGGTCTACTAACTTAAGATCTTTCAAATATCTTTTTTTCAATTTTTCTATTTTTGATAATTATTTTAAATTTTCAATAAATAATAACAAAAAAAAGATATGGCATTGTTAATTTATTTTTGTAAAAATCCAATGTTAGTCCTAGAATATACCTAATTATTTTTTAAAAAAAATTATATGCCTCAATAATCTTTATAATCGTGTTGGCCAATATTTTATATATATTACACAAACAAATTAACAATGTTGTGTCCTTTTTGTTATTATTTATTGAAATCTAAAATAAATGTAAAAAATAAAAAATAAGAAAAAAATTGAAAGATCTTGAGTTAATAGACTAACACATTAATCAATTGTTAGGTCCTTTTTTTGTTATTATTAACTAAAAATTTAAAATAATTGTGAAAAATAAAAAATAGAAAAAAAATACTTGAAAGATTAATTGTGGTACCATAACACAATTAATTACTCTTGAAGATTTGCAAAAAAAATAGGTGGGATTTGAACCCATAACCTCTACTAGAAAATAGAGTGCATAAACCAACCAAACTAGTGATTACATGTGTACAACAATTCCATTAGTTTCATTACAATCTTCTATGAAATCAGAGACATTAAGTGTACTACCTAATTTCATATAAGACTCCTACTAAACCACGTGCATTTTGATTTCATAAGAGCCTTATACAAAACGCCCTAACTAAGGCCAAATGGTTCATTCCCTGTTATTAATGTTCTAACGGTTTATTCTTGTATTTTTTCTATTTTTGGTGGTTTATTTTGATAAAAGATCATAATATTCTAATTCTAATTCTTCAAATTAAAAAAATCTAATTCTTTTTTTTTTCAGGTCATAAAATTCTGCTATTTGTTGTACAAGTGCCAGGAGCATCGGCGTGACATAGAAATCATCAGCCCACACTACTGCTCCTATGACCTTCCTTAATTTCAAACGCTTTGTCGATTTCTCGACCCAATTTCTGACCATTTTATCTTTTCCTCTCCTTGGATTTTTTTTTGGCCACACTCTCCTTGGACAAAGTTTGAATGCATTGGGCTTGGAGTTTGGTAAAGTGGGTTTAGGTATTGTAAGTTCACCAACTTCCTTTTTCAGTCATGGAAATTCATTATTTACAAATTTCTAAATCCCAACCCTCGACAAGGAATCAAAAGTAACGAGTTCTTTATAAAGAAGAAGATTTTTATGTATTTAATATATGAATTTAATTTATATACATGGTTAGTATAAATAAATTTTATAGAAACATTAATGATGCATTGCTGCAATAGTAAAATTATTTAATTTAACTGCTCACTATTTTAGAAATCTTACAAATATAAGTATATAATTGAATAACAGTATAAATTGTCAGTACATATAAAAATTAGTCTTAGTATATTAAAAGGTTTGAAAATTAAATATAATTACTATACATTGACAATGTAACTATCTTTACATTGTCAAGCAATAAAAAACTGCAATTTGTATCCATTATGAGATTATGAGTGGTTCAAATTTTAAAAAACTATACAAAGTCATGAGTTGTCAACATTTTATTTGTTGGAGATGTAAAGGTACTTTTTACACTATCAGAGTGATTAATTCCTTGAAAATTTACTATTTTCTTTTTAATGAGAGCCTTTAGAATACTTGAAAACCTTACTTTTCTAATCAAACTATTTTACATTTTCTAAATTTTTTAATCAGTGCCTTTGAGCACTTGTCAGCAAAACCTTGTCTCTAATCAAAATATCTCACTATTTTTTTTCTTTTACACTTTTTGTGCTCTCCATAGCAGCCAAAAAAATTGTTTTCTTTTGGCCTCCTTTTACATGAAGCCCGCCGGTTCTAGATCCCATTATCAAGAACTCGACTGATTTGGCTCCACCATAAAGATCCCAGATGAGGTTTTAGGCTGATAAGAAAAAAGTTTTGCTTTATCCTCTTAATAGTGTGCTTAAAGATATGACTAAATAATAAATGAGGGAAAAGATGATATAATAAATGTCTTGTGATTTGAAAAAGTAAACCATTGTTACTTTATATTATAGGATGATGTTTAGAAGGATACAGTGTGATGATAAATCATTTAAAAAAAAAAAAAAGACGGAGTTTTAAGTCTCCCAATAGAAAGTTCTTCAAGACGCTATAAATGGGGTCCAATTCTCTTCAGACCAGGTGCTTTTAGAATTTGTGCAACTTGTATTGGTGTGGAAATGCAAAACTATGTTTCCCATGGGGGGAACCAAACATCTACCTGGCCACCATCGTTTGTTGTTTGTTGTTTTTGAGGTTTTTCTTTTCATTCAGTCTGAATGGCCCACGTTCTGATCACCTACCAATTTTGCTGAATGCAAATGCAATGGTGGATGAAGATCACAATCATGGATGGACGTTAGAGATTTTTTTCTTTTTGGTCAAGTTGCCGCCCTGATTTAGACTTGGGAGATGACATAGATAAGCAAAAGGGGTGTACAGCCAATGTGGGATTGATGAAGGAGATAGTATTTGATCCTTAACCAGAGGCCTCAAATTCGAACATTAAGAATGAAAGAAATCCTCTAAGAGATCCCTACCCCAATTAGGTCAAGTCAGATAGTCAAATTCCTAATAATAGGATCCGAACAATGGTGGTTCAATTAAGACAAAAAAAAAAGTAAAAAGGTCTACAATATAAACATTCTAAACCCTTACAGAAAGTCTAATGCACAATTGAATACTTCCAAAACTTCATGAAATTCTAGCTCCAATTTTTCTCTATTTCACTTGGTGTTAGTGTGGATATTGAATGTACTGAAAATATCAGGTCCACAAGGAAGAGATCAGCTAGATTTGCCAACTATTTACTTTACAAACAAAAGGACCATGTTATTGGGGCTAAAGAAATAAACAAAAGATCATTATTACAATGTTGAATACAAAAGAGAAGAGGGTTTTTCTTTCTTCATATTTATAGATGATAATGAAGTATCCTTGGATTAATCATTTCCATTTTATGTAAATCCCACCAAATAATTTAAAAATAATTAAACCCTTATTTTTTTCACTTTACAATCTTTCTCATTTTAGAGGAATTAAATTCCATATTTTTCCTGAAGCATCATCATTATTCTATTGCAAGCTACTCTTTGAGAGGGAGGGAAGAGATATGGGGGTTGGAGTTCCATGGTCTAAAAGCTTTAACAGATCAAATTCAAATTCCCAAAAGAATGATCTTTGAAATCAAAGCAAGTGTCACCAAACTAAATTCAACTTCAATGTCCATTACATAAAAGAGTTTTACATTATGACCATGCAGAAAAGAAGACACTTGGTTGAAAGTAATTTTACACTTTCAACCTGTATTATGCTTGGGCTATGTTTGGTTGGAGGGTAAATGGGGTAAATTTTTATGATTGGGTTTTATGTGTAATTTTACACATAAAACCCAATCATGAAAAATTTACTCTCATTTTAACCTTCCAACCAAACATACCCAAGAAGAAAATTCTTCCTAAAGAGCACTAGAAAGCCACCAAAGCCCAAATATTTGGCATGATAAAGTGAGTGTTAGCTTTGGCCAATGTTCTGACCAAAACCTCAAAATCATCAAATCAATGGTGGCCGCAACTGCCACACCATAAGCACAACTGTACTAGGGAAGCTACTGAAAGCTGTTAGACTCAAAATTTGTTCTCATGCTGAAGACAAGTCCCCAGCTAAAAGATCTATCCAACTCACTAACTGTACACGGAAACCGAGGACAACTAGAATGTCCTTGGAGAGAATTGTACCATGATTATTGTTAAGTAGCAAACACAGATGACTAACAGCTTCCATCCACGTATAAGCCATCGCCATTGGTGTATACTCCATCAAAGGCGCCATTGGATGCTCTGGTGTCATATACTGGGCCATTGGAATATATGTCATCAAAGTCACCATCCGATGCTTCGTCGTCATACATGCCATTGCCATTGGTATATACAACATCAAAGGCACCATTGGAGGCTTCATCCGCGTGTACGCCATTGCCATATACACCATTGGATGCTATGAAGCCATTTCCATTTTGGTGTGCTTTCAGTATTGGTGAGTGTCCATTCACTCCATTGTATATTCCATTAGGTAACTTGGTGTTGCCGTTGCTTTCTTGCATATTGGTCTTCTTATGTTCACATGCTGCTGCTATTAATCCTGTTTTGACAATGATGCATTTAATTTTAGTGTGAGAATGCTACTACTGCTCTCAAAACAACTATTATATAATGGGGCATAACAGTACTTGCTGATTATTTTTATTATTATTTGCCAAAATCTGTTCACTTCTTTTGCTGAGGAACCATAAAAGAACCTAAGGATCCTCATTTGGTTAACAAAAAGGATGATTCCAAGATGCATCATAGAATAAGAGATAAGGATGCAAGAATGTGAAAGAGTTGTCAGATATTATTAAAAAAAAAAGGTAAGCAAAATTTAGGGTGTGTAGATTAACTTATTTTTTTAATTTTGAGTTCAATAAAGCTATTCCTAAACATGCACTAATTAGGTAGAGCAAAAGAAAGATACTTGTTTAATGTCAAATAATTGCACCAGTTATATCACTGTAATAATCAACATGACTATCAGTTATACAAGTCCAATCAAACTAGACAAAAAAGGCAAAAAAGATACACGTATATATGTTTATTAAACATAAATAATATAAACATAGCACATCAATTATATATTCATAGGAATTAGAAGTCATAAGCAACACTAACTGAGAAAGGGAAAGGGATTTAATTCTTAACCATGCCTTTGATGCAGATTCATTATTTGTTAGAAGAAACTAGGATATAAATCCTTCATTGGAAGTACTTATTCAGTTTGAAAAAGATGCATAATGACTCGAGAGAAAATACCTGAGAAGGGTGGAGAAGGTTTCCCTGGTCTGGACTTGAACTCAGGGTGAAACTGAACGCCAATTAAAAAAGGATGGCTAGGCAGTTCAACTATCTGCACTCATAACCAAATTATAATATTAAATATTGTGTCACGATCTTAAGACATATGCCATTGCGATTTCATGTAAATACACACCTCCATGCGCCTCCCACTTTCATCTTTGCCAACAAAAGATAGACCAGCACTCTCTAGCCGTGATATCATCTCAGGATTAACCTGTACAGAATTACAAATATTGTTAATGTCAATGGTTGCATCTTTCGCTCATAAAGACATTGTTTGCATACAAACACAATTTACCTCGTATCTATGGCGATGTCGCTCATCAACAAATTTTACATTACCATACCTATGAAGAACTCCAAATTTTAGTACCATAGATATGTGAAAAATCTATGTAAAATGGAGATGATCTTGAATTAATCTTTATTATTCATGTAACCATGAATTTTCTTTTTCAGAATAGGAAAGAATATTTTCAGTTAAACAGAAGAACATTATTGTCTTATCATCTCAGGAGGAGATTGCGTGTGGATAAGTAAGCTTGAGTTTGGTTCTTAATTCTTACAACTTTGCAGATTTGCAGTCGGCAACTTGGAAGTGCGTTCTCCTGGAACCGAGACGCATGGTTCCTCCCATATGAGTCTTTGATCCCTATCCATAAGATACATATCAGTCTAATTAGATTCTCAAATGGAACAACATTATCAACTCATGCAGCAAAATATAGTAGAACATACTTCTGGCATGAATATGACAGCAGGGTTCCTGGCTTCAGGATCAAATTCTGTGCTAGTAGCATCATGCAGACCCAGAACAGATCGTGCAAACTCAATGACAGCAATTTGCATCCCCAAGCAAATGCCAAGATATGGAACCTTATTTTCTCTAGCATACTTAGCAGCAAGAATTTTCCCTTTCACTCCTCTATCACCAAAACCTCCCGGAACTAGAACCCCATGACCACCCTGCAACACAAGTCCATTTAGGGAACCACTGGAAAATAATCTCATTCAAATGCATTCAAACAAAAGTCCAAAGTTCAAATGGTAGAACCTTCAGAAGACTCCAAGCAGCTTTATATGCATCAGGATCCTGCAATCGTACATTTATCATCAGTGGTTTGGCATAAATTGAAAACAAAAAGCACTTACATATGCAACAAAGCACAGGGACCAGTATTCACCTCTTTGGAAGTAGCATCTTCAAGATCCCCAGCTGGAACCCAGTCCACAATAAGTTTACGGTTGTGAGCAACAGAAGCATGTAAAAGCGCCTGTACAGAAAACCAAGAAAATAAGCTTCTTGTAAATTGCAGTTCAGTTTAATAATATTTTAGACTAGAAAGTTCAATATGAATTATAAACAAATTCAGGTACCTTCAGAACAGATAATGCAAGTGACAGATTACCCAAAAGTAAATAGAAATGATTGTGTATTACAATTAGTTCAATTGTAGAGCAAGCTACCTTCAAAACAGAAAGATATGCATCTGAAAGGCCTGTGTATTTTCCCACCATCGCAATTCTAACCTGTTAAGTGCATAATACTTGTAAGCTCAACACTTGCCAGATTAATATCTATTCATATGTTCAATTTTTTTAGAGAACATAATAGATTTGAGATGTTTGAGACCCACAATTTCATGACATTTGTCATAAGCATTTGTCCTGGCAGTCCACTCCTTCAAATTAGGCGTTTTAGCGACACTGAAAAAATATAAAACCATTAGTGTAATGAGAGAAACACTTGTTAACTGCTGTAGCAGAACAATACAATCTCCAAACATTGGATGCGGAATTTTTCTGGGGGAAGGGAAGGGTTCATAAACCAAAAGAAAAAAGAATGAGTTTGTCAAACCCTAGAAGGTTTAATGCTTTCAGGATCGCCTCATGCGCCTGCTGGTCCTATACAGAAAATAAATTCAAAAGGAAAAGTTCAGGTTCTTGCATGAATTAAATCACTTAACAGAAAAACATGGCAATTAAACATTGTCTTGGAAAACTACATTTATCAAACTACAAATTAAACTTAGAAGTAAGGTTCCTTCAGTCATATAAGAAAATGAAAGAAAAGACTTTCCAAATAACTATAGAATTACTTACTTTCAATAGCAAAGGTATGTGCCAAATATTTGGAACATCATGGAGAGTAACTATGTTGGACAACTGCAGATACAAAACTTTGTTTTCAGAATGTGTAAAGGTTTTTTATGATAACCAAAATCAAAATTATCACATTTTAAGTCATATTACCGGCACATGACAAAATTGAGAAAGTTTGGCCTTAACGTTGTCATCAAGTTCCTGGCAGAAAGGAAAAGTGAAATTGAGATCCTTAATCATGATCACCGGAAACTAACAGGACAACAAGAAGGCAAAAAGGACAAGAGACATACCTTTGTGCTCCGACAAGCAAGAAGATTAGGGGTCAAACCTAATCCTCTGAGTTGACGAACACTGTGCTGAGTTGGCTTTGTTTTCTGCAAATTAATATTAAGTTGATTATACCACTTGAATATATTCATAGTCCAGAACAATAAACTGAAATGCAATTTCATATTTGCTAACTTTTTATTGCTCATTTATTTATAAAATGCAAGTATAAAATGTTGCACTCATGACATATATTTTGCACCATACCGGCTCACCAACAACATTGAGAACAGGAACCAGGCTGACATGAACCAAACAGAAATTGCCAGGTCCTATGGAAAGGAAAAAAAGGATTAGCAAGAGTGCAGACTGGTTCACTGAAGCACACCAAACAACAAACTGGTTTGTATAAATTAGTGAATTATGAGGTTTGAAGCACGACAGTCATTACCTACACGGTATGAAAATTGGCCAAGTGCTTCAATAAAAGGCATAGACTCAATATCCCCTGCATTAAAGAAAAGTCATCCTAAATTAAGGTTTTTCAATATAGAAGATGTTCTAGAATTTTCTTAATACTGATAATATCAAAATTATTCCTCTCGCTATCTGCCAAATAGAAGCTACTCATCCATATTGTTTAAAAAAAAAGGAAAACTTTGAGTGTATAAATGGAATTATAATAGCACTGAAAATCAAATTCTACCTAAGTACTAATTTAATTTTTCTCTAAAAGTATAAATCTACCTATAGTTCCACCCAATTCAATAACACAGACATCAGCTGGCCCATCTTTTCCATCAACTGGTATCTTTGCGACACGCTCAATCCACTCTTGGATGGCGTCTGTTATGTGTGGAACAACCTATCAACAAAGCAGAGCCGGAATAAAAACCAAGACACCAGGAACAATTATAAATAGCTTCAAAGCGGAGAAATCAGAATGATTAAACAGACCTGGACAGTCTTCCCAAGATAATCTCCTCTTCTCTCCTTCTCAATAACAGACTATAAACATTCAAAATCAAAAAAACCAATGAGAAAACCACAGGCAAAGGCACACCTAATCAAAAATGAAGAAGAGAAGATCCAAAGGCAGATTGCAGTTTGCTCACCTGATATATTTTACCAGTAGTGATGTTGTTGTCGCGAGTTAATTTGACATCCAAGAAACGTTCATAGTTTCCAAGGTCAAGGTCAACCTTCAACACAAACAAAAAGAATGAACAAAAATTGCAAACATAAACATCAAAACCACCAAAAAAAAAAGTTGCAGTTATCCTCTAGTTATTATAACTGAAACCAGTCAAATCATCTCAGAGAACAAACAAAAGACATTTAGCTGTAATTTCAAGTAAAATGAGATAATGGAAAAAAGGTCGGGGTAACATTGGTGAAGATTCACAAGGTGGATAATGGCATGTGACCAAGAAGCAACAAATAAAATCCCAACCTCAAATTATATTTCATAAAAAGAAACTACTAATTGGGATGCTCAAGATTGAAAAAAGAAAAAATAGTGTATTTACCTCACCACCATCATCTAAGACAAACACCTCCCCATGCTCAAAAGGAGACATGGTCCCTGCATCAGTGTTCAGGTAGGGATCTGCAAGTGATAATATACAAGTTCCAACAAAAAATTCCTAATTAGAAAAAATTTGGAATAAACAACATTATTTTACATAACATCCATAAAAATATATCAAAAATAAGAAAGAAATACAGGGTTATGATTGGTGTAGGATGGAAGAAAAATACTGAACATAAAAATTGGTAGTTGTCCCTTTTATTAACAAAAAATAAGAAAGCGGCGTGGAGGAAGAAACATAATAGCACATCCATCAGGAACCCTCCAAAATCATAGAAGAAAAAAAAAATCAAAGAAATACATAAGCTCAGAAAAATGAAAACCAGTCCCTTTGGATACCATTTACAAACACCCTTCCCACCCTTCCTTTTTTCTCTTTTTTGGTTCAAAATGGACAAAATAAAAAAGTTTCCTTTGAAGTTGAACCTCAAATTATCAAAGGGGGAACACTGAAGTCTGCTGATAATACAGTCAGCCAAATCAGCTGAATGGAAATTTCATTAACAAAACTCAATTTATTAACATTGGGAATATACAAAAAACAAAAGCAAAAAAAAATGCATTCTCTTCCAGTACCAAGATGAGGAAAGCCAAAATGAGACTTCACAATCCAAAGAAGAAGAATAAGAAGTGGTGAAAAATTACCAATCTTGATAGAAGTAACTCTAAGACCACAAGCCTTGAGGATGACCCCAATACTGCTAGCAGTGACTCCTTTGCCAAGTCCACTAACAACACCACCTGTCACCAACACGTACTTCATTTTCACCACCACCCCTTAAGTCTTTTTTTTCCCCTTCTCCTAAGTTGGACAGTGAAATTGGCCCTCTACTGCTTGTCCCAGACAAAATGCACAAACCCCAGATATCAATCAGTACTATGACAAAAACAACATGAATAACAACAATAGCAACCTAGGAGTGAAAAACAAAGAACACAAACACACACCCCTATATATATAGTGCTAGAAAAACCAGCACCAGTCAAGTAGTTACACTAAGACCCACTAACCCTTTTTGTGACTCTCTGATAAAACTATGAATGATGACAACAACAGTACAAAAAACAACAATGTTATAGTGACGGTTTTGTGGCATGAAAAACAGAAAAATGTTGGAATTGTTGTTGTGATGATGATACGGATAAGGTGTGAATAATACCTTAGCTAGCATACTACTTAGCTTAGACAGATATATTGGCAGTGACAGACATTACATAGATATCATAAGGAATGACACCCAAAAATAAAAACAAAAAATTAAATAAAAATTAAACAAGAAAAAAAAAAAGATGGTAAGATAAGAACAAAACTCAGAAAAGGTGGGAACTTTCAGCAACCCCAAAAGGGAGAGAATAATGAGGAACCTTGTTCACAATGACGGACCTTACAAGGTCCTTCCTTTCACTCTGCTTTTAAAGAAAAAAAAAAAAAGAAAAACCCTTTATAGCTCTTTCTCTCTAATCTCTGTGTGTGTAAGGGTTTTTGGGTTTTCTCTTTATAGACCCAAACAACAAAGTGAGCAAAATATCCTCTTGCTGGCAATAGGATGGCCCTATCAACCCACAAATGGGATATCACCATGAAGGATTAGGACTATATATAAATATAGATATGTGTGTGGACATATAAATATAAACATATATGTCTAAGAGAGAAAAGAAAAAATTGAAAAGCATAAATCTTTTGAAGGAGATGAAGATGCCTTTTGGTTTTGCCTTATGGTTATGAATGAGAAAATTGAAAATGCAAGAGCACACTGTCCTCTTCTTCTCTTCCTCTTTCCTTCCCTTGTTGTTGCTGTTGTTTCAGGCGGCGGGTGAACACGGAAGCTAGGCCTTCACCATTCAACTTTAAAAAGAAGCGAAAATTCATGACCCAAAAAAATAAAAAAATAAAAAATAAAAATCAAATCAAATTAAATTAATAAATAAATAATAAAATTTTCCCGAGGGTCCTTTTATGGTTATGTTGGATGAGGTAATAAAATATATGCGTGTGTATAAAAAATGGACTTACCTTTTTTCTATTTTGACACAATCAACGATGAATTAATAACATTGAATAACGTGTTTGTAGGGGTGTTAATTGCACATGGCTCCCGCTGAGAACTTGAGATGAAGTTTTGTACTTTTGTTACCGCTATATACAGAATAAACAGTAAGTAACTTGTATTAGTGATGCAGTAAATCAATAAAAAATCTTCTGCCTCATTATATGTGAGATATGGGATTAAATTATCGAAAAATATATATATGTGGGATTAAATGTTTTTAATAGTAATAGCGGAAAAAAAATGGACAACAAAATTTAACCTGAGAAACGAAGTTTATTCAAATCAAGAGAGATTTTCAACGAGTATTTAGCATTCAATACACACCATCATCATCACCACCACCATCATCATCATAGATTTAGAGTTTAGGTTTTAATATTTACGAGCTCAAAGCCCAAAAATACTACTCATTAACTTATTTGATATAAATTTCATGATATATTTGTATATATAACTTAAATATTTTTTTCACATCAAAAGTTGTAAGATAATAAAATTTGAATGTATGATATCATACAAATTACCCAAATCCTCACCACAAACTCAAGTGACTCGTACAATTTAAATCATTTTAAAAATTTACAGTAATACTTGCTTGAAAGTATAAATAAATCTAACACTAAATATCTAAAATGGTCCTTCAAAAATATATTACTAGATATATTAGTTAGTTAAAATTTAAAAGTATCATATCAGTCCCTCATATTTTTAAAAAGGGACAAATCAATCCCTTATATAAGTTTATATAGTATTTTTTAATTATACAAACATGTATAAAAGGATAATTTTATCTTTTTTTTGAATTGTAAGGAACTAATATGAGATTTTTAAATTCTTGTCCCTGATATATTTCTAAGGACTAAAATTGCTATTTAGGCTAAATCTAATTTTGATAATTAATAATGCAAAAGAATTACTTTATTATCATTTAATTATTATATATTTTTATATTATTTAAAGTATTTAAGTTTTATAATAATAACTTAAAAATTATATAATAACAGAATATAACTAAGTTAGTGCCTAAAAATTATACATTTATAATATATTAAATTAAACTCCAATATATAAATAGTTTTCTAGTGCGGTTTATGAAGGTATTTATACTCTAACATCGTTTTCTTTTGTTGAAACATCAATTGTTGTTAAGCACTACTATTGCCCTAGCATTGGGTCACCTTCATTCATCCGCGTTGCAGCGTTGCATGTTTGACTTGTGTAACTACTGGCATCGCAAAATCAGGTGACAAATCAGAATGATTCCGCCACATACATATATGGCGTATAAGTCCGGTTGGGGGGTTCTTCTAGTGGAATTAAAATTTGACACATTCACTTTTTTTGGATTTTACCAAATACCCCACTTTAATTTTGGTCTTCTTGTTTACATTAATTTGTCTATCCTAGACCTAAATCCAATCCAAGTACTTATGTGGAACTGACTTTTCTACACGCGTCAACTAAGTCCTTTTTCTAACCAAAAAAAACAAAGCAAATTGTGTGAAGTTATTTTTTTCTTTACCGAAGAGTGACATTACTTATGTAAATCTTTGAGATCTCAATTCTTTGATTTGGAAACCCTTGAAATTGAATTCACTCAAAAATTGAAATTTAATTCTTTGATTTGGATTAAAACTTAACCCAAAAATTGAAATCTCAAGGGAACCCAATTCCATTGAAATCCCTACAAGTAAATTACACCCAAATGAATCTGATTTGGTGTGGAAATTTCATGCCAATAAATAAAAATTATAAAATAACCTTACTTGAATATAATATTTTCTTCCTCATCTAATAATGAAGGACAAAATAGTAAAAATAATTAAATCAATTCATTTTTAAATTCATTCCAAATCAAGGAATTAAATTCAATTCTTTAATTTACTAATTTATTCCAAACATAAGAATTGGATTCAATTCTATTATGAATTCCATTCTTGATAAAATTCAATTAAATTTCATCCCATTAAAACATTCCAAATATCCTTAATATAGATTGGAATGTATTATTCTTTGACCTATAATCGTTGAAGGAAGACCTAAATATTTCTCAAAATAAGCCACATTAATGATATTACATCTTTGGCAAAACTGCAGTTTGATTTCCTTACTGGCAAGAGGAGTAAACAAAATGGATGATTTGTCATAATTAATACATTAACTAGAAGTCCTCCCATACAAGCCTAGAATTTCCAATAGTGATTCACATTCCTTGATAGAAGATTTAGTGAAAAAAATGATAATCCTTATCAAAGAAAATATGAGTAACTTTAGGGAAACCCTAGTGATTTGAATTCCAAACATGGTTGAATTAATTTCATCTTGATCTAGCAGGGATGATAAACCTTCAGCACATAGAACAAAAAGATAAGGAAAGATAAGGTCTCTGGTCTTAAACCCTTTTGCATTTGAAACTCTTCCTTTGACTAATCTTCTGGTTTGGCTTACTATTATCTTTTGTAGTTGTACTTTTTGTGATGGATTTGATTGTAGTATCTTATGAGGATGTAACTTGTTTAGAATTGTCTCCTTTGCTGGTTTGTGTTGAAGGTCTTACTTCTATTATATTTTTTCCTTTTCTTATTGTTGGTTGTGATGTGAGTTTTTTGTTTCTTAGTGTCACACTATAATTACTCCCTCTTGTTAGGTTGAGCTTTTCATTATTTATCAAAAAAAAACTCTCCCTTTGAAAACCATTTACCAATATTTATCTCATAAGATATTGATGAAATACATCTCATTTTTAGATCAATCCATGTATTTGAAATTCCAATTTTCATAATAACAACCTCTAGGTATTTATATTCTACCATATCATTGGCTTTGCTCATGTCTAACTTGATAGCCACTAGACCATCCTTACCTAATCTCCTATTTTTAAATAAAATGAATTATCTCATAGGCTATTAACACATTATCAGAGATATGTCTATATCTAATGAAAGCACTTTGAAATTTCAAGATAATATGGGGTAGTATTACCTTAAGTCTATTGGATAAAACCTTACTTGCTACCTTGTAATGACATTCACAAGGAAATTGGTCTAAATTGGGTCATAAGGTGAGGCAAGGTGAGGTGCTTTGATGGGAAATTAGATTCCCCTTACAAGTGCCTTAAAGATTGCCAAGGTTTTCTTCTCTCTACCATTGTTGGTACACCAAAAAAACCTGTGAATCCCCACTTTAGATCTTCTGAAACATGTTGAATATTAACATCTATGAAATTCCATGAACTTGATTGGAATGATATATTAACATTATGGTGCCATAGGAACCCTAACCCACCCATTCTATCTATACTATTAATACCAATGCTGATAACCTAGGGTTTGGAAATTGGTAATTTTGTAAGTTAGAGCTGATTTATGTTAATTAATGACATTGTTAGCTCATAAATATTATTGTTGTCTTGATTCTACAACTTTTGGGCATTTGGATGTCTTCTGTCTCTCTATCACTCTTTAATTGACTTTTACCCATTATTTCAAAAGCTATGCACATTAAGAATTTTGTTAAATGATAATGTAAAAAAATTTACATTACTAGTGCATTTCAATTAAATTCTAAATAGTACCCAAAAAATTAAATTGTAAATTTTAATATATTGAATATTTATTTATTAAAAAGTTATCATTAATAATATTTGATTTAGATCTCTTGTGCAATGCACAAGATAAAATAACTAGTATTCACACAAAAGAAGACCACAAAAAGAAGAAAAGAAAGAAAAGATTATATTCGGTGTCTATATTATATGTAACACAAAGTTACTATAAACATAAAACTAATAATATATGTAAAATTTTAATTTAATAAATGTTATTACAAAGCACATTAAACAATGAAAAAAATGCTAGATAAATAAAACTTTTTCCAGAATTTTGTATCTAAAATGATAGGTCATAATTGTTAGTTATTAAATGAATTAATAGGTCATATAATTTTATTTTATCTAATAATCACCATGATTCTGTCAAATATTTTGTATATATTTTTCTAGATGTATTTCATTACTCTTAAACAATACATTGACGAGTTAAAATTGTTCATACATAAAAACTAATCTTATGTTATAGAAAATATATTTTAATTTTAATAAAATACAAGTATCAATGAAACAAATACAATTGAAAACTTAATGACAGTTCAAAACTTATAAATCGTATATATAGTTTTATATCAATTTATAATTATTTGGCGTAATTTTTTATATATATCAAAATTAATGTAATAAATCATTACCAAAAAATTAATATAATAAATTTTTTTTTGTTTCCTCATTGTATCCACCGTGGGACATGTTGATTAATTCCCAAGGTAATAAATATTTTAAAATGTATTCAAGAACTATTTCTTTTGATACTTCAAAAATTACATTGGTTATAACAAGATTTGAACATAGAATCTTATACATACTATACAAATCTCTTATTACTAGACCAATCCTAATAACTTATACAAAAATAATTAGTTTATAGCATAAATGATTATAATTTAATAGTTAAATCAATAAAAATTATTTTTTACAAGAAAAAGGTTATTAAGTTAATAAATATATCAGGCTTTATATTATTGTCAATTGATACTTTCTTTTCTTTAATCTTTAATATATACAAACAGCACCGCTAAATTGTGAATAAACTTTTGAAACCATTATAGGGGTTTTGTATCAGATTCTCACCTTTTAAACGCGGTCAGAGGCAGAAGAATCTTTTTCCTTTCATTGGTTGCATCCGCAAAAGCAAATTTCAAGACACACACACAAACAGTATATCAGAATCAAAGATAAAAAAAGGTGTTGTTCTTCCACATTAGAGTCATTCATTCACACCGGACAAAGTAGAGTTTTCATATAAATTGAAGAGATCGTGTATAAAGCAAAACCGGAACCACTCGACAAACGGCAAGCCTAGTATAACCTCCCAAAGAAAGAGACACAGCATAGGCCACAAGGCCATGCGGCCATTGGCTATTGTTGTGCTGATGCAATTCCCGCACTTTTCGTAAAATAAAATTATTATTTATACTTATTGTGTATGAGATCAAATATCAACTCAAATTTAATTTGTCATTAGTTAGTCCTTGAACCTCATTTAAATATTGTCTACTCTCTATCAAATGATTGATGAGTCAACCATAATCAATTTATAATGAGTATAAATAACATAATTCTTTTTAAGACTGCTTCCATTGACCTTGACTATGAGATCCCATCCCCCGTGTCTCCACAGGCCCTACTTCCCTTTGATTACGTTAATCTTGGGCTTTATTTTACATTATCCCTTAACTTAGGTTACATCTTTGACCCTTTGTCTCTCATAAATTAAGGTAAACATATCCTTATCTAATTGATACTATGTGCGTTAAGATAGAGTTTTCTTTTCCTTGTAGCAACGGTATGTTTATTCAAGAAGACTTTAGTCTCTTCTTGTGGGTTTAGTGGAGTAAGTCCTTAAAGCATGGGTGAAAGATACAAATAAGATGAAAAATTGAAATGAAAAACTTCTGGAAAGGATGGAATTTCGTTACTCACTTTATATGTCTTTAATTTAACCTTTTTTATCTTAAAATTATTTTTTATATAATTTAAATTTTGGGTGTGGCACCAAAAGAAAAAAATTGGGTTTGAGTTAGATAAAATTGTTTTATTTCATGGGTGTGTCTGGTTTGAAGTATAATTAATGAAAAATTTTGAATGAATGAATTTTATATGTAAAATTATATATTTATAATTTTTTTTTCTCATTTTCACTTTCAACCAAAAACACTATAAGTGACCATTTTTTTTTGGGTATATCTATGAGTGACCATTTTAACATTTGGATTCTTCACATTATTATAGATAAAATTTGTCTAAAACTAAAACTTATTTTCACTAGCACTAATTAATATTTTTGAGTTGTTTCTATGTGACCATTTACTAATGTGAAATTGACAATGGTATTATTAACTCAAATTTTACATTAACTGGGATTCTATCTTTTTTTTCCAAAAAACTATTGTAAGGACAATGAATTATTTTTTTTTAATTAGTGGTTCAGTACTCGAATCCAAATAAAATATGTCTACTTAAACAATAATTCAACTGTTTAAGTTGGTTAAGATAGATTACGATTCACATGACAGTTTAAGATAGATTTGATATCACATGCTCGGTAGGAGTAATAGTTTGGTTAGGAATTAAATTTTAAGCCATGGAAGTTATCAAATCAAATGGTCCCATGAGGGCAGGCTGACGGGTAAAAGTCATAAATGGAGTAAAAACAAAAATAAACTGAGGTGGTCAATCCCAAGGACCATTTTCTTTATTGGAGCTACGCGCCTCCATATGGATTTGTTCCGTTCTTTTAAGAGTTATATCATTTATACTCATTTAATATGAGATATTATTTAATTTATTTTTTATTTATTATTAAATAAAATATGAACTTATTTAAATATGATCTATATTATATTTAATGATAAATGAGAGTGAGTTACATAATATCTCATATTAAATAAATACACATAATATTTTTTCTTTTTATAACACATAACATACAAGAACAAAGACAATCCACATGCAGCTGCTGCATTTTCTTGTGTTCTGGTTCCTGACTCACATGTGAGTGTGCATTAGGACTGATACTCCACCATTTATAGCTTGTTTTTATAATGTAACTAATCGGTGCACCGAAAAGCGAGTTCATGAACTTCTATTACTTTATCATTTTTTGACTATAAAATTGCGGACGCAACGGTAGATTCTATTTCTTCTTTTCATTATACGAATCTTTAATATTTTTTTATATATTACTATTGACATGTTGTTAATATAAAGTATTTAAATTTCTTCTTCTCATTTTATTTTTCTTTTATTTCTTATTTTACTTTGTTTATCAATTTTTTTCATTGATTTTTATTGATTTCATGACTTTAAATAGTTTTAATCTTTTCATGAATTATTTACGTAAAAAAAATGAATTGTCCTTTTTTTATACGAATATTTGTTATATTAATTTACTTCATATTTGAATTACTTAATCTACCCATGCATCCTATAGGAAAAACGTTACACTAATTAATTGTATAGAGTGTAGATGGGAAACGAGGAAATTAAACAATTTCTATGGTACATGGATAGAAAATCGGAAGTCACACAAATTTAATTACCTGCTATTGGTTTTATATTAAATTTATCTATTTTAAAATTAATAATTATATATTATTAAATTTTCTAATGATTACCAGTTTATTTTTTTTAAACATAGATAGTAAAGTATAAATATGAGATGTTATTAATTAATTAATTTTTATCTTATAAGACTCCAATTATTGGGCACATACTATCTAAAACTTTAAATCTATATTTCGATTTTTTTAACGAAAAAGAAAAAAAATTCATTAATAGAAAAGTCTAATGGCACTGACAAATCAAAATAAATATGTTAGATCCAAATTGAATAAGAAACAAATGTCTTCCACACTTCGGACTAACAATCGATAGGGTCTGCTCCTTATCCAAATACGCTATAAGATTTGTGCAGGATCCTGACGGACATGAATTTTATTGATGGGCTCACTAACGAACATGGGATATCAGTTTTTTGTTTGTCGATAGAATATTATCGACGAGTGTTGTTAACTATCGGTAAGTATGTTACGACAGCGTCCTACAGAAAAAGATAAAACGTCGTAAACGTGTATAAATGCGTCATGTGGTCGTCAATAAATTAATATTATTGACGGGTATTTTTATTTTTACCGACAAGTTTTGACAATAAAAAATTATTTAGGAGACAGATTACATTATCATATGAGAAGAATTTATATAAATTTACTAATTGTTTGATATTTATTTATTTATTTATTTTTTGTTTATAAAATAATTTAATTATCAATTAAAATGATATGAAATAAGGAAGTAATGAAATGGTAAATAAACAAACTAATGAAATGAACAATAATGGTAGTAAGGTATTAGAATAAAATAAATATAAATAAAAGTGCAATAACTATTAAAAAAAAGAGTCCAAAAAGTAATAGAAATAGAAAGAAAGACTAACTGAAGTCCTCTTCATTATCGTCGTCATCTAATTCGTTAGAGCTGTCACAATTATCAGATGAGGAGCCTTCAGGAATGAATGAGAATGGCATCTAGGGGCCTTCTTGTGATAAGATCTTAAGGCCTTCATGTTGTTGAAGAACCTCATCATATCGGCCATAATCTTCTTCTACATATTTTTAAATTTACTTTTTTTTTCTTGGCCTTCTACTACTACTCCATAGAGATCTTTAGTTGTCAGATCTCTCAGCTCCTCCTCGTTGCTCGGTTGCCTACTCCTGGAGCCTAAAGAAGCTATGCCTGTTATTCCTCCTGTTCCTGGAGCATGGTTGCTCCTGGGTTCCAGATTTAGGGCATGCACGTGCTCCCGTAAGGCATTATCCCCAACAATTGACCAAATGGCAGAGGATGGAGACCTACTAGTAGTAACCCATCCCATACACGCAACCCTTGTAAAGGCCGACAATCACCTGGGCCCAAATATCCTCCTGATTTGGTGAATGGATGTCAACATTGGGCTTAGCCTTACCAACTTGGTTTGGTACTAGATTTGTGCCTACTCCCATAGCTTTGTATAGATAAAACACATTGGTAAGTAACAATTATGACATAAATGAAAAAGTAATAAAAATTAAATACTAAGAGGTTTGATTTCAGATTTACATATGCCTCTGGAGCGAAGGTTGACTCATAACTTTCTCATCTCCCCTATCGCCCTTTTGGGTGTGGCTCTCTCAAACAACAGTTGTCACGACCCGCAGAGATGTGATCGGCACGTGAGGATTTGGATCCCCACGGAAGCCTCTGAATACGTGAATGTCTAATATGCATAAATAAATTGAATATTTTTAAAATATCTCAAAGTTTAACTAAATTTCATAATTATGAAAATGTTTCCAATCATAAATACTGAACATAAAACTGCATAAAATCCATAATTTGGGTCAAAGCCAAACATAATTAAATAAATGACTGAAATTCTGAAAATAGTGAAAACAATATAATGCATGTCCAGATCCTATCTACACAATTATTGGAGCATTAAACTGACATAACCAAAAGTAAGCTCCACTTGGGAAGCTCACCAAAAGAAGCTGCAACACTCCGAGGAGGATCCTATGCAGAACCTATAATTGTATCTATACGGAGGAAAAGAGAATGGTGAGTTCATCAAAACTCAATGAGTGAGCCTCCACTCACAACCCCCATGGGACAATAATAAATATACATAACATATACATGCAACTGATGTAAGACATTTTATATATAATTACATCTAACTATATGAAATAATAATTTAACTAAATCCATGACAATAATTAGTAAAGAAATAAGAGATATTTTATACATAATTAACTAGCTGATAGCTGAATTTAAGTCAATGACTAATCTAATGAGCACCTAACTAGGTCCCATAAATGGACACCACACTGGGTTTATCCTGAGGTGAGCTAGTCCTCTAGCAGGCCACTTGGTACCAAGGTTAACGATTAATCTTAACTTACTGATCTGTTTTCACTATTTATTGGCTAAAAACTAATAGTAATAAAATTCACTATTCATACAAAACTGAGATTCATGAAATTTTCTAACTGATAAAATAAATCTAAATCATATATACAACAAGTATGGTCCCATGAGTTTTCTAAAATAATAATTTGTCATGATAACCACAAAACAATAATTTTTCTAAAATTATTGTAATCCATAAGACATATTTCTTAGCATAAATCATTCTAAACTTTTATAAATAATTTATATAATACAGAAAAATAATAATAATAACAAAAGTATGGTCATGAGCTTAAACCCACTCACCGCTAATAGCTAGAATGTACTTTCACTAACAACTTGACCTTGGGAGTAGGAATGACATTGGTAACTGCCAAACAATACAATGGAAATATAAACAATTTGACTTTATCACCCAAATTGAGTTTAGAATGATAGAGAGGAAAAATATTGTGTGAAAACTATATCGCAGTACCCAAACTTATAATTTAAATAAAAATGGGAGGAACTGACTAAATTTCATAGAGATCACTTACCAGAAGATATTAATTGGAGAAAATTATGAGAAACTATGTTTTTTCGCTCTAGGGAAAATTCATTCAGTGGCTAGGGTTGTTAGAAAAATATTTGGAAATATTATAATATGCCTAAAATATACTAGGAGTATAAAATGAAGAAAAGAAAAAAATGAAATTGAAAAACGAACTGAAGTGGCAGAAGGCTTACGTTCATATATATATATATATATGGGTGTGTGTATAAAATAAAATAAAAAAAGAAACAGCCCGTGTACTTCGTTTAAATTTATATATATAATAATCAAATGCATGCAACTCGTGTCTTTAGATTTTTCAAAGTTACTATACACACATAGTAACTTGCATAGTAACTCCACCAAAATCACGAGAGTTACTATATATGCATAGTAACTACATAGTAACTTCATATGTGAACCCAAAAACACAGGAAGTTACTATGCATGTGCAAAGTAACTTTACTTATATAGTTACTTTTGAAGTAGCAGCAATAATAATACCAATAATAATAAAACTAATGATAATAATAATGTCAACATGCTACACATTTTCTCTTATATTATTAATAGAGTGTTCTTACATACATCTTGTATTATAATAAAATAATATTAAAATGTCTACCAATTAATAGTAACAGTAATAATAATTCTAATACTAATAAATTTTGTATTTGGGTTATCACAACAACCTTGTGGAAATGTACATTAAAATCATAATAACATAATGTTTAATGCAATTCAAATGTAGTAAATTAATAATATATTAAATCTTAGAAGATTAAAGTTACCATCTGCTTCGGGTCCTTCCTAGGTGCTTGACCCACCAGTGTGTAGTGACCCACCTTTCACTATGGTCCGGTTTGCCTTGCTTTTCTAGGACCTCCTTGAATATGTTATGTTAGATGCCCAATGGGCCTCCAGCTCGCGGAGGGTGGCATTGTTTAACTAAGAGCTGCTCATATGCCCCTTGCGGACATCGTGGAACATGTTCCGTAAGTGCTTGGAGGACCTAATCCCTCCAAGTCTTCTTAAGGGTAGCCTCATGCTCAGGATGTCAAAGGACCTATGCATAAATAAAACTTACAACATATAAACAATTAAAAGCATATAGATAATATAAACATGATTTTAATATAATTGAATAAATTATAGCATTACCTTCCACTCCTGCCACCACATCTCCTTAACATTTTTTGGGATGTCGGTCCAAGTGGGCCACGAGTGGTTATACCTTTCTACAACCTCTATAATCCGATGGAGATGAAAAAGATCAAAGTCGTTACATAGATGAACCAAATTAAATATAATGACAATATTTTAAGCATCATGCATAATCTAAAATTAAAATATGTAAAAGGAAACTTTCAACTTACCAGTCTTTACCATTTGGACCGAGTAGCCTATCATCCAGGTCCCATGTCTATGACCCACCTAAGAAAGTAGTGGGTCAGATGAGATGTGGGGCTGGGAGTTGGGCTAGTGGTAGGGTTGGGGATGGGGTCAATGATGTGGATGTGATGTGACTTGGAAGGTGGAGGGCCAACATACCCAAGAGTAGGCATCATCTACAAGGGAGGGGTGGTGGTGGTAGGGATAATGGTGGAGGTGGTGGCAAAGGCGGTGGTGGTGGATAAGCTAATCTTCTTAGGTTGGCCTATGCCTCTACTAGCCATACTGAAACAATTGCACAATCTACAAAAAATATAATAACATATATAAATTTAGAATTAGTTCAAAACATTATTGCATGTAATATTTAACACCTCATTTAATCTAAAGTTGCAAGCTATTTTCATCATTACATTGTTGTTGATCATGATCATCATGAAGAAGTTCATTATCTGTACAATTATCACTGCTATAATTTATTTAATCTTCATGATTTCTCATGAGGTGGTGACTTGTGCTTTCAATTATGTCAAACTCCCTAGTAGTCAAAGGAAGAGGATTTTCAAGATTGTCTATATCCATTATTGCCTTTGAAGAGGCTTGATCGTCCACATGATAAGCATATTTAACAGGATCTTCATCTATTTCAACCCACCTTTTGCTTTTGTCTTGTTTACAACCCTCTAATTTGATATACTTTTTCCAAGATAAGACATATAATAAACTTGTCTAGCATTTTGGGTTATAATAAATGGATCATAGCTTGCGTATATTCTGTATGATTGATTTTAATGATTTTGTTGTTGTATTATTGTGTCCTAGTTAGTCACGTTGGATCATACCATTCATATTTGAATACACATCTTTTTGTGGGTTCACCAACATATTTAAACTCAAGGATTTCCTTAACCACACTATACCAATCAGATTTTCCATCCTAGTATAACCTTTAACACAAAAACCAGTGTTGTCGATTTTTTCTTTTGGCACCCTATTTAGCTATGTGAGACTTGTATCCATTAACATAGTACATAGCCAACTTGCAACTTTTTTTGGCCAGCAAGCTAAATTAAACAAATGAGGGCATGCTATATGATTATTTTTTTTCATGCACCTATGTAGATGAAGTTTCAAACATCGAATTGACTTGTATCAAATAAAATTAACTAACAATAATGTATTGGGCTACATAATTTAACAAAATGAACTTATATGTAATCTAAATCAATCCAAAAATTGTTGAAAAGAATTTAGACCATACCAGTTATTCAAAGTATTCGTTGTTGAAAACATCGTTTAGATCATTTTAAGGATGTAAAACATCACAATTTATCACATAGACAAAGGGAGGGTTATTGACTTACATTCTGAATAGTTGCATTTTATCATAATTTATCGAAATATGTAAGTGTGCAAAATCCACTACTCAGAAGTCAACTATCACGGCTTGCACTTTCTAGCAACATGACTAGGTTGGTTGAAGACAAACAATGTAATATCTCAATTATATGTGTCCCTAAACAAGTTTCGTATGACCTTAAGGTTCCCGGGACCTACCCGTAATGCTGGGAAGGCCCTAGAAGTATGAAAGACCTTTTTATTTTTTTAAAGAAACTAGTATTGCTTATACCGCTATAGGTCCTAGGAAGATATAGCGGTCACGTGTTTCTAGTTAGGGCGTTTAGGCCTCCTGACCGCCAGCAGTCATGGCAGTGCCTTCGATGCATGAACAATGTTGAAATGGCATCGTTTAACTTAAGTGACCCCTAACTCTTTTTAAACCCCTAACTTGGGCTTTCCACTCCCAAATCTAAAACCCTTTTTCTTCAACACCCTTTCCCATTCTTTTCTCTTAATCCTACACTAATCCATCTCCCCAAAGCTTCAAGATATGTTTTTGTTGATAGTTTATGTTGGATTCTTCCATCTTCGTCCTCGCTCATGTTGCGTGTATCTTTATTTCTCATTGATGTCAAGTGGAGGTGCTTGCCCAAGTTATTAAAGCTAGATTAGAGTTATCTAGAGATTTTTAGAGGTTAATCTAGAGTCTTATGGTTGTTATGGAGACGTTGGTGTCATTCCCACTCATCTAGCCCAGTTGGTGTTGATACCATCTGTCTCCCTTCTAGGTGAGTGAGTTCAACCCTATGATCTCTATTTTGATCATTAGAGATATTTTCTTCAAATTGTGGCATAAATGCATGATTTTAGAGGCATTTCAAGATATTAGAGATTTATTGTTGATTTTATCAAGTTTATGAAAACATGGATTTCAAAGAGCATGAAGCATATGTTTTAAGAAACTCGTGGGACCATTGTTGTTAAAATGATTTTATGAAGAGTTGATTATGAATGTGATTATATTTATAGATTTTATGACTACCATGACGATTTAGAGCAACATATTTATATGATAGAGCTTAGTTACAAAGTTTTAGAGAAAAGACCTAGATTTTATGATTTTGAACTAGATGGTAGCTATAGAGAAATAAATAGTGAGTTAACGCAAGCGATCGTTAACCTTGGTACCAAGTTGTCACCAAGGGACAATCTCCCAGAGAGACGGAATCTAATTAGGTATCCAATTTGGGTTATTGAGGAACCCTAAAAACTAGAGAATTTGTTATGTCATTTATTGTGCATAACCAAAGATCCATGTTTATCTATTAGAGTATTGTTATTTATGATTCAGAGAATTTTATGGTTTTTACTTAATATGTATGTAAATATGAAAATGTTTCAGAGCATTGTTTTATTATTAATATTATCATGATTTTATTCATCTTGGTTGTTGTCCTATGAAGGGGGTTATTGGTGAGAATTCACTCTTGGTTTTAGATGAAACTCACCCTCTCCTTTTCCCATTTATAAATACGACAACTACTGAGTTCTTCCAGCCACCTCTTCCCTAGCAGCATTAGAGTTCTTAGTTGGTAAGTTTTACTTGGAGTGAAGTATATGTTTTGTTTTCTGAGAGACAGTGCTACATTGACAGTGTGAGTGGGATCTTGGACCATAGAGATAGTTTTGCATGTTTTGCACTATGATTTATATTTATTTTGTATTTACATGATTATAGTTTTTATGGTTTTATTTTATAAAGAGAGCAACTCATTATATTTTGTAGCATAGATAGAGATTTAGAGTTTGATTATTAAATTATTGTTTATGATTATCTTGATTTTAGAGAGAAAGAGATTTATTATTAGAGATAAAATAATGTTTTAGACATGAATTTTATGATTAAAATATGCATGTAGAGAGACTTAGCAATCACAAGACATACGTGGATGAGATTTCTCACATGCCAGTCACGTTTTAAGTCGGGTCATGACAAACAATGTCAATCGAATAGAGCATTCCCCTTCATCGTCATTATGACCAACCCAAGTTCTTCTAGATTGAACATGTGGCTAAAAGTAAAATGAGAAAAAAATTGAAATCTCTTTCGACAAATATGCCTACATATTGATCCTACCATAGACCTATTCTTCATGGTTCTTTTAAACCCTCATATTTTCAATTCAATTGGATACATCCATGAACCGATCCACGCACTCATGCTTCATATCCTAAACATATGGGCGAGTGTTCCATTGAGCCAAAGAACTCAGGAGAAAATATTCTCTTTAGTTTGCACAGAATGAGGGGAATGTTTTTTCCAGTGACAAGTGGATCATCAACCCTAAGAGTAAAAGATCATAAATCCTTGAAATACTAACTCAGCTCAATTAGGGGCTTCTAGACAATATCACATAGCTCTTTGAATTTAATGAGAAGCAAACAATCCATGAAGACATGACAATCGTGGCTTTCCATACCAACAAGCTTACCTTGTGCAACATTGATGCACCTATCTAAGTTAGAAGCATAACTATTAAGCATTCTCAACTCCTAAAGCAACGACAAACAACTTGTTTTTGAGTGAAATTCAAAACATATTTGGCCTTTGGTTTATAGAAATGACTCTCTCAATTCTTGTAAATGGAAATTAGGTTGTGTGCAATTCTCAACCAGATCATGTCTTGCCTTGTCATTGTCTTTGGTTCAATCTATATCCATTACAGTGTTCATAATATTATCAAACACATTTTTCTCAATATACATGGCATCTAAATAATGACGCACCAAATTATCCTTCCAATATGACAACTCCAAGAAATAATTTGTTTGGTCCAATTATGCCTAATCCCATAGCTTGGCAATCACATTACCTTTTAGACTTTTGTTATTTTAGGGAAATCGTTAACTTGATCCCATATTTGGTGACCACTTAATCTAACTGGAGGCTCGTCATATTCAACATACAATTACTTTTAAATCTATGTAGCTTATGTGGATAATCAACATTAAAAAGCCTCCTATGATAATCAAACCAAGAGTTCTTTTCTCCATTTTTCAAAGTGAATGCCTTAGTATCCTTCATGCAAATTGGGTTTTGTGTCATCCATGTAGACAACATTCCATAAGCTGGAAAGTTATTGATGCTCCACATTAATGCTACCTTCATCATAAAATTCTACTTTGTTGAAATGTCATAAGTAAGAAAACCCTGACACCATAACTCATTCAATTTATCAATTAAGGGTTGAAGATATACATCAATCTTAACTTTTAGATTATCAGGACTAGGGATTATACATACTAAGAACAGGTAAGGATCTTTCATGCACATTTTAGGAGGGAGATTGTCTGGCATAACAACTATGGGCCAACATAAATATGGTTTGCTAAATTGGTTAATTGGGGTAAATCCATCTGAACAAAGTCCTAATCTAACATTTTGAGGGTTAAAGGCAAACTCAGGATATGTTTAATGAAAATGTTTCCATGTTTCACCATGCGATGGATGAGTTCTCATACCATTACCTCTTTGATTTTCACTATGCCATCTCATATGAAAAGCTGAGTTCATTGATGTATAAAGTCTTTTGAGTCTAGGAATTAAGGGAGATATGCACTTTTTTCTTAGAGACATTCTTATACCTCTCACTTCCATATTTCTTGGGTTTAAACTTAGGCTCATAGTAGAACTTACACTTAGTCAATGCAAAATCATCATTGTAATAAAAGGATGCAACCTCTCAAACAATAGTGAATCTTTATCTCCTTCAACTCAAGTTTAGAAACTAATTTTTTTGCTTAATAACATCTTTTGGAATTACATTGAAATTTAAACTTAGCTCACTGAGCTTTGGCTTTGGTTCCCCTCAAATTTAATAGTCAACATTCAAACTACTAATGACAACTTGAAGTGAACATAATCCTCCCATAAAGGTTGATTTGCAGCCTTTAACAAGCTATAAAATCTAGTGGCATCTTGGTTGGGCTTCTCATCTGAAGGCTAAGAATAATGGGCTACAAATTTAGGACTAGTAGCATCAAAAACCATCTCATTATTTCTAAATAGATTGTCCTCTTATAACACATTATCCACATCATGCTGAGCTACGTGGACCCACTAGAACTACTTCCAATTTGAAACATATCCACTTGATTTCCTGCATTAACTACCTCCCACTACTCAATCCAAATCCAATAATCAAACATGAATCCCTACTTGTACAAATGAACCCTTATGGTATCATTATCTAAATATTTCCTATATTTGCACTTATTACATGGATACCTAACTTTTGCCTCATCAATGAACTATTGTATTTGACATGCTACCCTCATAAATTTTTCAGCATCATTATAAAATTCTAGTTTAATCCTCGTATATTAGGATGCAATCTATTATACATCCAATGATTGGTTTGAAAGAAATATTGTGTGTGTGAGTAACCCTAAACCCTACAATTTTTAAAGACATTACATTATTACTTTTAAACACATTCTATTTGTCTTTAAATGTTTTTAATTCAATTACTTTTAATTTTATTTGCCTAACAAAAAGTTCACAAAATTTTGATATTATTTTCGCTAAATTAGGAGCTTCTATGATCAATTAATCAATGCATTCAATAATCAGAGACATTATTAAATGACAACATACATAACAGACATATTTAAACAATCACAGGTTAACAATTATATACAATTCACATAACCCTAAAAACCATTTCAAAGTACATCCCCTTATAACTCCACAATATGCATATCGTACAATCTCTATAAATATAAACAAACTCCGTGGAAAACAATGCAAACAAGTTGAGAAAGGACCTCTACACCCTTTCCCTAGTCATGCAATCTCCATTTCCTACAATTTTGTACTAGAAATCATAAGTATCTATACTACATTAACAAGGATTTTGTTACTAACTTATACATCGATGCAAAATAAAAAATCAAAAACTCCTAGCATGCAACGCAATCCAATCCTGAATATAAAAATGAACAAACAATTAATTTTACATAGTTATAAAAATTAAAAAATCAAAAAACACAAAAAACAAAAAAAAACCAAAAGTTTCCGCAACCAACATCGCCAGTGTGCCCTCCAATAGGACTCCACGTTTTATTATAAAATAGCAACAACAATTATTCTTCAATGCATTACAAACCAACACTTTGGGCAATGAAAATGAATGGAAATACTAAGCCAAATAAAAAAAATTAAACTGATTAAAATGCTTAGAAACGCATCTATATCGCAATGGTGGGCTTGGTTTCACAAAAGGAGGCTCCAAAGGTGGCCAACTAGTGGTGGTGCGGTGAGAGAGAGAGAGAGAGAGAGTTTTTTCAAATTGAGGGAGAAGGACACTGTCTGGCATTATTTACGTGGGTTATGATGGGTTTGTCTCGGTAATCATTGAATGAAACAGTGTGTTTCAAAATTCACTAATTACCAATGGGAAAAGGGAATCCCAAGAGATGCACACCAACATCCCAAAAATTTAAAAAACTAGTTGATAATTAATAATAAATTTTTTTAAAAAAACCATTGGCAGCCCCTTGGTATTGTGAATAAAAATAAAAAATATAATTTAATTTTTACCCGTCGGTATACTCATCAAAACATTAAATTTTAAAAGAATAAAAATAAATAAAAAAATACTCATTGGTATGCCATTATGGCCACGTGGCATGCTAGTTTATACTAATTGGTTTTTGATGAGTGTGGAATAAATATCTACTCTATCGATATCACTCGTCGTTATAACCCTCGGAATTTGTGCTCCCCATATGGTGCAAAATGACGGAGTACTCCTGGTAGATATACTGATGGGTCGTCTATTTTTTTAATGAAAAAAATTATGTGTAGAAAACACGTCAACCCATCAATATGCCCATTGGAAATTATCGACGGCTATGGATCCGTTGATAACCTCTATCAATATCCCATGGATTTCTAGTAGTGAGACAATTGATGTCCAAACATCTTTCACGTCAGAGACCATCACAACAATGTTGTAGTTTGAAGAAAATAGCATGCCTCTTTTCAATATAGATTTGAATACCTCAGTATTTGTAAAACCAAAAAATTGAAAATACCCACAAGGAGAAGCCAAAACACATATAAAAGCGGAAAACAAAACACCCGCAAATTTAAAAGGATGAACAAAAACACCACAAAAGAAGAATGAAAACACCACAAAAGAGATAACAAAACAAAATACAAAACCAAAAACAATGGAAAGAAAAGGAAATCGTGAGCTGCCACCTAAGTATAAAGACGACAGCCCTAGATAATGCCAGAGAGAGAAGAGACATATTTCAATTCTATTATATGCGATTTGATTCAAAAAATTACTATTTGATTTTTTATTTTAATTATTAAATGGTTATCTCTCTTGATTTTTAAATAACAACCATATTAGCGATTGATAATGATATTTTAAATGTTTCTTTCTCACACTTTTTATGTTATTATTTAGATTTTATTCAATTCAATATTATACATATTTATTCATAAAGTAATATATTTTTTTTATGTATATATATATATATATATATATATATATGTTACATCCTATCTCATAATTTAAATCTAAATTTTGATATTAATATATATGATTTGATTTGAAAAATTAATATATGATTTTTTACTTTAATTGTTAAATAATTCTTGATCTTAATTTTTCAATAATTATCATATTAACTATTAATAATTATATTTTAAATAAATGTTTCTTGTTTATAATTTCTATGCTAGTATTTGAATTTTATTAAACTCAATACTATAAATATTTATTTGTTTTCATTTATATAATATAATATATATATATATATATATATATATATAAATGTATTGATTTCGTATGTTTTACTAGAATAATATCTATATATATACTTAGTCACATTCTATCTCATATTTTAAATCTAAATTTTGATTGTAATATATAATACTCGATTCGACAAATTCATATGTAATTTTTTACTTAAAATCTTAAAATATTTGCTCACTCTTGATTTCCAAAATATATCGTAATATCAACTATTAATAATGATATTTCATGCAACTCAATGTTGTGCATATTTATCCATACAATAATATATTTTTTGATATATATATATATACACTTAGTTACATCCTATCTTATATTTTGAATATAAATATAAATTTTAATATATATAATTTGATTAAAAAAATTAATACTACCTCTCGTATGAAATAAGTGTTAATTTTAAATATGCATATGAACTAAGAAAATGATTGACAAAACCTTGATATTAAGATAGTTTATGTGTGTTTTAGTTGTGAGGGGTTTGGGTAGTTTGTATGAGGTCATATGTTCAAACCCCGTTGCTTCCACTATACCAGGAATAAAGAAAAACTTACCTTCACTACTTTCCTCTCTCTTTCTTAAATGTTTCTCTCTTAATTGCAATAATTACCATATTAATTGTTAGGATAACTTTTTAGTATTTCTAAACATATAATATGTGATGCATTTAGTTTTAGAAAATAATTTTTAGTTTTTATGCTTTCAATTGGTTTCTTATTTTGAAATATTGTATAAAGCAAACAGTAAAAGCTAAATTCAATTTTTAGGTTTTATTTTTATTTTTTACTATTTTCTTTACAAAATTCTGAAAATAAAAAATAAAAAATAAAAATAAAAAATAAAAAAAAAACTATTTGAAACAATTTTATAAAACTTTCAATTTTCATTTTCAGTTTTCAATCCATTTCATGTTTTCAAGTATATGTGAAGTAAATAGTGAAGACTGAAAATGAAAATTGAAAAATTAGATTTTGTTATTTTACGATTTCCTTTACAAAATTCTAAAAACAGAAAACTAATTGAAAGTAAATAAAGAAAATTAGAAACTATATTTTAAACCAAACTCACCCTAAAAATTTTACTTTTCTATAAAAAAAAGGCTTTCATTTTAAAGCCTTAAAAAATGTCCTTGGATATTCTTTAGCAAAACCCAATTTATATAAGAACTTCTCCTTGGTCCTTGCTTTACATTAGAGTGACAAAGGACGAATGACTTATTCTCATTTATTGCACACACGTGATCCCAAAGACGCATGTAATTCAGTACTAAATAATCACTTTTAGTTCAAAACATAATACATGAAAGCATCTCTCAAAATAATATAGTTATGTACTTAATTAAATATATACAAATAATAATAAAGTACATATGTAAAAGAATATATTATATTTTGTATATTTTGTTGAGTATTTGAATTTAAACTGGTTAATTTTAGAATTTTATATGTTCTTGCTCTTGTTGCATAATTTACTCAAAAATAAAATAAAATATATTGTTGGACAAGATTATAGTTTATTGTGCTCGAACTGTTCTCTTTATTCCTTTTCCTTATGTTTTGATTTCTTTTTTTATTAATTCAATTATGTACATGTGGGTCTCTATTTTTTCGTTCATGGATATGGACAGGAATAATTTTCTCTCCATTATAGAGATATGAGCATCAGGATCAGGGAAGATCCACATGGTAAGTTGACATCTTTGTGATGATCAAAGGTGAATGAAGGTTTGCGATAAATTTGCAAAAGGAATGATTCTACATTACCAGAAGAATATCCAAGAGTCCCAAAGAGAAGGTGTATAATCCTATGTATAGGCAATAAATCCAGTAACCCCCACGAAATGACAGTTAACCACAACGCGGTGAGAGAGTGGTGCTTCTGATTATGGCGATTATATAGCTTATGATCCATCACTTCCCATAAGGTCCTAATCTAATTAATGAGTTGCGAAAGCAAGTTGTTACGCTTATTAATTTTTGTTTTCTTCCAACTTCACCAAAAGATACGTGTTGTTGGCCGATTAAAGTTGGCACGGGTGGTAAGAAGCAGCTCATATCTCCAAGAATTTCAGTACAATTTTTTCTCTCAATGTGACAGTTTTTTTTTTTTTTAAGTTAAAAATTGATAGGTTATTTAATTATTAGTTTTCTGTATGGCCTGTAAGTGTTTTGTTATCGACCCAAATCCAAGGGAGAGTCTAATCTAAAAGAGTAATCTATTGGATGAGAGGGCCCTTATACTTAATGTCATACTTAGATGACATGATATTTTGATGCGGGACTCATAACATTGTCACCCTCATTTAAAGGTCGATCATCGACGACTATGATCGTCCACTCTAAGCTGATCACTCCAAGCAACTTCACTTTGACTTTTTCAAGTAACCTTTTACCAAGTCACTCATTTCCGAGCCAGGTCATCCCTCTTATGTGTCGGTTACTCGATGAAAGTATCAATGTTGCAGACTCAAGTCCAAGGGAGAGCCTAACACTACTAAAAATCTGCAAGATATCGACGGGTCTTATCGACGGCTGCAAAACCGTCGGTAATTTTCGATGGAGTTTTCGATAGGTTGACATGTTTTTTTTCATTATTTAGCGTTTGAAATAATAATGGATGACAACTTCTATAAACTCGTCGGTAGTGGATGGCGCCATTATGCGATATGACACACAATTTCCGATGGGTACACTGATGGGTTTACTGATTGGTTGATTAATAATTTAAAGCTTGTCGGTATTCTGCGAGGACATGCAATTTCGCCACATGGCGCGAAGTCTTTCGAGAGTCTACCGCACATTCGAATGAAAATAAACTAAAATATTTTTATTTCTTTATTTTCTATACATTACCGATAGGTTTATCGAGAGGTACAGTAAAATTTATTTTTAATTGAATTTTTATTTTTTACCTTAGGGTACCGATAGGTATATTGACAAGTCCACAAAAAATAATTTTTAATTCTTATTAAATTTTTCCATTTTTTTTGCAATTATCGATAGGTATATTGATGAGTTGTTAAATTAATTTTTATTTTTTAATAGAATAATTTTTATTTTTTATTTCAACTATTGATGGGTATACTGTTGGATTTGCATTAAAATAATTTTTATTTTTAATAAATCTTTTAATTTTTAATTTTAATTACCGACGGGTATAATGATGTGTTTTTGAATTTTTGGGATGTTGGTGCGCATCTCTAGTATTCCCCATACCCGTTGGTAAACTCGTCGATAATTATTGGAGCGCGAAAAGCACCATTTCATTTAATGGTCTACCTATCAGTAACCAAGTGAATATTATCGAATAAAGCCCTTCTCCTTCCCCATTTTTGCAACTTCCCTCTCTCATCCTTTTCTCTTTCCTCGCCACCGCCATCCGTCTTTGCCGCTACCGAAGCTTTGTTCAAGAAACCAAGACCACCATTGCAATCTACGTACGTTGGTGAACATTTTAATAGATTTAGTTTTTTGATTTTGTTTAGTTTTTCTGTTAATTTTCATTGCTCAAAGTGTTATTTTTTAATACATTGGAAAGTAATTATTGGTGATATTTTGTTAATGTAGGAGTTGTATTGGAGGGTGGCGTTGACAGTGTTGACATTGAGAGCTTTGGTTTACTTTTTTACCCCTAATTTTATTGTGTTTTTTCTATTTATCAATGCTTATAAGTGTGGAAAATTAAATATTTGTTCATATTGGATTTTCTGATTAGATTTGGTTGCATGTAGGGAGCTTTTCATTCTTTATTTCTTGCACTATACTAGAGGTTAGTAATGAAATACTTATGATTTATAGGATAGAATTATAGGAAATGGGGATTACATGACTAAGAGGAAGGGTATAAAGGTCCTTCCCCAACTTGTTTACATTATTTGCTTGGATTCCTTGTGTTTGTAGAGGTTACAAGATATGCATGTTGTGGAATTATAAGGGATGTGCTCTAGAATGTTTTTAAAATTATATGAATTGTATGTAATTATTAAGATGTAACTGTTTAAATATGTCTAATATGTTGTTGACCTTTAATAATGTCTATGATTGTTGAATGTATCAAATTATTTGATGAAAGCTCCTAATAATTTAAGCGGAGATGCTATAGAAATTTTATGAAAATTTTTGTTAGGGAAATATAATTAAAAGTAATTGAATTAAAAAAATTTAAAGACAAATTGAATGTGTTTGAAAGTAATAATATGACGCTTTGAAATAATTGTAGGGTTTAGGGTTACTCACATGTGCAATGTTTCCTTTAAACCGGTCATGGATATTTGATAGATTGCATCCTAATAGGGGGGTTAAATAGGAATTCTATAATGGTGTTGAAGAATTCACGAGGGTAGCATGTCAAACATAACAGTTCATTAATGGGAAAAGTTAGGTGTCCATGTAATAAGTGCAAATATAGGAAGTATTTAGATGATATGATACCATGATGATTCATTTGTACAAATGGGGATTCATGCCTAACTATTGGATTTGGATGAGCATAGGGAGGTAGTTAATGAAGAGAATCAAATGGGTATGTTTCAGAATGGAAGTAGTTTTGGTGGGGTCCACATAGCTCATGATGTGAATAATTTGTCGTGGTAGGACAATCTATGTAGATATCAAGAGATGGTTTTTGATGTTGTTGGTCCTAAATTTATGACTCATTATTCTCAACTTTTATTTGAGGAGCCCAACCAAGATGCGATTAGGTTTTATAGACGCTAAAGGCTGCAAATCAACCTTTATGGGAGGATTATGTGCAATCCAAGTTGTCATTAGTAGTGCAGATGTTGAGAATTAAGTCTGAAGGGAACCAAAGTTAAAGTTCCTTTGATCAGTGGGTTGCACAGATTAGTGAGTTAAGTCCAAATCTCACATAATTCCCAAAGACGTTTATCAAGTACAAAAATTAGTTTCTAAACTTGGGTTGAAGGAAATAAAGATTGACTGCGTTTGAAAGGCTGCATGCTTTATTACAAAGATAATGTTGCATTAATCGAGTATAAGTTATACCAAGAGCTTAGGTTTAAACCTAAAAGATGTGGAAGTAGAAGGTAATGCTATAATTTATTCGATTGTGTTAAAATCATGTTTATATTATCTATATGCTTATGATTATTTATATGTTGAGTTTTGTATATGTAGAGGTCCTTTTACATCCTTCCAGCATGAGATTACCATCAAGAGGGCTTGGAAGATTAGGTCCTCTAAGCGATTGCAGGACATATGCCACGATATCCACAAGGGACACATGAGGCTCTTGGCTGAATAATGCCACCCTCAAGTTGCAATGCCACTGGGCATCCAACCTAACCCTCAAGGAAAGGTTCGAGAAGGGCAAGAGCTGAGCCTCAATGAAAGGTAGGTAGCTACACACCGATGGGTCAAGCACCTAGGAGTGGACCCAAAAGCATCTGGTAAGACTTTAATCCTTTCACATTGAATATATTATTAATTTGCTACATTTGAATTGTATTAAATAGTATGTTATTATGATTTTAATGTACATTTCTACGCAGGCTAGAGAGTTAAATCGCCTTTCGAACCTGGAGGAACTATTTTGAAAGACCCACACCCGAAAGGGTGAGGGTGAGACAAGAAGGGTATGGGTCGACCCTCGCTCTAGGATGGCATATATTAGTCTAAATTCTGACCCCTTAGTATTTTATTTTTATTACTTTTTCATTTATGTCATAATTATTACTTACAATGTGTTTTATTTTTTTTTCTCTGTAACATTATAATACCCACTGGCATACACATGTCAGTGGATAAGTTCCTATGGCCCTAGAGTCCTCGGATCCACCCATGTTGCTTGGTCCTGAATTTCACTAAGTTTGGATCCTACACCTCCTTGGAGGGCTATATAATAGAGCCATATTTTTTGGATAAAAAATCCAAGTAATTATTCCCAAAAGAAAAATAAGTTAAAGAGTGATTTTTAATGAATTTTATGACACCTTTAAACATTTTGTTTTTTAGTCCACAAGTTTAGAAAATCTTGAAGATTTCTGGATTTGAATTAAAACCCAAAATTTGGATTTTGATTTATTGGGATTTTAATTTTTTTAGGATATTTTATTTGAATCCAAATGAAGGACATTTCCTTATTTACATTTATGTTTAAAGTTAATATTAACTTAACATTAAGAAATGTAAATAAGTGAGTATTGAGATAATCAGATACCATGTGACAGAAAAACAGAAGTTGGGGTTGCCTCACCGCCAGCGGTCAGGACCTCATAACGGTCACAGGGGGTGGGTTTCAGTGGTTTTGGGGTCTGAGGATCACTAGAATAGTCGTAAGTGACCAGCTTAGGACATGTAGACTCCCTGACCACTATAGCCATCATAGACCGCTAGCGGTCCCTCTAGAGTGTGAACAGGACCAAAACGACGTTGTTCCACTTTTAGCCCTTCCCTTTTTATAAAACCCTAATTTCTGGGTTCCCTTCATTTGAAGAAGCAGAATTGAGACCCTTATCTCTACAAACCCTCATTTTCTCTCTTTTCTTCAATCTCACTCAAATCTAGCTCCTCCAAATCATCAAGGTATGTTTATGTTGATAGATTTTGGTCTCTTTTCTTCCCATTCTTTCATATGCTTAGTTTGAGTTATTGTTTGTCTCCATTGTTGTCAAGTGGGGGTACTCCCCCAATGTTGTTAGAGTTATATTAGAGCTATCTAGAGGTTGTTAGAGTTTAATCTAGAGTTTATTGGTTGTAATGGCAGACTTTGGTTCTATCCTTCCTCCCTGAGTCTTTGTGGTGTTGGTGTTTCACGTTCCACTCTTCCGAATGAGTTGGTTCAATCATGTGACCTTTATTTTTGGTTATTAAAGTTATTTTCCTCATATTGTGGCATAATGTACAATGTTAGAGCATATTTCAAAGAGATTTTAGATAAATGTTAATTATGTCAAGTTTATGAAATCATGGTTTTCATTATCATGAAATGAATTATTTGAGACTATTTTAGAAAGGTTTATAGGTTAGTGATGATTTTGTTAAGTTGATAGAATTTGTACTTTTCAAAGAGCATGAAATTATATTTTCAGAACTCATGGGACCATTGTTGCTAAAATGATTTTTAAGAGTAGAATAATTATATGTTAGAATTTACACGAGAGGAGCGTAGTATAGAGTTTTAGAGAAAATGAATAAATATAGAGCAAGGTATGATTTAGCTTTTGAATAAATGTTATATGATTTTTTAGTAGTATGATTATAAACCTTAGTGTTTTAAGCTATGATTTTAGAATATCAAGTATATGAAAATATGTTAGATTAAAACATGAATTTAGAACTTTAGTTTTATGGTACCAAGAGGTACGGAATTTAGTATGATTCATAGCAACTGCCAGATACATATTCTGTGGGCTTGAAGTCGAAATGCTTGCACAAGTGGGTGATCCCTTGGGTTTGATTTTCACAGCCACAATTATGCTAAAGTCAGATTGCTAGAATTATATGAGTCTAGAACTCTCAGAGTACAAAGAATGTAGGGGTTCTTGCTCGCTAGGAAGAGAACTCGCACTCTTTAGTTATAAAATTTCAGTTTTGTTGATTTTATTTATTTTCAGTTGAGATAATAGTAAACAACCATGGAGGTAACAGTAGTAAATAGCCATGGAGTCAATATAGTAAACAACCATGGAGGTAATAGTAGTAAACAGCCATGGTGACAATTCTAGGAAACAGGACCTAATTAGTTACCCACAACTTGTCTGCTGGTTCGCTAGGGACCATAAGATTATAGATAGAAGCTCATGTTCGCCAGGGAGAGCATTACTTTTTAGTTGATAGACACAATTATTATATCTACGTATATATGTAAATATGAAGAATGTTTTAGAGTTTGTTTATTAATTATTTTCATTAGTATTATTATTATCATGTTTTTATTATTGTTGTTATTATGATTTCATACTTCCTGTTGTTGTTGTCCCATGAAGGGGATACAGGTGAGAATATACTCACTAAGTTTTAGATGAAACTCACCCCTCTCCTTTCTCTCATTACAGATATAGTAGCTGCTACGGGTCATTCCTAGCCACCTCTTCTCTAGTAGTAGAGATATCAGTTGGAGAGCTTCACTTTGGAGTGAAGTGTCATTTTATTGTTTTTAGAGTACTCCAATGTCATTACGGGTAGGGTCCCGCCATAGAGATATTTTATATTTTGTTTTACCCTGAATTAGATTATATTGTACTTGCATGATTATAGCTTTTATGGTTTTTAAAATCTGGATAGAGAGTAATTCAGGATATGTTGTATTATGACTATAGATTCAGAATTTGATTATGAAACTAATTATGATAATTTAGATTTCAAAGAGAAAATGAATTATGTTAGATATGAAGTTATGTTTGACTATGGATTTTATGATTTTAGTTTTGCATATAGAGAAGCTCAGAGGTTGCGAGGCTTACGTGGATAAGATCCTCACATGCCCTCACGTTCTAAGTCGAGTCGTGACAAACCTGAATATACAGGGATGTGGAGAGAGAAGACCCAGGACCAGACCTAGTATGGAGGTTGGGCCCGATGCTGACATCCATCATCCAAATGAGAAAGATATTTGAGGCTAGGTGGTTGGTGGCCCTTACAAGGGTCACATTTGTATGGAATGAGGTACTACCCTGATAGTAGGTCCCCATCCTCTACCATTGGGTCAGTCTGCAAGGGATGATGCCCTGCGGGAGTGTGTGCATGCCTTTAACTAGGAGTTGCAACAACAAGCAAGCTTTTCCAGAGCTCAGGAGCAGGTGACAAGGGGCACAGGAGTGGAGGACGACCTTAGAGAGATCCGACGCTGAAGGTATCCATGGAGCAAGGAATAGAAGGCTAAGAAAGAAAAATGTAAATTCAAGAGGATGCAGAAGAAGATTAAGACTGATGTGATAAGATTTTTCAAGAATTGAACATGCATGTCTTAGGATCCTCCAGTCACTCCCACCCATTACTGAGGGTGACTCGTCGATGTGGCCATGACTCTAATGGGTCGGATGACCACGACGCCAACAGTGCTAATGAGGAGTTGTTTAGCTAGTCTTTCTCTAGCTTTTTTTTTTTAATTTCATTTTGGATTTTTTTTATGTTCATTGTACTTTGTTTTTATTTTGTTCCAATACTTTGTTTATTGTATTATCATTTCATTATTTTCTTATTTAATATAATTTTAATTCACAATTAAATTATTATATAAATAAAAATATATGAATAAATATATAACAATTGGATAGTTTGTATAAATGAATCACACATGACAATGTAATCAGATCCAAAAACAAAAAAATATTACTAACGGGCAAACCCATAAGAAATAAATGACTTTTTTAAAATAAAATAAAATATAGCAAACCCGTAAGTAACTATTTAATAATTATTTTTTTAATTTTCAAATCATCAGGACAAGTAAAATCATCCGTCAGGAATATTGTTTCCCCAACAACCTTAATAATGCATTTAATATGATTTTACCAACTAACTTTTAATTTACACCCATTGATGTGCCTGCCAGGACTTACCAACAGGTTCCGTTACCCATTGGTAATATTACGAACCAAAAATTGATGACCCGTACTTGTCAATAAACCGTTGGTAATAATCGAATCCATCAATAAATTTGTCGGTATCTCTTGCATAGTCTAACTCAAAAGATTTACTTATTGGGTGAGACAGTTCTTAAACTTAAGTACCATATCCGGATATCATGACTTTCCGAATCTCCGATGTGAAACACTTTAACATGCTCTCTGATCCTTTATGTTGACATTGGTAGAATGACGGGTTTCAAACCTATCTAATATTTTATTTTTTATTTTTATTTTTTGGTAAGAAAGAGAGACGTGTTTTTGTTAGCACTAGAATTCTTCCATTACAAGTAACCTACATGAAAAAACAGATTCCGAAAGCTGCACCTCATGTTTTAGAGAATGCCCCATCTATGATTGCTTTGTTAACGATTATGACATCTTAGCCTTTGCCTACCAACAATACATGCTTCTCACGATTATTATGGGGTTTGCAATGTATATTCCGACACATGTAATGTAGGTTGACCTCTCCAACTAATTAATGACTTGGTTTGGCAAGTTATATTGAGGGAAACGATTCATTCCTGATTCATGCTCAATGAACGAAATACTTAAATACTCTGAGTAGAAAGAAAAATTATTTATCCTATTCCATTATTAATGACATATCAGTTATTATATTAAAAATATAAATAAAATGATCCACAAAACTAATGTAACAATTAATAAATAAATAGAATAAATATTTTTTGTTGCTTTTGGAACATCTAAAAATTTTTCATTGATAAAGATATGTTTTTTTCGATAACTTGAGAAAGGTTCGACGCCCAATAATAGTGGAGCAACACAATACACAAAGAGGACACAAAAATAACAAGCAGACACATACAATATGATGTTTTGACACCTATCATAATAGGAGAAAGAAGAAAAATGATATGCGTACATTATTTTGTACAACATATTTATAACCTACGTGAAAAAGAAACATGGTAGTGAGCAAGATGATCCAAATAGATGATGTGTATCTTCTGAATTCCTATAACGATCAACCTGACAAACCTCTTACTAATTTAAAATTACAACCACAATTGTATAAGTTATTTTTTACATAGCATTCAATGACTATTTAAAACATGTAAGAAAAAATTTGAATGAAGAGAGGAGTTTTGTGCACCCCAATTAAGAAGATTTATTATTTCTTTTTTGATAGGGAAGATTTATCATTTTTTAGCAAACATATTAACCAATTTTTTTTTTCAAAATACTAATATGCAAATGAAATATTTTGATAATAGCATAGAAATAGTTTTAATGGACTTTTTCCATCTCACAAATTAGAGAGTAAAAAAGTTTTGAATGTATTGAGTTTTTTATTTCTCTTATACAACAATATATATAGTGTGTGTGTGTGAGTTTAATTTTTATGAATGATGTAAAAAAATTTTACACATCACGCAATCATGTATTATCACATTAGAAAAGGTAATTAAGTTCTCTCATCCACTACTTGAAAAGTCATACAATGAAATGATTTAATTGGATGACAATATAAATTTTTTTTACACCTTCAATGCATAGAAATTAAACTATTTATATGTAATAGTTTTATATTGTCATCTAATCATATATTTTATTTATAGGACTTTTAACACAGTAAATAGTTGAGTTATACGCTTCTACATGATTATATATTAGTGTAACTTTTTCTTTAACATTTATGATACATATACATTTTATATACTTATATATGAAAAGTGGAAAAAGTTTCAGGGCAGCTGCCCCCTCAGCCCCAAGCATGTTATGCCTCTGACAGTGACAGTGGGCCATTTTAATTTTTTATTTTCCCAGACCCATTATTTTGTTTATATTTTACCTATGTTATATAAGTATATTATATAAAGATGTTATACACATTATTTCTCGAGAAAGAAAACATAGTCACTTAAAATTAAATGTCTCACTCTATGAAGGACCATAGGCTCACAGGAAATGTTACAAACAGAACACACTCTGGTCTCCTGCATGGCCATCAAAGACTGAGAACGGGACTGAAGGATAGCCCCAGCCGGACCACCTACCGCTTTAAACAAACTTGCATTGCATTTCACATGAGGTCAAATTGGGTGTATAGCAACACCTGTCCTGGTTCGTAGGCACGTATGAATCTGTATTTTTCATTTTAAAGTATTGTTATAGTGGCGAAGAATACACAAGCTAAGGAGTCATTTAAAATGTGAGAGATTACCAAAAAAAAAAAAAGTGAGAGTAAATATATAAAAGGCTAAAAGAATATGACAGAAGGGTGATAGGATTTTTAGTTAAAATAGTAAATAAATTATATAGTTAGTGGACGGGCCACGAAGGGGAAACTAAAATGTGACGAAAACCGTTAAAAATTTAAAATGACAAAATGCAATACTACTCAATATATCAGAATATTTTTACTAAGATTATTTTTGACATAATCAAGACCGTGGTTATATAAGTTGAAGTGCTACGGTCCGTTCATTCATCTTGTTATGACCAGAGACCCTGGACCCCGCATCTTGGGTTGGCAGGGTCACCTCCATTCCTAGGTTTCGGTGAGTCTAGGGACCTGTCCCTCTAGGGTCCACTAAGAATGTGGTTACTGGCTTCCCCAAGGACTGTTGGGAGTAAGGGGATTGGCCTCACTCCAAGTCCGCTAAGGGAGAAAGACATTGGCCTCGAGCTCTGAAGGAGCCCTTCACGAGCACAGGCTCTAATACGGGCATAAAAGGGACAAAAAGGGGAAGTCCAACAGCCTATGAAATTGTTCTGAACAGGACACCGTATAAAATGACATGCCAACTCAGCCCTAATATCTCTTCTTAGGGAAAGTCCAGAAGTATAAATAGGGAGGAGGCAAGCCCTATGCATGTAAGCTAATCATTTTCTTATACCATATTCCACTAATATCCTAAGACTTATTTTGACGTCGAAGTCCCTTGCAGGTACCCTTACCTGGTGCACCAACCATTGGGAGACGAAGCCAGCGTGGGAAAATATGTTAGATTTTTCATATGAAAATATAAATTCTTATTGTAGAGTTAATCTTTAATTAGATACAAATTATATTACTGCATTATATGCATATTTTGATTAAACTGGTGCTTAAATCAGTATGGAATTGCATAAAGACTTTTCCTTATGGATAGACTTCAAATTTGATCAATTTGACGGAACAAGTGGAACAAATTGGCAAATTGATCATGACTCATGACCAACACTTATAGTGAATTGTATGTTTCGGACTTACATACATGGCAATATATAGTCTCTTAATGGTGGTGGGTCTTGTCACTTACCATACGGGTCGTTTAATAGCACAACTCTCGGCTACTCATATTTCACATGTTTGTGTATCCACCGATCAACTAGATGGTTACCCATCATATGATATTTGACGCCAAACGGGGTGTTTCAACCTGCCTTTGGGACATGTTTCCATCGGCCACGTTAGGTGATTTGATGTAACTTATTTAGCTCTCATGGTTTGGTTGGTTTGCCAAGTGCCCTGCACCGCATGCACCTTAAACTATGCAACCTGGTCGATTATTACTACTACAACATCAGGCCTAGAATCGTTGGGTTGGTTTCTCAATTCTCAATGCATGACGCCACGACCAGAACACCCCATGTGAACATTTATGCTAGTTTTGTCATTTTTACTTGGTGAATATACCTTGCACCTCATCAGCATGCAATCACTTGTTGGTTAGCTCGCTTCAATAGAGAGAGTTGATTAGTGATTGATCCTGGAATTTTAGCCTGGGTGCATTTGTTTGTAATTATTTGGGCAAATAATCAATTTTTTTCAAAAAAAAAAATCACTTTTTCTATATTTGGATAATTTTTAAAAAATAATCAAAACTTCAAAAAAATCAATTTCCAACTTTTTCAGTTATATATAAAATTTTACTTTCATAATCACTTTATCAGATATTATAGACAATGATAAAAATGAATTCATTGATTTGAACATACAAGAGTTTCCTATATATATACAAGAAAATGGGAGCAACCTAGCAACTATACATTCAGTTGTAGTGAATAAAATCTAGAGTGTAACTGTAACTAGTATAATAAATCTGTAACTATCTTAACAATCGTTAGCTAATCTAAGTAAGTTAATTTACACACGTGATGAAGAGTGTGATATATCCTTTGAGTGTGATACTCCCCTCAAGGTGGGAGGTAGATGTTCTGAACTCCCAACTTGGATATTGCAGCTTGAAACATGGCAATAGGGATGGCTTTGGTAAGGATACCAGCAAGTTGATGTTTGTTGGGAACGTGGAAGCCATGTTATAAAAACCTCGGGCCCTTATCGAAAACCAGGTAAGGGTCATGAAACCGGTAAACCGTAGTTTGGATTGGTCCCATTGGACCTGTGTACCCGGTTCGACTTGGCCTTTTATATCAAAACCGATGACTCGGCAATTGCTGGGGGAGTTTTTTTTTTTTTTTTTTTTGAATCAGTTTTTTTTTTTGCTAAATGATGTCATTTTTTAAAATCTTAAAAAAATTCTAATCTAACTTATAGAAAAATGCAATAACTTTATTTGTATTGTCATAATTTGTGAGTTTGTGATGTAAAACTCTGAGTTTACTTATGTAATTATGTTTTGAATTGTCAATTGTGATTCATGATTATGAAATGTGAACAATAGTTAGGAATTTATATTATTTATTTATATTTTTGTATTTAGACCTCTTAAAGAGTGTCAAGTTGTTAATTAGCTATCATTTTATTGAATTTTATTCAACTTTTATATATTTTTATATATTTTTTTTGTATAAATCCGTTTTTACCATGACCCAGGTTAACCAGTCCATGACCTGTACCTTGAGTCGAATGGTTCCTTCTGATAACTATGCGTGGAAGAGCTTCAACCAGCCTTGTTGCACATGTTGGCACACAAAAGAAATATTATAAATAAACTGATAATTGAATGTATTATACAATTAAAATTTTATAAAAATAATTATAATATTGAAGATAACAAAGTTATTATAATTATGTTACCAAAGAAATATTATAATTAATGATTATAATTATAGTATTAATGATAATAAGAAAATCTTAGCACCCTTTTATTTTTTTAATTATCTTTATTGGATTTAATTTATATCATGTGTGTATTTTTTTTTTAATTTGAATTATGTTGCATTAGTGATCTTTGTTATTATGGATATTTGTGTTTTGAATTTCAAAGTATTTTGAAATTCTTTCACATTTTGAAAACTTTTTAATAAACCTTGAATACCATTTAAATTTCTGAGGAATGAGGAATGAAGATTGGTGATGAGGATGAGAATGAGGATAAGAAGTGAAATTCTAAATGAGGACAAGGTCGTGGGAGGAGGAGTTTTCAACTTCACATGTAGGGCTTTTAAAAATCATAAAAAAAAATCTACTCGTTTAACTATACCATATTTAATTTTTTACAACCTAAACATTCCAACTTATCAATTTCACAATTGTTTCATATTAACTTTTTTTGAAAAATAAGACTTCAATCTTTTAATATTAAAATATTTAAAAATAACAATCCCACAATTTACACTTCTTTGATAATGATACTAAGTATTTATTAATTATTTTAAAAAATTAAATAATTACATAATCTTTTTTATTGAAAATAATTGTGTAATTGATATACAACTATAATAATTGGGATGACATGAATCAGGATTAAATATGATTTTTTTACTAATTATAACACATTAATTATTAATTATAATATATATTTTAAAATTAATATTTTAATTTACTGAAAGTATATACAAGAAAAGGGGTGACAACATGGCTAGGGATGACCAAAAAACCACTGAAGTGGGTATGGTGGCAGGATTACCCACAATAGAGTTGTGAATAGGGACTTTTTTCTTCATGGGATTGAAGTCCCCGTTTGTTAAACAAGGCAGAGACGAGGATAATACATCTTTATTTTTTCAATTATCTATATTAGATTTGCATTATGTGTGCATTTTTTATTTTTTAATTTGGATTATGTTATATTACTAACATTTGTTATTATAGATATTTATATTTTGAATTTCAAAATATTTTTAAATTTTTATTTTTGAAATTATTTTAATAAATCCATGAATATGCGCATGGATTCAAATTTCAACAGAGAATGAGGAATGAAGACTTGTGACGGTGATGAGAATGAGGGTTGAAAGACAAAATTCTAAATGGGACGAGAGCATAGGACATATCCTCTCTCATGGATACCCATTGTCATCCCTATAAATGGTTCATGATATAATAAAATTATCTAATTATTCTCTTCCATTATTTAACAATTTTAACATTCAAAATGTGCAAAATTTTTATAAAATAGGCTCTTTATTGTTATAGGTCATCTATCGAGATTTTTTTAACCTTATAACCATGATATTCAAAATAAGATATAAAATAGAATGACACATTTATATTTTATCAATTTATTTAATTATTTAACTATTAACTTATTTTTAAAATAAATTTATATGATCATTTTTCTATAAGATATATTTAAATAAATTATTTATTTTCGATATCGATCAACAACCTATTTTTATTATCACTTCATGCATCACACGGGTCAAACTACTTGTGTGTGTGTGTGTGTATATATATAACAATTCATTTTTAAATATGTATATTTCATATGTCAATAAATGATTGATGATGCAAAAAATATAATATGATTTGCGGACATATGATTTATGTCTAGCCTAGTGATAATGTAATATATATAGGGAGTGGCTATTGAGAATGGAAATCTTCTAGCCCCAAATATTGTCTCTTTTCTTATCTCCCCAATCATCTACTGACACATGGAAGATACATATTATATATTTGGTAACTTATGAATTTTTAAATATATTTTGATTCTTATATTTTCACGTGATAATAAATAATTGATGATAAGAAATTAGATATCATTTAAGGATAGAAGATTTTCATCTGATTATTGTCACTCTCTTTTATTTATTACCACTCCCACTAACACTTCTCTTTATTAAATTTTATCAAAATATCCTTATTCTATTTTAACTAAAAGAATGACTAGTTAACATTAATTATTTATTAATTATATATCACAATGATAAAAAAATGTTATTGGTATTAATTTATAAATTAAAAATAATCTAATTAATTAAAAACATTTAATATTGCTCTAGGCACAAAATTTTACAAATATTTAGCATTAACACCTTTAATATAATAATTTATATTTATATAATTTATATATTGAATTATTTTTTAAAGCTTTCTTAAGACAATAGTTATCTAAACAATATAATAGCAAATTGTTTTAAAAAAAGTAAAAATAAGTGATTGTCAAAAAATCATGATATCATATGTTTATTTAATACTTTTAAAATGATATAAACATTGAATAATAAAATACCAATATATGTGCTGTATACTTCGATTTAGTAATTTATTTTCATATTTTTATTTTAAATTTTTTCTTAAAATATTCAATATTGTATTGCTTAGGTAACTATTGTATTAAGAAAGTTTTCAAAATATAATTCAAGATATAAATATAAATTATTATATATATTTTTTTATACATCTGAAACAAAAGGCAAAAGCGAAGAGAAACTAATGCCGAAGAGAGGAAACTCCCAAGGCGTCCCGCATGAGCACAGAGGTCACTGACCCAGCAGGGGTATCCCTGACTTGGGCCTGAGCAGACCCCTTGCAACTCTTTGGCCAGCCAATCCACTGCATAATTCCTGTCACGAATATTTGATCCGCGACCAGAATATATATATATATATATGAAGAATCATGATTTTGATCCTTGTCTGGTCACGTAATCATTTCATTTGAAATGCCAAAAGAAACGTTATAGAATTGCATAAAAAATCATTGACAAAATTAATTTTATTCAAGAAAGTAGTAAAGTTTTTATCCTTTTCATGATTGAATAGAAACCATTATGCAAATGAACATATATTAGAGAAAAGTATCAAGTGGAAGTTTTTAAATGAAAGTTTTCTTGTGATTTAGAAATGTAGGCTTTAAACATGGAAGAGAAAATTGGACCAGATTGGTCAGTCCTACTGGAACCGATTACCTCAGTTTGCAAGCTCTAAAAATTAGGGAAGTTAAAACCGATCAAGAACCTCAAATTGGAGAAAACGACAAGCTGGACCGGTTTGGCCGGTTTGGAACTTTTGACTTTTTTTTTTTCAAAATTTAAATACTAATATCTTGTGACAGTATAGAGCAAAAATGAAAAATATGGAACCAAAAGAGAGCACTAACAAAGATTATTGGGTTCTTCTCCTTCTCTCTATCATCCACAGACTGCTCATTAGTAACCTTGTTGGTAACTAACAAATATTGTTTTCAAATATTTTGTGATTGTTTTGTGAGGCTGAGACTAGAGAAATTTTATATGGATTATGTTTATTTTTATAGACCTATATATATATATTATTCCATTAACTCAATTGAATCTATTGGACCTCTAAACCTTTGAATCAGGACCTTGACCGTTTCGATGTTCGATCTAGTTTTTTCTTCCTTGGTTTTGAATGAAGAAAAGCGGTTTTAAGATAGTAAATACTCAAACTTTGATTGCTAGACGGAAACAAGAAAATTGGGTGTCGTTTGAATTATAAAGCCATTGACGACTTACGTCATGCTTTTATAGTTGAAATTGAGAGAGAAAAAGGGATCCATAATAGTTGCATTAACAATATGGTAAAATCAATTGCCCTAACATTATTCCATATTGTTTTCTTATCACATATTTTATAATTCAGTTTTCTTTTCTTTTATTTATTTATTTTAGTAATTATTTTTAATTCTTTAATTAAAATCCATTAATTTGATTTTGCCCAAATAGTTATTCCCTTAAAGTACCTGGTATTTGGCTTATATCTTTGTGAGAGCAATACTCTACTCATGAGCTTATTACTCTACGATCTGGTATACTTGTTGTCGCTTCAAATTTTTGCCGCCATTGCTGGAACAGTATTGATGTTATTCCTAGTTGACAGGAAACTTGATTGGACTCTTATTTATTTAAATTCTATTTAATCAGTTTTATTTTTGTGTTTTTTTATTTTATTTGATTTTTTACTAGTTTTGTTACGTTAATTATTAATTCTATTACAATTTTATGTTTTAGTTAGTTATGTTACGTTTTCTTGATTTTGATTTATTCGTTCTTCTTTTATTTCATTTTTGTTAGTTTCAGATTATTTTTTATTTTTGATTATTTATCGATTTACATACTTAATTCCTAATTTTCTGTTTCTTTTGTCTAGTTTATTTTTATTTTTTTTATTTTTTATTTTATTCTTTTATTTTATTTTTGTTTTTATTATTTTTCTTTATTTTTGGATAGTTAATTTTTTTAGTTTTATTTTCTTCTGTTTTCAATTTTGTTATTTCTATTAATTTTGATTTTGAGTTTTTTTTTTAATTTTAGTTTGTCTTCACTTGTTTTCTTTATTTTTATAGTTTAACAAGATGTGAGAGAATAATAATTGATCTACGAAAAAGTATTTAATTCCTACTCTTGAAGGATGTTCATCTAGGATCGTGAGGCTGCCAGTGCAGGCCAATAGCTTTGAGTTGAAGACTTCTTTGATCATCTTTGTTCAACAGAATTACAAGCAATTAGAAGTGGTTAATCCTAATTCATCGGCGCAAGTTCTAAGGTGTGATTTCTATATATTAGTGGAATCACCAAAATGGGTAGTGTGTTGCGGAACCATCAGTCGAAGAACAAGTTAACTTTGTTGGTGGCCCTCAGCGAAATAAGCCATATTACAACCCTTTTTTTTTCTTCCAATAATTATTGAAGTCTTCAAACAATGACTAAGGCTAGTGGAGAAAAGGTACAGTAAGAAGAATCGAAAATAATACACCAAACCTAACCATAACACTAGTACTTAAACACATTAATGTTCCATCAATAACCTTCTCCCATATTCCTCATTCAAACCAAATATACTCCAAGACTATTTATATCAAACACAGCCCCCTAATGTTGGTCATGCATATACCAACCTCCAAGAAGTTTCCATGGGTCCCTTTCAACATTGTCATCAAAGACATATAGAAAACTTTTGCAAAACATCTACACACCTGTAACATGTGATAGTGCACACCACTCCTTCCAATTTAACTTTATTTTTTGCAACAATTCATCCATGCTAACTACACCTTTATAAAAAATAATTCTATTCCTTGCATTCCAAATAGACCATATAACAACAAAAAATAAACCATCCACTTCTTTCTTGTACGACCCTTGTATAGAAAATCAAGCCAAATATCTAAGAATTCTTGTAGTTGGGAAGGCATAATCCAAGACAACCTCAAATCCCTCAAAATTGCATTCCAAATTATCCAAGTGAAAGAGCAATGTAAGAATAAATGTGTAACAAATTCATTTTCCATCTAGCAAAAAATGCACCTTAGATCAATAGCCTGAAGAATCCCAATTTTATGTAAAAAATTCTTTGTTTTCAATTTTGCTAAAAGAGCAAATCAAACCATCAATTCCACTTGAGGCAGCACCCAACCATTCCATAAATTTTGGAAGACATTGAACGCATCTAGTTGGCATCCACCTTCCACATATAGCTGTTGTGTGAATGATTCTACCGAGTAATCACCTTTTTGATTGTGCTTCCACACCCACTTGTCCTTAACATCTGCATTAAGAATTACTTGCAAAAGCAAAGCATTAAAGTTCTCTAAAAAGTGCTTCTCCCTTTCAAAAAAGTTCATTCTCCATTGTAAGTTTCACACCCACTCACTTCCACTCCAGAATCCACACTCAGAGATCATATGGTTCTTTTGAGATGTTACTGCATAGAGCCCCGAAAATTGATCCTTAAGTTTTTAGTCACCTACCCAAGGGTCTTCCCAAAACAATGTGTGCTACCCATTACCAACGAGAATCCACAACCCATTAACAACCACTTGCTCAACTTCCTTACTCATTTTCCAAATATTGCAAATACCATTCCATGGTCCACTCTTCCCTTTACAATATTGATCAAGAATTGGTCGAGAATTTTTTATCCAGTTTTTGAAATCACTACTTTCTTCCATAAATATTCCTCCTTAACTGCAAACCTCCAACACCTATAATCTTGGATGAGGAATCACCCAAATTTCTCTAGGGACAACAATAATGCACCCAAGCAATAGTTCAGGCAAGGTAATGTAAAGTACACTTGCTAGTGAAACTACTCCTCCATTGATGGAGGTTCCAAGGCAAAGTAATGAAAAGTACATAAAATTTAATCTAAGAACCAAAACTTAAAGAAGAAAAGAGGTATAGTGAAGAGAGGGTTTGGAGAGAGAGTTTAGAGGGAGATTGCCTAGGGCTTTGAGCTGAGCATAAAGTTGTAGAGAACTTATTGAATTTTTCAAAACATCTTTATTTATCTCAATTCAATCTCTATAAAGAAAGATATGGATTTTCCATTACGATTCTTTTTGAAAATCTCCTCAAATAAGCTTCAAAATTTTTCTATTTAGCTCCCAAAATACTTCTCTTGTAAATAAGCTCCAAGGAAGCTTAACGTATTAAAAAAGGTAAAAAACAACCTGAAACTAATAAAAACAAAATCTAATCGAACTAATAAAAACAAAATATAATCTAATAACCTAAATTATGAACAATAAAATCAATAAAAAAGGAAACTAACTAAGAAGAAAAAAATTAAGTAAATTGAAATATAATCAATTATTAAAAAAAGAAAATCCAAATATTCACAAAAATTGATTAAGATCACCTCTTCAACAACAAAATCAAAATTTGATAGGATTGTTGCTACGCCTAACAAATTGAGAAATTATTTTATGTCAAGTTGCACAAAAACAAAAATGTACTAAGGGACATAACTCAGGTCGTCTCTCAAGAAAATGTTACTAGTTAATAAGAAACTAAGGGAGGGTTTTAATTGCAAAATTAATTAAGCAATATAACAAAGAATTAATTCAATAAAATAAAATTACCAGGCATAAGGAGTTTTAGGCCAATGATTAGTTTCTCATTTACTCATAAAGATTAATTCAGGAGGCATTATTTTTATTAACCATACAATTACAAAACTAATAATGCAATTCAACTTAGCAACCATGCATGTAACTAACTAAAAATTTGGCTAACATATGACACTAGAAAATTACAATCATAATCTCTAAATGCCCATGCCAACTTAAATGTCAATCTCAATAACCTAATTCTCTACCAAGAATTAATTCCAGATCTTTTTACCAATTGAGCATATAGTAATCAATTAATCAATTTATGTTCAATTAGTTGCCCTAACTATATGCACCATTCACAATCATGAACATACACAAAATTAGGGTTGCTCTTAAAAATATAAACATATCAATCAATATGAAAATATTCAAGGAAGAGAGAAAGAAGAGATATTGAAAAGTCAAACCATAATTTGCATAAAAAATTAGAGTCTCAACATAATCCTTGAACTCTTGAAAATCCTTGCATTAGCTAGAGAAACTACTCCATTGATGGAGGTTACAAGGCAAAGTAATGAAAAGTGCAGAAAATTAAATTCAAGAACCAAATTGAAGAAGAAAAAAGGTAGGAGAAGTGAGGGTTTGGATAGAGAGGAGGGAGAGCTTCTAGAGAGAGAATGTTCAAAGTGACTGCCTAGGGTTTTGATCTGAACATGAAAATTGTAGATAATTTCTTGGGCTTTTCAAAATATCATTAATTATTTGTCTCAATTCAATCTTTGTGGAGAGAGATACGAGTTTTCTATTATAATGGTTTCTTAATTAAAATCACCTCAAATCAGCTCCAAAATTTTTCTATTAGCTCCCAAAATGCTCTCTTGTAAATAAGCTCCAAGCTTCATGCACCACTAATTGTAATCCCTACAAGTTATAAATACCAAACAAAGTGTCCAACAAAAACTCACTTTAACACAAAATTGGTGCATTTATGCAAGATTTACACATTAAACACAATTTAGGACTAAACAAGGATTCATGCAATTTTCTGGAACTTATGCTCAAATGAGGGCTAAAACACCAAGTGATAGGAGAAAAATATATACAATTTCACACTTATCAGGGACACATTCACCCTATTCAAAAACATCACCTTGAAAGGGGTAAAAGGAATCCTAATGTTTAACTTCTTGAAAATGTGGAATACATAAATTAAGAACTCAGGAGCGGCCTCTCCTACTCTATAATGACACACCCTATTAGCATTGGTGCAAGAGACATACTCAATCTTCTCTTCCTCTTATACAAGAAAACCTTACAACATAAACCAGACTATCCCCATATCATCGTCAAAAATTGAGGCCACTTACTTGACCTCAGCATAACCCAAGTATGCAAGTCATATGTCTCCTCCTCCACCCCATATTTCCCCTTCCCTAAAGAATGCACACCCTTTCCATTAGCAATTGATAAATAACTATATAGAGCAAAGGAAATGGGGGCTTAGGAAGAGGAAAGGAGCTTTCAGAAACCCAAAGAGAAGAAAATATCAAGGGAGAACAATATCACCTACCCTAAGGTTTTAATCATAAAAAGTCCAGAATAAAGGAAGTGGGAATAGAGAAATATCACCCATCAATTGAAATCGAAGAAGAACAGGAGTAAAAGTTGAGGTTTGACCAAAGTCCTACTTGTGACCTGGAGAATATGAGAGAGCAAAAAGCCTTGAAGCAACGAATGAAATGAACTTCTCATTTCAATTCAAACACTTTTAGTTTCCTCATTTTTAGTGAACCGCCGAAAACGTTTCCCACCAATTGAGATCATATTGAACCCTACCTCATCTAACGGTTAGGGCTAGTTACTTTAATCCAACAACCCATGCTTGAGCTATGATGGCAACTTAAAGATGATACGATTGCCCTCCATTCAAAATGTGTTAGGTTTCATGGCATGATTATCTATAATCATCACGGAGGAACTAAAAAGACACACTAAAACCATGCACGAGGCTCATATCAATTGAACTCACACATAGTCCTCTGCATATAAGCCTTGGCATGAAGACCTCATCCATGATTCAGCCTATGACCAAGCTCCAGGGCTATGTACTCGACTTAAAGTATGGGCTAGGTGCCTTGGCTAGTCCTTAGGAAGCTTGGATAGAGGGTCTCATAGGCCGACCACATGCCACACAATCCTTTCAAAGATCCTCAGCCAACTTAGCTCGAATCTCCCATTGATTAGGCGCGCTTCTAATTATTGCATAAATCTAGGACATATCTCCCCCTAGTAGTTACAACTATGGAGAGTATTTATCACCTCCTCAATCCCACAAGAATCCCCTTTATCTAAGGAAGCATAAGGGAGATCCTGCCAATTATCCAAGGGGTAAACTAGCTATATAAGGGACACAATGACCCTAAGTATGATTTAGCACATTACTTCACTATAATTCCTCCCAGGCTAATATCCTCTATTGAGTTAAGTATTAGAGTGTCTTTGCAAGTATCCCTTGTCCCTGACATATATGCTAGGAGGAGACCCACCTTCTTGCCGAACCAATGGGTAAGAACGCACAATGTTTTATTGAAAAAAAATAGTAAATCATGCTGTGCTATTTAGAAATAAGGTGAAAATATAGTTGATTTGTCTCATATTTGTTTCTTATTTTAATACTTGTCACACACACACACACACACACACACACACACACATATATATATATATATATATATATATATATATATATATATAATTGTACTATTTATCTCTTAACATTAACTAGTGCATTAAAATGTCGAAAAAATGGTAAGAGATATTGATGTGATTCAATGATATTTGCTCTTTAAATTTTAAATCTAAACATGTTTATATTCTTTGCAAAACGTCGTTTATTACATTAGTAGAGTAAGAAGTAATCTTCACAAGAAAGTAATAATCGTCAAAATGAAGTACATAATCATCTATGTTTTGGTTGATGTGATTCAAGGATCAAACCATGAAATGACGGAAAATATAAAAACCAAAAAAGTTATATCACAATTTAGTATGCTTTTATAGTGGAAATATTTTTGGGTACAATAGATAAACAGTACTACAAGAGTTGAATAGCAAGTTCATTGATCAAAAAATGAATTTATTAACTCTAAACTTTGATTTAATTACTATAAGAGTTGAATAGCAAGTTCATTGATCAAATAATGAATTTATTAACTCTAAACTTTGATTTAATTTTTTTAAGGATGCTTGCAAAATTTTCACATAGCTATATTGAAATAATTTTATGTGTTTGGGGTAAAAAGTTTGAATGCTTTACAAGCGAAAAAGAATATAATTTTAAGTGTAAAATTCACTTATAAGTAAAAGCTTATTTTATATTTTTTTTATTATATGCAAAAAAATGTACCAAAAAACTATAAGCAAAAAAAATTATTTTAGAATTTTAATTTTTTTTTCTCAAAATAACCATAAGTATTAGATGTTGCAAAATATATAAAAATATATTATTTCATATTGTTTTAGTAATTTATATTATACAAAGGTAATTTTTTATGTAATCTAAGCAAAACACAGTACTTTGAAATTAGTTTTAAATTAATATATTCAAACATAAATAGATTTTCAAATAATCAATTATATGTATACCTGGTTATTGAAATAATTTAATCTCACAATTAATCCAAAACACATTGCCATTGTTGTGCTAGTTATTTGTTATAAATTATATATATAATATGCAATTAACTTTAATTTGATTATCAATAAGAACTTTCGCCCCCTAAATTTGTGTTCAAGTTTCACCATTGAAAATATGACAACAAGGAATTTTAGGCAACAACATTCCATAAATGTAACAAATGACATCTACAAATGAACAAATAAGGATGACACATGATAGTCCAATCACAGGGTCAAAATCTCAAGGAAATCGCATGTACTCAATCCAAATAACACAAATCACCAAGCATGCAATATAAAATAAGTCAATGTCAAGCAAGTCCATAAAGTGCATGTGGTGTTAGCCTATGCATGTAAACTCTAAGATATCAAAGGAATAGTGTAAAACACAAATAAAATAAAACAAGATGCAAGAATTAAAACTAAAAATGAAAATAAATAAAATATAGAAAAATAAAAAAGAAAAATAAAGAACTCCTCATGGTGGGTTGTCTCCCACTTAGCACTTTACTTTAACGTCCTTAAGTTCGATGATCAGGATCCTCATAGAGGGTGTGCAACTTCAACCCACAGGAATGCCATTAGAGCCCCTAGATCCTTGGGGGCTTCATGGAGGTGCTTCAGTTGGTACCTATTAATTTCATAGCGATTCATGGACCTTGGGTTTCTAACTCAATTGCACCACTTGGTGCACACGGGTGACAAAAAATGGTTCCTTCCACGACTTCAGCCTCCTATTCATCAGTTTTGCCTGGGTATCATGCAGCAAGATCCTTCGCCCCTCACAATGCTTTTTTTCCAATATGGGCTGATTATGAAGCGCCTTTGAAACTTATGTATGTTGCTTGGGTGTGTACCTGTAACTCAAGCTTAGAACATTCTAACATAACAAATTCATCATATCCCATGGGAAAAGAAAAAGTAGAAAATGGGGGATGTGCATTCTTACTAAGGAAACTACCACATGCATATTTCACTAGGGAGTTAATGACATAAATGCCAAATTCCTCATGGGGAAATTTCATAGCATCATATAAGCAAAATTGGACTTTCATGTTCCCACACTCCATGGACAATGTGCCAACATAAACATCAATCATAATTCTAGGTTTTCAAAAAAGGTCTTCCCAAGATTAATCTATGTTGGCTAGCATCAATGTCATTTTCGATCTTAAGCACATAAAAATTAGCAGGAAATATTAAATCATTTACCTGGATCAGGATATCTTCCAATACTCCCTTTGGCCTAGTGATGCTTGGTTAGCAAGCTAGATGTGCAACCCGATGGGCTTGAGCTCTCCAAAATGCAAGGAGTGGTAGAGTGATTTTGGCATAACATGAATTCTAACCCTAAGATCATACATGACTTGCTTTATGTGCAGGTTCCCAATGGTGCAAGGAACATAGAATGTTCTTGGATCCTTGCACTTGGTTGGTAAATTGCTTAGCTTGATGATGGAGGAAGCATTTACCCCCATAATCACCTTATCCTTCTCACTACCTTTTATTCTCTTCCTATTGGTGCATAGATCTTTTAAAAATTTTGCATACTTTGGGATCTATTCGATTACATCCAATAGAGGTATATTCACCTCTACCTTTTGGAAGGTTTCTAGAGCTTTTGGATCTAATTTTCCTATAGTTGCTCTCCTAGGTTTCATCTTCTGAGGGAATGGCAGTGAAGGAGTGGGCTTCACATTGTGGTGCTCTCTTAGTGCTGCTTTGCTCAATAGAATGCTTTATTGTACCTGCTTGTCCTTGGCTGAGCGTTGTGATGCTCCTTTTGGCTTGCGGACTCACCTGAGGGGTCTTCCTGATGTAGAATCACTAGTTGGTTCTTCTATAGAGCGCTATAGAGCGAAACTGCTTTGGGGCTCATCTTTCTCTTATTGTTCTTCCTCTGGAGGCCTTGTCGCCTTTGGAATTTTCATCCTAAACCTAAGGGTTATTTGGCATTTCCCTTGGGATTTGACATGATTTGAGAGGGAAGCTGGAAGCCAGGGCCTGTAACTCTAATTATTTTTCATTTGGGTCACTTTCTTTCTCAGCTAGGCATTATCCTTCCTTATTTCCTGCATTTGTTCCATTATCATATTCATCATCTCAATTATAATGGGATTAGATGAGGAGGATGCAAGAGGGGCTTGTTGCCTCTAATGAGGTGCTTGGTACTTTTGCCGAAGGTTGGCCCTGTTGCTGAAAATTATTTCCCACTTCAAGTTAGGGTGATTCTTCTAGTTTGGGTTGTATGTGTTCCGAAATGAAAACTGGCCTGATTAGTTCTAAGGTTGACTCTAGAAAGGGTTTGTTGTTGCCAGCCTAGTGGTTTAGTTGTTTTGCATGTTGGGCACATATCTATGTGATGGTCAGTGGAAGTGCAAATCCCATATATCACAGGAACCACTGGCGTTCCTGCCTGGTTCACCATTAACAGCTTCATAAGCCCAAAAAGTGCCTGAAGGTTTGGGTCAACATTGGATTCTTTGGTTGGCTAACCTCATGAAGGCCCTTTTTTGGCTTGTGTCCTAAAACTAAACTATTGGAAATCTCCAGCCATATTTTCAATCAAAGCATGAGCATCTACCAATGTCTTATCTAGGAGTCCCTTTCTACTAGTAGTATCAATCATACATCTATCAATATGTACAAGACCTTCATAAAAATACTAAAGGAGGAGTTGCTCAAGGATCTGATGGTTCAGGTAGCTTGCATAAAATAGCTTGAAGCATTCCCAACATTCATGTACAGTTTCATCAGACTAACAGATTTTAGAGATTTCCTTTTTATGGAAGCTACTCGAGAGACAGGAAAATACCTCTCAAGGAAAAGTCTCTTCATCCCCATCTAACTATTCACAATCACATCTGACAAATTGAAGAACCTTTTTGCAACACCCTCTAGGGAGAAGGGGAATGATTTAAGGTTAACATTATCCACCTCCACCCCATTGATTCTCATGCCAGAGCATACCATATGCAACTTTTTCAAATGCTGGTGTGGGTTCTTTCTAGATAACCCATGGAACTTGGGCAAAGCATGAACCATAAACCCATTAAGCTCGACATCATTGCCAAGCCTATGGTAAGTAATTGTCAAAGGCTACTGGGTAAAATTAGGGGAGCTCCCTAAGTATCATGTTGTGATCTCCCATATTTCCTGGACCATATGAAATAGTAAACAAATGATCAAATCACTTAGATTGTTCCTCTTGTTGACGCCTTGCCTGTCTGATCCACCTTAGAGTTTTCTCAATTTCATAATCAAGAGGTAGTAAATTGCGGTAGAGGGAATGCCTAATACAAGGGAACAATTAAAAATAAAAAACTAAAAAGCAAAAATAATTAAATCTGAAATGAAATGAAATAAAATTAAATAAAATAAGTAAAATAAACAACTATGTTCCAATGCCTCGCGACAACGGGCCAAAATCTGATGGAGGCTATTGCAACTTTCTTAAATTAGAGTTAATTTTATGCTAAGTTGTATAAAAAGTATATTAAAGGGCATAACCTAGGTTATCTTTTAAGGAGGATATGTCACTTAGTTGGAAATTTGTAGGTTTTTAAGAATTCAAATTGAATGATAATGAATTTAGAATTAAAGGCACTAGTGCAATGTATTCCCAGGATTGGAACTAGTTATCACAGACCAAATATTGAACTAATTAGTGGCTATTAGTAAATAATTACTTGGAAATTATTCTAGTGATCGATTGACCTCTAGAAGTTGACCAATGCAAATATCTAACAAATGAGATCCCATTTTAATTGGAAATTTCATTGATTTGACGCACCAATTGCTATGCCCTAACTGCTAAGAAAATTAATTATAATGTTCCCCTTTAAACATAAACTAATTGACCTATTAATTTATGCCCAAAGGCTTTCCCTAAATAACGATCACTAATTTTGTTATTCTAATAAAAATTGTAACAATCACAACAATAATTATAACAATAGGAACTAAAGAACATTGAGAAAACTAATGCATTCAATATAAAAGGGTCTCAAACATCATCTCAATCCATCCTAAACCCTTATACTAGTAAGGAAATCTATTCTTTTATCTTTGGAGGATTACAATAATGAAAATAAAAGAGTATCTAAAGACAATAATAAGGATCCTTATCACAATCTCCAAGAACAAAGCAGATTCACTAATCAAATCCCTAGAGAGAGAAAATAAAGTTGTAGAAAGAGAGAGATAGAGAGAGTCCTAGCTGCCAAAATTCTAAGTCAAAAACTAGGTTAAAAGTCTGTATCAATCCTTTAAATACCTCTCTAAAATAGCCCAAAGTGGGGCCCAAAAATAGATTAATTATTTTTAATCCTATCATCACACAAGCGCTGCAGTGCTAAATGAGTACTTCCTGTGCTCGCCAAACAGGAAGCTTGAGCTTGAATTCTTGGTATTTCTGAGCACTGGAGTGCTAAATGAGCACTGCGATGCTAGGCTGAGAGTGACTTATTCCAATTTTGCTCCTTTGTGCAGCCCTTCAGCTCTAAGCTTCTGCCAAAGAGTTCCCAGCCTTGTTCTTGACACTCTGCACTTAATCCAAAGCTCATATTTACAAAACCGTACTCAAAGAGACAAGTTAAATGCAATAGGCTCCAATACAATAATCATCCTAAAATTAGTGCAAGTCAATGATTCTATAAAAAAACACACAATGAGGACCAAGTCAAAAATCCTTATTATTTATATCAATTACTTAGTGAAACTTATACAAAAAGCTAAGGTTTAAAAGTAAGATAGTCAAGGAAATTGCTTTAACTTCACGTCATATCAGTAGAGTATAATAGAAAACAATCTTGTCATTTATTGTTGTTTATTTACTTTCTACTTTTTCCTTCCTCAAATCACTCTCTCCTATTTGATCTTTTCCTAAAATCACTCCTATACATAATTTCTTTCCTAGAATTACTCTTCTATAATTATACGTAGTTCTCGTATTACTATTTATAAATATGTAATCAACATCAATGGAAGGTATCAGAGTTTATTTGCTCTCAATATTATTCTTTCTTGGTATCAAGAGCCTTATAGCTCACGCCATGGCCTCCTCAGATTCGGTATCTCCAGAAATTCCCTTTCCACCTTTTGCTCTATCAAGCGGAAGAGGCAACTATCGCCTGTGGAAGTCATTAACGCTGCCATTATTGAAAGGCCATAAATTGGATGGTTACATTCTTGGCACTAAGAAATGTCCTGAAGAATTTATCCTTGATGAAAGTGGCAAAAAGGCCAATCCAGACTTCAAGAATGGACCTCAATAGATCAACTTTTGCTCAATTGGCTATTCAACTCTATAACTTAAGAAATTGCAACTCAGTTGCTTCACTATGAGTCTTCAAAACAGCTTTGGGAAGAAGCTCAAAGCTTGGCTGGAGCACATACAAGGTCTAAGATCACACTCAAAACCAAGTTCCAGAGAACCAGAAAAGGAGGATTGAGGTTGGAAGAATATTTGAACAAAATGAAGGAAATTGCAGCTAATCTTGCACTCGTAGAAGTTATTTCTCAACTTCAGACTAATCGTTCAAACACTTTCTAGCCTAGATAATGAATACAACCCAATTGTTGTTCAACTATCAGACGAAGAGCATCTCAATTGGGTTGAAATACAAGACCAACTCCTTACCTTCTAAAATAGATTGGAACACATTAGTAATATGTCCAATCTAAGTTTGAATCCCTCCACCAACATTGCCACCAAAGGAGACAACAGAGGAACCAAAACCAATACTCATTGAGGATGGAAAAGAACCAATTGGAGAAGTTCCAGGAGCGACGCACGTGGCAGACATTCTAGAGATAGAATCATTTGCCAAGTATGTGGTAAGCCTGGTCATATTGCTTCTCATTGCTATTACAGGTTTGATAAAAGCTACATGGGTCAGTCACAGAATGAAGGGAAATCAAAAAAATCTGGAGGTCACAACTACAATGCATACATAGCGTCACTAGGTACTGTGCAAGATCATGATTGGTACTTTGACAGTGGAGCTAGCAATCATATTACTCATGATCCAAACAAACTCAATGATTTCAACAGTCATGATGGTGAGGACCACTTAACTGTTAATGGTGCAACTCTAAAAATTTATGCTTTTGGTAGTACTACCATTAATACGTCTCAAAGGTCTCTAAACCTTAAGGACGTCTTGTATGTCCCAAAAATTACAAAGAACCTTTTGAGCATATCTCAATTGACCTCTGACAATGATATCTGTTGAGTTTAATGACACTTCCCGTTTTGTGAAGGATAAATTAACAAGGAAGGTTCTAGTGGAAAGGAGAGTTAAAGATCGTCTATATCAGCTGCCTTTTGTATTAGAAAATAAAAATCCTAACATATTTCTAGCAATAAAAGAAACTTGGCATAGGAAGTTTGGACACCCCAACAACAAGGTGCTAAGTGAAATATTAAAAAGTTGCAATGTAAAGGTTCCAACTCATGATGACTTTAAGTTCTGTGAAGCCTCCAGTTGGAAAAGCTCATAATCTACCTTCCAAAATGTCTAATTCTCGTGCCTTGGAACCCCTTGATCTAATACACTCTAATGTATGGGGTCAGCACCAATAAACTCTATGTTGGATTCAAATCTTATGTTCACTTTATTGATGATTATAGTAGGTTTACATGGATTTATCCATTAAAGCAAAAATCTGAAGTGTTTCAATTTTTTGTCCATTTTAAAAATTTTGTTGAGAATCAATTTAACAAAAGAATTAAAGCCTTCAAATGTGATGGAGGTGGAGAATTCAAAGCTCTATATAAACTAATACAAGAGGTTGGAATTCAATTAAGAGAGTCTTGTCCCTACACCTCAGGACAAAATGGGAGAGAGAAAGAAAACATAGACATGTTGTGGAACTAGGCTTGACTCTTCTGGTACACCTTTACATTATTGGTGGAAAGCCTTTGCTACTAGTTTTCATTATTAATAGACTACCAAGTCAGATTTCAGAGAGTAAGTCTCCATATCAATTGTTGTTTAATAAAACACCAGACTACAAGGCAATGAAAACCTTAGGCTGTGTGTGCTATCCTTGTTTAAAGCCTTACAATCAACACAAGTTTCAATTTCACATATCAAGGTGTGTTTTTCTTGGCTCCAGTAGCTCACACAAAGGTTATAAATGCTTAAGCTTTCCTGGAAGGGTATTCATATCCCACCATGTAATGTTCAATGAGCAGCACTTCCCATTCCATGAAGGCTTTCTCAATATAAAAAGGCCTGATGAAATTATTACTAATCCTGTTGGCTTTGAGTATCCTATTAGCACTGTAGGTTTTGAAGCAACTAAAGGCTGAAGAAGCCACTCCAATATCCAATCCTTCAAGAAGCAGAAGTAGCAATGATGTATCAGTTAGCAAAAATAATTTCAATAGCAGTGAACATGCCTCAGCACCATAGACAATTCCACACTTAGATTGTGATACTAGCAATACCATTGAACCAATCAATACTGTGTAAACAAGCAATCGACATCAGATGGTGACCAAAAGTAAAGATAGCATTTTCAAGCCAAAAATACCATGTGTAGGATCTCCAGAGAAAGGCTAATGAGCAAGAACCAGAGAATGCAAAGAATGCTCTAGAGAGACCAAATTGGAAAATAGCCATGTTGTCTGAATTTAATGCCTTAATGGCCAACAAGACATGGACCTTAGTACCTTTTAGGGAAAAATGTTATTGACTGCAAATGGGTGTTTAAAACAAAGTATAAGCCTAGTGGTGAAGTAGAGAGAAGAAAGGCAAGGTTGGTGGCTAAAAGGTTCCAACAAGCACCCAGACTTGATTATGATGAAACATTTAGTCTAGTGGTCAAAGCAAGTATAAGGATCATTCTATTAATTAGTGCATTACAATTGGGAAATCTGGCAATTGGATGTAACAATACATTTCTAAATGGAGAACTCAAAGAAATTATCTTTATGAGGCAGAAGGTTTTGTAGATGCAACAAGGCCACACCATGTGTGTAAGCTCACTAAAGCCATCTATGGCCTGAAACAGGCTCCAAGATCATGGTATGACAAGCTGAGAGTAGCCCTACTCAATTGGGTTTCAGAAACACTAGAAGTGATTCGTCCTTCTTTGTCCTCATGAGTAAGAATCACATTACCTTCCTATTGGTTTATGTTGATGATATTATTATTACTGGTAGCAATAGACATTTTTTGAGCTCAATTATACAAAAACTAAATACCGTGTTTACATTAAAAGACCTTGGAAATTTGCATTATTTTCTGGGAATAGAAGTAACCTGGATAAGTAGTATTTATCTGCAACAAACTAAGTATGTATTAGACCTCTTAAAGAAGTTTAGCATGGAGAATGCCTCTTCTTGTCCGACACTTATGGTGACTGGGAAGATCATATAAGTAGAAGGAGACTTAATGAGCAACCCCACTGAGTATAGAAAAGCAATTGGTGCCTTGCAATACTTGACAAACACTAGGCTTGACATTTCTTACCCTATAAATTGATTGAGTCAGTACATGCAAGCTCCAACAACACTTCATTGGCAGTGTGTAAAGGGTATTCTTAGATACCTAAAAGGAACAATATATTATGGGCTGCATATCAAACCTTCCTCAGATCTTGATGTCTTGGGATTCTGGATGTAGATTGGGCCACAAATTTGGATGACAGAAATCTGGAGCAGGCTCCTGTGTGTTTTAGGTGAGAGTTTGGTAAGTTGGTCATCTAAGAAACAACAAGTAGTGTCTAGATCAAGTACTGAATTAGAGTATCATGCACTTGATGATTTCGTAGCAGAAGTGGTTTGGATCAGGTCCTTATTACCAGAAGTTAGAATGCCTATACCAAGAACACCAATTCTTTGGTGTGACAATCTCAGTGCGAAGGCTCCAGCATCTAATCCAGTTTATCACTCGCGAGCTAAACACATAGAGGTGGATGTCCATTTCATAAGAGATCAAGTATTAAGCAACAAAGCCACTATTGCCTATGTTCCAAGTTCAGATCAAATAGCAGATTGCCTTACTAAGGCATTGACTCACACACGTTTTAATCAGCTACGAGACGAGCTAGGAGTGGTGAAGCCACCTTCCAGCTTGAGGGGGCAGTTAAGGAAATTGCTTTAACTTCACATCATATCAGCGGAGTATAATAGAAAGCAATCTTGTCATTTATTGCTGTTTATTTACTTTCCACTTTTCCTTCCTCAAATCACTCTCATGTATTTGATCTTCTCCTAAAATCACTCCTATACATAATTTCTTTCCTAGAATTACTCTTCTCTAACTATATGTAGTTGTCGTATTACTATCTATAAATATGTAATCAACATCAATGGAATGTATCAGAGTTTATTTGCTCTCAATATTATTCTTTCTAAGATAAGTGGCATAAATACCCCTTATCAATCACCTTAAATTTCTTATTGGAATTTAAGATATTTAAATCCAATCTTTGGGTGAAAGGTCATATAATTAATTTACTTTGAGAACAGACAACACAAGTAAACTCATTAAAATGAAGAATCTTCTGGTTCTTCAACAAATGCTCATATGAGTTTTTAGTAATTCTTTACATCATTTTTGCTTTAGGATGTCCAAACTGATCATAGCAAAAGATAAAATCATTTGGGCTAGGAAACATCTGGTTTACGATAGCATATGATGATTCAATTGTACTCATATTAGTATTATATACTAGAAGAAAGAGCAGGCAAAATTTTCTAATGCAACTTTCTTACTTGAAGCATAAGTTGTGATATGGAGGTACTCACTATTTTCCTCACTCACTATCATAGTATGATATCCATTTCTGAAATATCTTTGAGACTCATCAAACGTCTTTTATTTTTGTAGCTAGTACATAATCCTTTGTGTTTCTTCAGGAAACAAAAAATAGCTCTCATGGAGTATTCATTCATCTTGTACCAAGAATGGTATTAATATTTCTAATTAATTTTGTTTATTCAAGAAACATAGTAGTAGTTGTTCTAGAGCCATCAATCATATTCACACAACTAACCATTGTGTTAAGATTTTATTATCTCATTCAGGATGAATAATAAAAAAGATCAAAATATGTCATCAAAGTGTAAACATATAATGTAAGTGAAAAGAAATTTTTCATGCTTAATTACTTTTCAAAAAAAAAAAATAGTAACAATCATGATACGATGGTGATATAAATACATGTATCATAATTATCACGAAAAAATCAGCATCATATATTATTGATAGTGATATAAGAATCAGAATAGAGAATGAATACACACGTAGTGAAAAATAATAATAGAGAAAATGAATAATGCAGAAGAAGAGAAAATAATAGTATTGATTATCTTTAAGAGACACTCTAGAATTGGTTGTTTTCAAAGAGACAATTTGTCCTGATAACGTGTTGTAAAAAATAAGAATAGAGAGAATGAATATTGGCGAAGGAGAGAGAATTATCTTATTGATAATCTCAAAGGTATATATATGGAGCATTCATAGGGCTATTTATAGCCAAATAATGAAAGATATGATATTACATTAAATCATAATAGATTCTATCTAATCTAATCAAATCTTAGCTGAATCAACTAAAGATATGGACATCCATCAAAGAATAATATTTCATAACAAAAATGTGATATTTTCTAATATTTTTGCCAATAATGTAAGATATCATATATAAATATCAAATTAAAATATATCTTGTTTGATGAAGAAACATGTTAAACCCAAGCTAGAGAGATAGAAAACAACAGTACAAAACATAGAGATTTTCAAAAAGGTATAGAAGGAAAAAAAACACAACCAAACCATATGAAAAATAGAGCAAAAAGCAAATAAACAAAATAAAAGAACTGGAAACATCATAGGAGGACAAGAATAGGATTTAACCAAGGAAGAGAAAATTAGACCGAATATCGAATTGGTCAAGGTACTAGTTCAAAGATTTAGAGGTCCGGGTTTAAAGGTTCAATTGGAATATAATAAAAAATATATATAAATATATACATATGATTAATTAGAATATAAATAAATATATTAAATAATTAACATTAACATAATCAACAAAAGAATATTCATAGGTCTGTAAAAATAAACTTAATCTATATAAAATTTCTTTAGTCTTAGTCTCGCAATACGGTCACAAAGCATTTAAAAACAATATTTGTTAGTGACTAGTCAGGTTTATGGTGAGCAGCCTACGAATGACGAGAGAATAATAATAAGTATAACCCAACAACTTTTATTAGTGCCCTTCTTTGGTTCTATGTTTTTTTTTTTTTTTTGCTCTGTGGTTGCCATAAGATATCAGTATTTAAGTTTTGAAAAAAAAAAGCTTGAAAACAAAATCAAACGGTAAACCGTTCGGTTTGCTAGTTTTCCCTAGTTTTGACTAGTTCTTGACCAATTTTGACTTCTCCCGATTTTTGGAGCTTAACCAACTGGCCAGGTGATCGATTCTCGGTCAAACTGGTTAAATCGGCTAGTCCGGTCTGGGTTTCCCTTCCATGGATTTAACACATACAACTTCAGCAATGTCATCAAGGTCAAGAGGGAAGCTGAGAGGTATTGCTCCATCGAAACAACACATACTTTTCTAGCTGCAATTTCTTCGAATATAGGCCGCGTCATACTCCCTATGCATGCTTCACACAATAGCAATGTATGAATGTATATGCAGTATAGGACACATTGTTATCATGTTGTTCCATCTTCATCAACAAAAGGAGCATGTTTTAGCCTGCATTTACGTAAGCTGCTAACCTAAAAAACCATGACCCAGACATAGCATTTACATGTCAATAGTTCCCATTAGTGATTCATGTTCATATAATGACCATGAGCATGATAAAATTGTGAGATAGCAAACCAAAAACAACAAATTACCATGATGAACTGGAAACACCCAAAAGTTAGTGATTGGAGAGAAAGAGAGTTCAAGTCGCACTCTGGGACACTTAACTTAGATCATGGTTAAGCCCCTTTGCTAGTTAGAACCCTCCCTGGGTAGCCCTCTTTAGTTGGCCAACTCTCAATGAAATCACCAATTTTAATAAGCATAAGTCCTTAGGAGACATAGCCTAAAAGCTAGCCATTGGAGTGGAAAAGTCTAATTCCTTATAAGACCTCCTTTTAAAGGTAGCATCCATGATGTGAGACTCATTACAAATCATTTTTTTGCACCCACCAAATAGTTCAGTAGACAACATATAGCAAAGAGAACTAATTTTTTTTTTTTATGAAATCCTTTAAATAAGGCACAACAGGCTTCATAGAACCAATTAGGAGCATTTGGTAAATATGAAGATAGGTTCCACAAATTTAAGCATTTATTCCAAAGACTAGATGATACCGAGCAAGAGAAAAATAGATGGTCCAAAGATTCCACCCTGGATGAGCGAAGAGGATAGATCACCTCATTCATAGGAATAAATTTTAATCTACAAAGCCTGCCATTTATGTTAAGACAACCCAAAATAATAAACTACATCAGGAGCTTAGCATGGGGAGGGGCAACCCCTTCCATGAATGCCTTCTAAAGATACATTCACAGAAAAAGAAGAATAGGAAAAATACTAAATGTGTTGTAACTTTATAAGCACTCATCTCTTATTCCTTCCACAGATGTGTTTTGGTTTATGGATAGCATGACTTCAAACCATAGTATTAAGAGCGGAAGGACTAGCCTGTTCAACCAGAAATTGAAAATGATCACCTGGTTGGTTCTATCATTGAACCTGTTTTGCAATTGAACCGGTATGAACTGGTCAAACCAAGTGAATCGTGGGTAAACCCAATGTCTCCAAGAAAATTCAGAATTTTCTCAAAAACATCAAATGTGGGGTTCAAACCTCTTCCTGCTAGAAGGGGAAGGAGGCGCCACTTTCTACTATTAGGCTAGTCAACTTTTAGTGTTATGTTTCATTTTTTTTAATATATAACATATATTTTATTACATTAAATTGTATTTTTATATATTAATTTAATTATATCCATTCAATCAATTCCACCAGTGACTCAAATTACCAGTGACCCAATGCCTTGGTTGAGTCAATCACCGCCGATTATGAAAACTATGCTTCAAACAACAATTGTTCTTTCCAAGAAAATAAGTATCTCCTTCATTCCAAACTCTACCTCCAAATGCCCGCTTTCAATTATCCTATATCAATAATATTGCTTTGTTTATGTGTTGATAAAGTGAAAAATTTAGAAAATATGTCTTTTAGCCATTCTTCACCAACTTGTTTGTCATGTAGGAACCATCACATGAACTACTTCCCTCCGTCCATTCCAAGAAATTGTGTTGACTTCATTACCAAAGCTATAAATCATGGTTGGAGCAAATCACCCTTTTCGTGAAGCATTGATCCCATTCTAATCTACTCAATCTCAAGGTATTTCTCAGTCCTCGAACCAATTTCATCTTTTATTCCATTTTCTTTTCTAGATCATCACCCTAAACATGAAATTCAATTCTAGTGTTTTTCACATAAGGGAAAAAGAACAAGGCTTAGCAAAATTGAACCCAAGGATAAAACAACAGTAACAAGCTCAACGACTTGTCTGATTGTGCTATCTTCCACGCGCTTTTCTTCATGGACTCCAAACAAGCAATTCAAACATGTATCTTGCCCTGAAGATGGAAAAACCTTTGGAAGCACTTGCCAACCCTAATATTACACTCCTTTAACTTTTGGACTTTCAAGAGCTTCATCAAATTTTTTTTCTAGGCTTCTCTCACTTCGCAATGGCTTTATTGCACTTCATAACATAGATTTCGAACAACAAAATTGTAGGCAGAAAGGTGCACAAGAAGGGGGGTTGAATCGTCCAATGCCTTTTCTTTCCTTTTCTTTTTCTGAAAACTTAGACAATATACTATCAAGTATTAAACTTGAAATGCAATAGAAACAAAGTTAGTTACGTAGAAAGTAACTTTCTAATGAATATATATAAAATACGTAAAAGCAAGTTTCCAGAAAATGCAAAGCAAAGAGCATAAAGCGGTAAATAAAGGAGAGTTAAGGGAGAAGAAAATACTGCATAGGTGTTTTTATACTAGTTTGGTTAACCTGCCTATATCCAGTTCTCAACCAGTTGAGTTCCAGTAAATCCTTTCTCAACCTGAGAAAGTTGGATAGTCTTTAAGTAGCCTTCCCAAGCTCTTACAAGTGACTAGTAGCTCACTCTCCTGTCACAACCAAGTAGTCTTTGACTAGCCTCTCCAAGCTAACGAGTGACCAATAGCTCACTCTCCTGTCACACCTGAGTAGTCTTTAACCAGTCTTTCCAAGCTAACACCGTGACCAGTAGCTCACTTTATTGTCACATTACAAGTAGTCTTTACTTAACCTCTCTAAGCTAACTCATAACGATCACTCCTGGATCGGGATTAAAAAGGTTTGTGTTTGGGTTTGACACCCAAACTAACCAACACTTAAGTTTTTATAAGATGAACAATAATAGACCTGGAAAACTTGAATGACTTCTTTCTAACAATTCTTCTTAGGAAGACGTAAGATCTATTAAGAACGTAGAAAGAAGATTTTTACAAGTATGAAATTGATTACGAGCAGGTAACGTCTTTAGAAAAAATGAGGAGAAAATTTTTTAGCATTTCAGCACTTCTTCTATACAAAAGTCTCTTTGATTTGAGGCACAATATCTCTATTTATAGTTGATATACATTTATGATCGTTGCCCTTGATCTGTTTTCTAAGTGACACATATTGATCTTCTTTTTGTGTCTTGGATGTCTTGGAAGATGGTCTAGAGGAGTAGCTTAGTGTTGTTAGAGTTGTAGAAGCCGTTGTAAAATAGAGGTTTCTGAGGTCACCTTCAAAAACTACTTTTACTTTCTGAATAAGGTTTCTGAACTTTTCCTTCTAGAAGCTGGGATAGTTAATCAAGTTGACAAAAGAGATGTCATGACAATCTATGACGGGTTTGACTTTAAATTTGAATATCAAATTTTCCTCATTTCCTGTAAAGTGCACCGTTTTATTGTGAAACGTGTTTCTAAAGTGCAATAACGGTTTCTTGATATTTCTTCGATCTTCCGTCTTCAATTAGAGCTTGTAAATGATGATATGATTGCGTTCATGATGATTAAAGGTTGTAATACACACCTGCTTCAAAATTGGATTGAAATCTTCACTTGAAATGTATTTTATGAAGTCGCGTGCTACTTTTTGAATATCTGAGCCTTGATTTCTTGTACTTGAAAATTTTCTTCAATTCATTAAGCATATGTACGTTCATTCCATGATTTTTTTTTCACTTTCACTAAGTCCTAATCTCTTCAAATGTGATTAAACATATTTACATATGTCATGTGAAAAATATTTACGTTTTACGAACCATGTATGCTAACGTAAAAATTTGTTTATTGCTTCAAGAAACTCAAGAAAAACATTAGTCCTTCTTTAAAATATTTTCTCAAAATTAGTTGTGTTATAACTCAAAACATTTTGTATTAAAGCTTTTTGAATGGTTCTAGAACTAACAACAATTGCATGAAGCCTTATCTCTATAAAAGGATAATCAAATATGAAATTTTACACAATGTGCAGAGATTAGGAATATTTGTAAAATGTGACGTGGATCACATTCCACAATGCATTTTCTCGTGCAAGACTTCAACTTATCTTAAGCTATTGATTTGCACTATGAGTCACCTTTACGAGTGCACACTTACCACGAGAGTCCTTGAATTTGATGGCATTAACCAGCTTGCATCTTCAACATTACGCATTTTGTGCAAGTGGCAAGGACAAGGCTACAGAATCATTTTCAGTGTGTACCAAGATGATAAATTTGATTATTGATATTGTACTGTTAGAGATGCGAACATGCTTTACATTTCAAGCGCCACACTAGTTAATTTCACTGTGTTCCGATCATTGTGAGGATTGTTTACAAAATTAAACTTTTCAATATTTAAAAGGTTAAAATGTATTTTACCCTTTTAAGTTTTAGGTCATGTGCAATTTACACATTGAATTTTCAAAACGTATATCGCGACACTCTAAACTTTGCAAACAATGCACAACTTTAGGTCATAAATGTTAAGTTGAACACAATAAAATAATTAGGGGGTTAAGTGCTCATGAGAATACACAAACAAGGTTTCAGGTTGCAGATTAAAAATCAGGAGAGTTAATTGCACATAAAATCATACCTTTACAGTTGCCAAAATTATGGGTAGAGCTTTGCATTGTTTGCAAAGTTTGAGGTGTCGCAATACACGTTTTGAAAAGTCAAAGTGTAACTGTACATGATCTAAAGTGTACAGGGGCAAAATACATTTTACCCTATTTAAAAGAATTTAATTTTGATACACTGATAATGTAAAAAAGTTTTATATCGTCATCCAATCAAATCTCTCCATTTGCATGACTTTTTAAGTAATAGGGGTAGAAGTTAACTATATTTGCTGATGTGGCATTATATGATTGAATAACTATGTAAAACTCTTTTATATCGTCAGTGCATCAAAATTAATTCCTAAAATGATATGGTTATTTAATTTACATTTGAATATGTTTTTTAAAAGTTAAAAGTTTACATTTAAGCTAACATATACACCATTAGCACAAAGTAAAAAACAAACCAAGAGTAAATACCCAATGTGATCCTTCAAGAAAATTGCATATTATAATATAGTCCCCTAAAAACGAAGCATATCCCATGGTCCTTTAAGATATAAATTATAAGATAAGTTAGTGCCTTTGTGAAGTTGATTCACAAAAGCTTAATAAAATTGCATGTGATTTGTTAATACAGTGATATTGGGCGTTATCAGACGTGTGCAAAATGACATTGTTTTATTGTAGCCCTGACAAAAAGAGATTGAGAGAGGATTGTGTCTCAATTTGGTTTAGATAAAGCTTCAAGTAAAAAAAAATCACTTTTACCACTTTGATTAAACGACGTCATTTTGGTAAGAGAAAGATGTTCCAAAATGTTGTCATTTTAACTGTAACCAATAATATTATGACACGATATCATTGTCCTGTATCACATATGACTCTATTAAGGGAGAACTAATAGAGGAACTAACGTGTCTAACTTTTACAATCTTGATGGATCCTGGAACGATTTTTTTTTGTTGAGGAATTAAATTTTCCAACACAAAAATTTTGGAAAACGAAATTGGGTGCTCACTCTAAAATCAAATAGTTTCTAGTTTTTTTAAGTTTTGTTCTCTAACTTTAGGATGAGATGCATTTTATTCGATCAAAGCCCAAACACATCATCTGATGTGGAACCCCATGGATAATAAAAACCCAGAAATCTCAACACACAATTGATATGAAATAAGTAATGGGATATGATTGAAACCAAATAAAACACTACAAAGGAATCACCCTACCTTGTAATCACCTATTCAGCTTTTTGATGTAACAAGTTAAAGGAATCACTCAATCTCATTGCACAAACAAAATTTCTTAAAAGAAATCATAAATTTCATTCAAACCCCAAAAACTTAAGAAAAGTGGCGGTCAAATTTGGAGGTATTTATACCCTTTATTTAGGTTAAATTTATTTCTTAACCCTAATAGAATAGGCCCAAACTATTACACTTACAATTGGGCTTAACAAATATAAAAATAAAACAAGTCTAGAAACATTTTAAAATATAAACTAAATAAATCAGACTTGGTCCAACATGATTAGAATATAAAAGCCAATAATAAGATCTTATTCTCCAATGATAAAATGCTCATTTTACCTTTCTAAACTCATATCATCATCTATTTAACGATATCGTAGAGTTTTCTTGCTAATATGATTCATCAATTAAAATTCGTGATATCTTGTGCTAAATATCGTACAGCAATATATTCTTTTTTTGTGTTGTGGAATGAATAAACTATACAGTAGTGTTTTTCTGTCCCACAGATAATAATGTTTGCTCAAATCTTGATTGAAGTGCGAATATTTCTGAATTCGATGCAAACAAAAGGACTTTTGGAATAACTTAAAGGAAACAAAATTATTTATAATAACAAAATATGTGGATATCTATAATCCTTAATTTAATTTGCAAAATATTCTTAACCTTATTTACATTAATCTAAATTCGATCCAATTTTACTGTGCCAAATCTTTCATTTCAGCCATTCCTTTGCCAATGGACAAATTAATATCAAATCAACAACAGTAACTTTAGCACGACACAAAATCTCCAAATGGATAAAACAATTAGTTTAAGCCTGTGATCAAGTTTTCTTTCTTTCTTTCTTTCTTTTTTTTTTTTTTTTGTCCTCTTTCTTTGATTTCGATCGAGTAGTTAGGCTTTTCCAGCATGTCAATGGACGTTTTGAATTCAATAAAATGGATATATATGGATAGACTAAATAATTAAGAATACTCCAACCCTTTGACATTGCCAACATTTCACTTTCCTCACCTATTATATTGCATCATGTTTTTCTTTTTCGTGTGCATTTCTCGATCTTTTCTAGCCATGCATCTTGTTTGTGTAGCAAAGGATGTGATATATAGCAGTCTAGTTTGACTATTGGATTTGTTTGTTTCTTCTTTTCTTTATTTTTATTTTTGAGTTTTGGATAATACTTACTTTGACTATTAGAATTTGTGAAAGTGCATATATGTATTTGAGACAACATGGATTGTTAAAATATTATATTTTACTACGTCATGTCAGAAATTTTGATCATCCTATGTGCCGACCTCTTTCTTTTATATATATATTTTTTTGCCTTTCCCTCTATCAATTACTTGGTGGAGCTTTATTAAAAACTTAAGGCATCCATTGTATACACATTAAAGAATAATTTTAAACAATAGGTACAACTTTCTATCACATACGTATGATTATAAATTAGATTTTTTTTTTCTGCTGCTGCATGAATTGTTAGAATTTTAGAAAGAAAATTGCGTCCCTTGTGGTTTAGTTATTATTAGTAGTTAGTGCGGGTGAATAAATTAGTAATATTAACTAATTTATAGTTAGTAGTGAATTATGTATTGACATGCTTTATGAAAATGAATATAAATATTATATATAGGGCCTTGCGGAACGTTTGATAATATAAAATCCGACAGTATAAATATAAAATACGTTAAAATTTTAATATTATATGGTATTTAATACCACGTTGTCTAAGACATTATATTATATAATATAATAGAGTAATTTACACTCACATATCTTGAAATTTTGTGTAATTACATTTGATATCCTTTTATTTTATAAAAGTATCACTTACCTCTCCTAAAGTTTATTCAAATTACATTAACTGCCCCTATAATTATTTATTCATTAATTTAAGTGATAAAAAGATAATAGCGATATATACATGATTATTAATAATAAAATTATAATATTTTGACAATATTTAATATAAATATTAACTAAAATACCTTTTTTTAATCATAAATTATAATTATAAGTTTCACTTTCATGTGATAAAAAAATATTTTATTCAATTAAAATATTAAATATTACTAAAATATTATAATTTTATTATTAGTAATTACGTATATGTCTCATATTATCTTTTTTATCACTTAAATTACTAAACTAATATTTATAGAGAAGGTCAATATAATGTAATTTTAGTTACTTCAAGGGAGGATGGTGATGGTTTTACAAAATAGGTAAATGATGAGTGTAATTACGTACACTAAACCTCAAAGAAGTTTGGTGTAATTTTTCCTATAATATAACATAATAAAACATTTTCACCTTACCATTATAAATAACTTTAATTAAAAGTAAATATTTGATAAAAATAAAATAATGATTTATTAATCATTTAATTATAAATTTATAAATAAATATTTCTTTTTATAAAGTGTGTGAATTTATTCATACGCAAGATCTGGGATTATAAGGCCCCTAATACAATTTGGTACATCTACTGGTCACAATTTTGATCCTTCAAATTTGGCTAAGTGTGTTAAAGCATGTGCTAAGTAACACCCTAAATAAATCACCTAATGCGCTTAAGTGGCATTACGACTTTTATTAGGTGCTACCCTCTATTTTCATAATTAACATATTCATCGAGAGATAATCTAACGAGAACACTATTTTTTTTTTTTTGAAAACTTAAAATAAAATGCAAGCCTTGCGCATAAGCTATAATAACAGAAATTACGCATGTTCGAATAATCAATAATAATGAAGGAGAAATATAATTCATCACACTTAATCATACATTCACAGAACGAAACCTAGGGATAAACATCAAATCATATATATAAAATTAATATCAAGGTAGCAGGCTAGCCAACAGAGGTCCGGAATAGATAGTAATCCAAATAAAACACAGAAGCTAAATACTCACTTAGTTACTTCCCAAATCCCTAAACTACTAGCATGCAAACGGATATACTACGAGGGGAGGGGAGCTCTACAAAGAGTGCTTGTGGACCAAAATCACCTATATATTGCGATCGTCCTACTAAATTTATGTGACATGGAGAGTAATTTACCAATCTATATCTAGACTATTAATATTTAAAAACCATTAATAGAAAAGTTTAATGGTATAATGACACTTAGAAACTTGATTATGCTTCCCTGCAAATTCTAATCCTATTTCTAACCAAAATGAAAAGTTTTTGAAAATGAATTCAAATATTTTTCACTTTACTTAATTTATCAGATTGTCATTTCACTATAGTATCTTTTCACTCCACTAACTTAATAGTCTTTATTGTAGCAACAACTTTTCAATATATATTAGATTATATTTACATTATTTATTCTCTTATACATTTAATTAGTTTTATTTATTAGAGAATTGATCATCAATTCATTCATTCTTCACTATATATAAAACCTTAATTTAAATAAAAAATTATTTTGAGGATTAAAAAATAGGCAAAATCTTTCACATTTCTAAGTAGAACCTTGAAAATATTATGAATATCGTTTTCAATTTCTAATCTTGAACAATAAATCATTATTTTTATTTTAAATTATATTTATAGTTTGTAGTATTTTTTAATCATTGTAGCTGATTCATCTCCAACTTTAAGAATAATTGTTTATCTTAGAGAAAACCTCCTACATTAGGAATTGAGTAATCATAACATTTTAATTTTGGATAGAAGAGTTTGAATAAAAAAATCCTTTTTTTTTCCTTTTGCAAAATTCATTATATAATAATTGCTTAATAATTTTTTTAGATCTGATTTTGAAATTTGTTGCTACTCATGCCATGGCACTTACTGTGGCATGGCTGCAGTTAAGAGCCAAATAACAATGTTGTTGCACATTTTTTGTTAAGGCCATATAATTTGATAAAAATATTAAAATTTTAATTGTTCTAATTTAAGAAGTTTATCTAATTTGAAAATTTACATTATTAAAAGGCTAAAGATAAAGGAGAAAAAAAATTTTTATCTATTGAGTTGTTTTGTTGTTATTTAAAAATTAAAAGTAGTTATACGTACATATCAAATTAAACTTACATTAATGTGTTATTATAAGGAATTTGTTTGGTTAAATTTTTTTTGAAAAATAATTTATTGCTCTCCTTCATAAAAGAAAGGGAATGAAAAGGAATTATTTTATCTTTTAGTTCTTATAATTTTATAATAAGTTATTAATGTAGAAAAATTTTTACAAATTTTTTAAATATATTTTCTCAAATTAAAATTTGAAAGTTATACTTTTCATTTTTAAAATATATTCATTTCTCATTTCACATTTTTTTAGTTTTTCATTGTTTTAAGTTATCCTATTAAACCATTTTTTAATTATAACCTATCCAAATAAAAGAATCTCTTATCATATAAATTTATTTATTTTTTGTTATACTTATATAGAAGGGATCCGTTGACATTAGTGAAAAACTTAACACACTTACACTTTTGATAACTTTCAATAAAATAGAGTTTTTGTCAATCTAACTGTTTATAATTATATATCATGTTGAATTTCAAAGAAATCATAAACCTATAAAGTTGTGATCAAATGGTTTTTATTTACATCTATCTAAGAGATATTTATTACGTTGATTTATAAGTATATAAAAAATATATCAAATAATTTTGAATTAATGCAAAATTTTATAGAGATGATCTATGACGTATAAACTTTCAATCCAACGTTGGTTTTTAAAAAAAAAATTCTTGAATAAAAAGCTATTAAAGGTGAAAGATATGTAGCAAGTCTTATACCCATGTAATCAGATCTTTTCTCATGTATAACATATGAATTCTTAATAATAAATTATTATATAACTATGTTCACATAATTCACACATGTTAAATGCACGGGTAGACGCACTAGTTATTAATATTAACAATTGCTGCCGCCACTAGATCACTGTCGACATCGACCGTGTTGAGCTCTTCTATTGTGTGTGCCATGATAGATCTATGATCGTGACTTCGGTGCAACTGTAACGACCGCGTAGAGTTGATTAGGCACTATATCTGCGCAAGAGAGCTCTAATCGAGAGCTGATTGGGCCCAATCTCCAACGTTGATTCCTCACCAGATTTGCCGCTTGGAATGCACAGTTCCAACAATCTTGGGAGCACGTTTAAGAACTCGATGCTGCATATGCGCTGCGTCACACGCCGCCGTTGAAGAACTACTTCTTGAGTGATTTGCGCGACTGATTTTTCTGTGAAAAGAAGAGCAATGCCAGTGATGGGCATTGTGCAAACGAAAGGAAGAGAGATAGAAGGAAACAATGGTGGCCTTAATGATAAAAACAATGGACGAGTATGCCTGGCTTTGGATTAAGTTTAGTCTTTAAAAGTTATTGCATAAACAATTTTTATCAATCAAATAATGACATGGTGTTAGTTCAATTGTTGAAGAAGGAGAAATCGAGAAAGAGACAATAGATGGAGGGAAATGGTTGATAAGAGAACTGGTTAGATTATAGAAAAATAACGGTGTTATAAATTATTTACAAATTACTTCCCACATGGCACAATTTTATCAGAAGGAGAGACACTGGGATAGAGAATGGGGATAGGTGATTTTGATCCGAGTGCATGTAGGGGGACTACACAGATGGGTCAAATTAATTAAATGAGACAGACAATAGGATGTAGTCAGAGTGACCAGATGCCCCAGTACGTTCGACGTAGGCAGTACCTTGACTTTCATAGGGAAAGTGAAGGAGAGTCAGCAAGTCATTAGCGAACAGAGTAGTACGGGGGAACCAAGCACAATTGTCGCGACTTCTGAGAACGTGATCGCGCGTGAAGGATTTGGTTCAGAGGAAGGCTCTGATAATGTGACTGCACATGCATAAATTAATAAATACATATTCCAAATAATTCAATTTCAACTAAATTTCATAATCCTGAAATAATTTCAAAGCATGAATCCTAATTGCAAAATTGCATAATAACTATTATTTGGGCTGAACCCCAACATAATTAAAATAACTAGCTGAAAGTCAAAATAAATAATCATAATATTATGCATGTCTAGGATCCTGCCTACATAATTACTAGAGCATTGGTAAGCTAATATAAACCTATAATAAGCTTCACTTGGAATTGAAACTCACTAAAAGATCCTGCAACACTCCAAGAAGGATTCTCTGGATGCACTGAACCTATATCTATTCTGAAGGTGAGGAAAAAGAGGGATGTGTTTATCAAAACTCAGTGAGCGGGTCTCCACTTACAACCCACACGGGATAACAAAACTAATACGTAAATATACATGCAGCTGGCATAAGACATTTTAATATTTAAATATACATAACTATCCTGGAAACAACGTTCCAATTGAATTCATAACAATAACTAGTACAAAAATAAAGGCTAACTGAATATATGATTGTCCTTAGGCTAAATCACTGAAAATGAATGGCACCTAACTAGGTCCCATGGCAGACACCACATGGTTTCCTTATTGAAACTGGGTCTCCAATGGACTACTCGGTACCAAGGTTAATGATTCTATAACCATTAACCCATTATTGTTTCTCACTAATTATTGGCTAAAAGCTAATATTCAACTTATTTCACTGTTCATCATGTTCATACTAAATGGGGTTCATACATTTTCTAACTGATAAAACAATTCTAAAGTATACAAACAACGAGCATGGTCCCATGAGCTTTCTAAAATAATATTTTTATGATAACTGTGAAAATAATAATTTCTAAAATTGGCATAATTCATGAAAACATGTTTTCTTGACATAAATCATTCTAAAATTTCATAAACAATTTGTATGATACTGAAAATTACTAATAATTACCAAAAATATAGTCATGCGCTTAAACCTACTCACCATTGGTAGCTGGGAGTGTGCTTCCACTCATAACTTGACTCTGAGGAGTAGAAATGACATCGATAAATGCTAAAGAGTATAATGAAAATATAAACCGACGATATCACTAAGGGTTTAATTTGGAAAGATAGGGAGGAAGAACATTCCAAGAAAACCAAGCCTGATAGAACCATAACTCATAAAATTGATAAAAAAAAAAGTGGAAGAAAACTTACTAAAATCCATGGAAATCACTTACTAGAAGCTTGGGAGGAGGAAGAGACAGAAAGGAAATTCGAGAGAAAGAGAGGTAGAGTGTTAGCGGCAACTATAGTGTAAATCTCAAGCCTAAGGATGGGTTTATATAGTGTATGGGGCGTTTTAGTGAAACTGCATCATTTTGACGTATCCTGATATTGAGGTCACCGCTATAGCAGTTATGGACCGTTATAGCGATTGACATGGGAAAGACCAACTGTGTAAGCACACTTGAACACTATAATGGTTTGTAACAAACCACTATAGCGATACCAGAGATTCCTGATTTTTCACTTTGAATGTTTTCTTGTGTTCGAGGTCTTCCCAGCAATACGGGTGGGTCCCCAAGGAACCCTAAGGTGATACTAGACTTATCTAGGGACACGTGGAGCTGAATCATCACAACAATCTACAAGGATAATGAAGTGTTGCTGAAGGAAGAAGTAGGCCCTTATTGCACCACAATCTATTAGATGGAAGGTACATAGTGTAGTTCCCAGGTCGAGAACTCAACAAAAACCATGAACGATGCCATCGACCTTATTGAAGACAACATGAAAACAAAAATTAGGATGGGAAACTTATAAAGTTGTCAAGAGGGTTCTCCAACTAAAACAAAAGTTCCCTCACGTCGTCCAGCTACTTCGAGTTCCTTTTCAAAAGGTGAGCATGCATCATGGTTCATTTTTAAGTGTCATAAAACTTATGTATTCGAGATCGGTTACTTTTGATTATGCTCTTTATGTCATGAATGCAACATCTTAATCATGAGTGCATAGCAATACATAATAAGACATTTTGGATTCACTCATAACACGAAACATGGCTCTTAAGGCATATCACATAACATCCATTTCCTTTTAGGTGATTTAAACTTAATCTTTACTCTTGACCACCCTCCCAATCTCCTTTTTTATCTTTTTCAAAGGTTATGAGTTCATACCTAGCTGACTATCACTAGCATATACAAATTCCAACTTACTAATGCGAGGAAAGGGGTGTGTGTGGATCACCTTCTCTTGCTAGTGCACACTAGGGACCAAAGGATCATGGATCATATTCCCTTGCCAGTGTGGTTGGGGATTGAAGGATCACATCTATGTGTCATAAATGTCGCCACATTAATACATACATATTATGAATGCAGATGTAAGCTTGATCATTTACTGAATCCTATAGATAAAGCATGTTCCTACATTTCATATTGGAATTTTCTATGTCCACAATTTTGACAAAATTCCAACAACATAACAGCTAGTTTAGAATTCCCCAAAAATTGCTTCTTATCACATAATACGTCATTATTGCATTCAAACAAAGCATAATTCACATGTAGACTTGGTTCTTAGGGAGACCACTATAGGTGAAATGATAAATGTACAAGAAGGGGGTTTGAATCGTGGTACTTAAAAACTTTTACTTTCTGAAATTTTAAATAAAGTCTATGAATTTTAGAAACTTGAAGGCAGCGAAAAATACAAGTTAAATATCTTAGAAAGTAACTTTCTAAAGTATCAAAAAATAAAACAAGTTCAAAAAGTTAAAAAAATAATTTTAATAATACACAGAGTAGATGAGGCACACAAAATAGATTAAATGAGTTTAATGAATGAGAAGATCACTTAAAAGGTTTATATTGGTTTAGCCAAGCTTGCCTATATCCGTCTTCAACCAAAACTATTAAGAGTTCTCCTGAATCCTTTTTCTCTTACAAGAAAACACTAAGATAGTCTTTCTCTAGCCTTCTCAAGCAACTCGTATAATTGACCCTTACTCACAAGTAGTTTTTCTCTTAGCATCTCCAAGCTAAACCAAATGATCACTCCTGGATCAAAGTACAATAAGATGAAGGTTTTGGTGTTTTACTCGGATTTTCATTCAAGTTTCCTAAGATGTGTATATAAAATAAGAAAAACACTTGAGAGACTTCGTTTTTAATATCTCAGAAGAGGATGCTTGCTATTAAGTTCTAGAAAGACGACATTACACTTGAGAAACTGAAACTGGTTAACAACACGGCTTTAGAAAGTTGAAAGGCAATTTCAAATATGTTGAGCATTAAAGTTTCTTCTAGCTTAAAAGAGTGTTGCTTTTATACTTGTACTTCAAACAAGACCATTGTCCCTTGATTTCTTCTCCACTTGACACATGTTGATCAATTGCGGTGTGTCCTAGGATTAGTCTTCTAGAAACTTGAGCTGAGTTGTGTCAATGACAACTGTCATAGTATAAAAAATATTGTCCTTTGTTTTGAAGGAAATTTAGAAACCTTTTTTCAAATCATGCATGATTTCTGAGCCTCTCAACTTGCAAAAACTTTATTAAGGGTGTTGATCTTTCAAGTATAAAGCTGATGTATCATGAGTAATGACTTTCTGAGGTTGTGTCTTCATTAAGATTAAATATTCTTCAGTTCTGATGTGTGCTTAGACCTGATGATGCTTCTACATTTTCTCGGCTCTTCAAACTCTTCCAGAGCTTCTTTCTAAAGTAGACATAAGTCTTTAGAGAGTGTTGGACACTTCAACTAGTTGGCACGAGCGAATTTAATAGAGATGTGCTTGATTTGATCACGAAAATCCTCCTTCTCGTGTTGTTATGCCACTTTCTATGTACAGAGTTGTTTCTGATGCTCCATCTTACTTTCTAAAGGTTCTCAAATACTATAACTCACTTTCTGGTCTATTTTTCATACTTTGAAACTTATGAACTCTTTGAATGAGTATTATATCATGTTAGATCATGATAATATGAAAAATATCATTAAGAAATTAATTACATACACTATGAGAAACTTCCTGTTTGTCACTCAAGAAACTCATGTAAATTCTTAGTTTGTAATACCTGGTGTACACGTGAGTATTCAGGGTTACGTTCTCCTCAGGGTCCCGGACCTACCGAGTCTGAAGTTTGCTAAGTTTGGATCCTACATCTCCCTGGAGGGCTATATGTTAGAATCACATACTTGGGATAACAAATCCGATAATTGTTCCTAGAGGGAAAATTAGTTGAAGAGTGATTTTAATAAATTTTATGAAACCTTTAAACGTTTCATTTTGAACTCCCAAGTTTAGAAAATCTTGAAAACTTCCGGATTTGAACTAAAACCCAAAATTTGGATTTTGAATTATTGGGGTTTTCATTCTTTTTATATTTTATTTGAATCCAAATGGGGGGTATTTCCTTATTTACATTTATTTTTTAAAGTTAACTTAAAATTAAGAAATGTAAATAGTGAGTGTCTAGAAGTTATGTGACAGGAATTATGCAGAAGTTGGGTTTTGTTGCCAGCTATACAGCGTTCAGGACCGCTAGCGTCACATCATCGAAATGCATTTCAAGTGTTTCGTGGTCTGAGGACCGCTATAGTGGTCATAAGTGCACGTCGGATGCGTGCGCGGCCTGCCGCTCTGGCGGTCCCCCTGGAGCATGAACAATACCCAGAAATGACACCATTCCACTTTCAACCCCTTTTTTTAAAAAACCCTTTCCTCCACTCTTCCTTCCCCATTCTCTTCAAACTAGAAACCCTCCCCACCCTTATTCTCTCTTTCTCTCAATTTCACTCAAATCTAGCCCCCAATCATCAAAGGTATGTTTATGTTGATAGATTTTGGTCCATTTTCTTCCATTTCTTCATAATCTTGGATTGGATTTGGTTATTTCTCTCATTGTTGTCAAATGGGGGTGCTCCCCCAATATTGTTAAAGTTGTTTTAGAGTAATCTAGGAGCACCCATAGTGTTCTTATGAGTTTTATGATTGTAATGACAGATGTTGGTGCCATCCTTTCTCCTTGGAGTCCTAGTGGTGTTGGTGCTTCCCTTTCCACCTCTCCATGTGAGTGAGTTTGATCTCATGGCCTTATTTTGGTCATCCTAAAAATTATTTCTAGCATCATAAAGTGATTAGGAATTATCTGCTTGAGTTTTATCATGAATATGTTGAAACTTAGCATGAAAATCTACGTTTATTAAAATGCATAAGACCATTATTGAATTAAATTGATATTATATGAGTTATTTCATGATCTTAGAATTGATTTTGAATGAGATGTTAGCATGGCTAATGAAAGGATATATAAAGTTTATGTTCAATTTTTAATAATTGAGAATTGTTGAACTTAGAACACATAGAACTCTCCTTTTATGATTCCAGTTGATTTTAAATTATGAAATTCCTAGAGGAATAAAACTGAGTTAACGACACTTATTCCATTAATCTTGGTATACCAAGGCTCGTCAGGGGCAAGTTATTATTATACTATATCAGTCCACCATGGACGGGTTCACCACCGTTAAGATCTTAGCTATGGGCTCATGTTCGCGGAAGAGTACCACCCTTCATTTCCAGATAATCTGTTCTCTTAGTAATGTCTTGAGAAATAATATAGTTCTCATGAATTCAATAAATTATGATTTTATGGTTATTACGTAAAATAAATAGAAATAAATTGTAATTGTTGCATTATTATTATTTATATATGATTCTTCCTTGTCCCATGTATGATTATGAGTGAGGATCCAGTCCTGAGTTTTGTAGCAAAGCTCACCCTCTTCTCTTCCTTTTTCGCAGATATAGGTGTAGCTTAGGATTTTCCTCGCCTCCTCCTCAGCATTAGATATTATATTTTTAGGAAAGCTTTACATTGTAGTGAAGTCTTTTGGGTCATTATAGAGTGCTCTAGTGATGTGACGGAGGTCCTGGATCATAGATTTATATTTTGCATTTTGATATACCATGATTCTTTTATATTTAAACAATATATCATCCATGGTTTCTTTTGTATTTGAGCAACTCAATTGAATTGTATGTCACAGTTACAATATTTCATGTTACATTTATGGTTAGTATGAGATTCGAGTTATGATTTAAATTATATTTTATGAATAAGATATGCATACAATACGGTGTAGCAATCACGTGGCTTACGTGGGATGGAATTCCCACATGACAATCACGATCCAAATCGGGTCGTGACATAGTCCTTACTACAAAATATTTTAACAAATTTTGCTTTATTGTCACTCAAAACTTAAGCTGTCATAACTTTCTCATAGGTTTTGGAGTTAACAACCACCCAAAGGACCCCGGCAAAATTCTAGGACTCACTACAACATCAATATTCACATACAAATCTTTCATTTCATCGGTTATTTTAAATTTAAACATAGCACTTTCATACAATGCATCATTTGTCATGAGCCACATACATCAGTTCCAACAAAGTCATCAATTTTGCACATTCACATTATAAGCATTTAGCACTTCGACGAGTATGACTTAATTCCAAATTTACAACCATACTACTTCCACACATTTTAAGACATAGAATTTACAAGCCTCGCTTTTAACTTCACCCTTTGCTCCAAACCAATTTTGGCAAAGAACTCAATTAAAAATTTACCTTGTAATTCTTTCCATCAACCCTAAACTCTCCAAGATCTTATTTAAGTCACACAAATACACCTTTGAGTTTGTTAAAAAAAAAGGAAAAACTCAATTGTCATAGAAAAACCCATTTATGCTCGAGGTAGTCGATCTTAGCTCTTGTTTGGCTGCTATTATTTTGATAAAAATGATATCATTTTTTATTAAAAGAAAGATCATTTTGTGTTTTTTAATATGTTTGGGAAAATTGTTTAAATAAAAGCATAATCACTAGAAAAAGTTAAAAAAAAAGAGATCTTTTTGAGAAGCTATATGCCAAAAGTTTCCATCTTCTAAAAAAAGGATGTTTTAATAACATAAAAAGATATTTGATGATAAATAAAGATCAATCTTTTAATATTACATCCAAATATAAATTAATGTTATATCCAAATGTAAAAACAGCACTTGCTTTTTTCAAAAAATCTTATTTAAAAAGATCAATAAAAAAATATCTTTTTTTCTTTCTAAAAGATCATCCAAACTAGCCCACAACCCCTCTATAATCAATTTCCAGGAGACCTCAATGCAATCCACTAGAAGACTTTGCGTTAAGTAATCGATTAGAAGCCTTGTAATTGATTAAATGCGGCTGAAAGACACATTTTCACAAATTTTTAAGTCATTAAATGCATCAAACATTGAACCTTAGCTTCTAATTTATCCTTGAAATTTTATAAGCACATTTTCATGGCTTTCAACAATTAAAAACGCCAAATACTTAATTGCATCCTTCAAAATCCATTTTTTGACAAACTTTCATGTCTTTAACAACTTCATTTTCATTTAAAATACATATTCATACCTCAAATTATCTAACTAACAAAAACAATTTCAAACCCAAATCATCTTAGGGCAAGACCACACATGCATGAATACAACTTCAAAAATCATTTTCTCACACACAATATATCATTTTTAACCCTTTTAAATAGCAAGTTTTCAAAACATAAAAAAAACTTGAACCATACCCTTATACATACAAAGCCACCACCCTACACACCAACATAGGTCTCTAGAATCATTTTCTCCATATAAGACACCATTTAAGAGCTTATTCAAGGAGTTTTTGACAAAACTAACCCCTCAAAATATAAAATAACTATTTAGAAAATTCTTCAACTAACTAAAATTACTAAAACCCTCTTAAATATAAAAACAAAAACAAAAGAACTATTTTTAACCAATTAAAGTTTAAAATACATGCATAAAACAAAAAAATGGGCTTTCTTAAGCTTATCTCAAGAAGGGAAAACCAAAAGAATAAAGGTTTCCTTATTTATGCTATTAAATGAGCGATAACAAGAAATCAATCCAAGAAAACATATGCAAAAATACTACCCATGGATGCTTTAGGATGACAGAAGGTTTTTGAAGCTCTAACAAGTTCTTGAAGAAAAATTTTCTTCAAAAATCAAGTTATGGTTGCGGGTATGAAAAGGGAAGAGACGATTTTTTGTGGATTCTTGGGTTTAGGGTTGAGTGTCTTTGAAAATCTATAAGTAAAATTGTGTAGATCTTAGATAAAGTGTATGGACTTTTGGATGGAAATATGGGAAAATTGAAGAAGAAGATGAGATGTTGAAAGATTTCATGAGCCTTAGAGAAACTAGTGTGTGTGTGTTTGTGTTTGAAAAAAAAAATAATTAAAGTGACAGTTTAAAGGAGAGGTGGCCACTGGTTTTGGGACAAGGGCATGGTGGATAGAAATTTTCTAAAATATTGTTTAGGGCTAGGTGTGTTTTATGCAATAAATAGAATAATAATAATAATAATAATAATCATAAATTAGCTTTTGAAATTTAAATATATTAATTTTTTAATAATTTTGTCTCATAAGTTCAAATTAAATGTGAGACACTTTCCAATAATTTAGGGAAGGATTCTTACATAAAGCATTTTTGTTTCTTACTTTTACTTTAATTGGTGACATCATCAATGTCTTCTTTGTCTCTTTGACTTTATAATCTTAATTAAGCATGAGATTAAGTATTTTTAATCATTAAAAGGTCATAATGACTAATTAAAGATTCCTGATTAACCCATAATTAACAATTTATAGTAATTAAATCTTAATTAACCTTAATTAACCTTGATTAGACTTAATTAATGCTAATTAAGAGCTCATTAGCCCTCCTAAGCCTAATTAAATACACATAGAATCTAAACATTAGATAATATCATCAAAACTAGTCTCAATCAAACTAACTGATGATGATTAGGACAATCATCATCTATCTTGTGTCTAATTATCCTAAGGGTATTAAGGCAATTAGTGAAAGGTTAAAAACAAGGCATTACATGCTACATTATTACAAGTTCTAGGCATAAACTAAGTCTTAAAACTTAAATTGAGCTCTTGTTACCCAAATTACATGTATCAAGGTCCCATTATTGGAGATGTCCATTAAGTTAGACTCAAATTCCTCATAAACCAATCTACCATCTCCTTCTAATATAACAGCCTAAACCCCAATATCACGAGCCAATCAAATCCCCTTGAGAATTGCCCTAATCTTTGCTTAGTGGGATCAATCTAATCATCAGCCTCTTGCATATCGCCACCACAACTCCATTGTGTTCAGCTAAAAGCATTATTCTCATTCCATATGCTCAATCTTCTTCAAACATCATTGAATCAGTGCTCACCTTGTGCATTGACGGTGAAGGCCGTGAGTAACTATGAGGAAGATAACACTTAAGTATGTGAATCACATCCTTCATTTTTGCCCTTTTAAAGCTTTTTAATTTGTTCTTTACTTCTTGAAATATTTGATTTGGATCATTCACTTGTTTTCCTTACCACACAAGATTTATTTGTCACCAGATTATTTCCCAAAACATGGTTACCACCTCATTTTCATCAAGTAAAAGTTTCGGAACAAATCCTACATATATGACAACCAAGACTCAAGTGTTATTCATCATACAAGGAGGAACTGGATTCCACATACTCGGTAAACTTGATTGGAGAGTAGGCAATTTAACAACAAGGTGCCAAGTGATTCCCCTGGCTTTTAACATAGGTAACACTAATTAATAGACATTCCTTTTTATTCAATCTATAACACATTGACAAGATATTTCTTAGAGCCTTTTATAAGAATATCTTAATTTTTGGTCAAATGTGTGATTTCAATGGTTGTGTCTATATTGCTCATATTTCAATGATCATATAATTCCATAACCACTTTTCATTGAATAACTCCGTTTACAATCATGCAACCAAGATATCTTATCTTTCATATCTCCCCAAAGAAGGATGTTTTTAATCTCCTCTATATTCTATCTTGAAAATAAATCTTGTATAATATCTTCATTCCATCTCAAAAAGATTATCCAATATGAGTTGGTGCACCTTAGTAACAATTGTATATTTAGGTTTGGTAGAATATACTTTTCAATTACAATTGTTGGAAATCCATCGATCCTCCTATATTGACATTATGTACATTTTCAACTCTACAAATAACCCCTAACTTTATAACTTTTCTTCCTTCAATCAAGCTCCTCCAAGGTGTATGATGGATTTTTACCAATATGTGCATTTAAAAAAGAATTGTTAGGAAAGTATCTTGCTTTAAGGACCCTTGATACTGATAAATTTGGATAATTTATGTCTCTCTACCCATTCTTTGCTAAAATTGCTAGTTTGATCCTTGAATCCCAAATTGCCCACATCTTCAAACTAGCATAGTTTTCCTTGAATCTATTTAATCCCCTACCAAAATTTAGCCATCAAATTCTACAATTCTCTATATAAAGACAAACGGATTTTGAAATCAGTCATGGAATATGTTGGGATTGCTTAACCCATAACTTTTGTCCACACTTCTCCCTTTTAGAAAGAAGTTTCTCCTTCCAACTTTGGATCCTTTTTCCAAACGCTATCTTTTGTAGATTGGAAAACATTATTCTTAACCTACCAACTATCAAAGGATGTCCTAAATACTTTTTAGAATAGGACTACATTGGTGATGTAGTATCTTTAACAAACTTGTTGTTTCTTTCCTTACAAATATTAAGGCTAAACAATATAGATGATTTATTAGAGTTGACACACTTACCAGAAGCTCTTCCATACAACTTCAGGATATCCAATTGATTCACAATCCTCCATCACAACTTTAGTAGATAAGATATTATCATTGGCAAAGAAAAGATAAGCAACCTTGGTGGTAACTCTAGTAATTTGAATCCCAAAAATTATTGCATTATTTTCATCTTGTTCGAAAATAGATGATAGACCTTTAGTACATAGAACAAACAAGTAGAGTGAAAACGGCTCGCTCATGGGCCTATTAACCCACAAGCAAATGCAACCTTACACCTCTTATAGATGTAACATATTCTTCATATGCTATTTCTTTGTGAAATCAAATTAAAAAAGAGAGAAGTTTGAAAGGTTTAATTGGCAACCCGAGTTCAATTTTAGATTTAGAATAGGAGCAATTCAAAAGAGGTGATTTACGATTCTATATTTCGATTTCAATCAAGTTCATACAACTTTATAAATGTACATATTCAACATGTATTAGAAGAACTAAAATGGATATTCACCAAATTCTTTGGAGAGTCCAATAAGCCATAGGTAATGGGAGGAGGATTTCGATGAAATTTTAGAGTAATAAGAGAAAAGGGTGGACAACCTCGTAATCAAGGGCAAATTGATATTTTATGGAGCCCATTAATTATTGTGGTTTACAAAACGTATATTTCTCGTGACATCCATTCACATGGTGAAATAATAGGGAGGCGATTCAAAATGTTCAATGCAGACTAGATCATTTTCTTGCAAATTCATGCTAAATATTTGGAATGAAACTTGGATTCAGCTTCTAATATCTTGTCTTTCTAATCATTTATTAGATATAAAACAAGTAGTGATACCATCAAGAATAAGGAAAAAAAAATTCCGATTCAAAAATATGTGGGAAAGAAAGGAAGAAAACAAGGACGTCATCTCAAGAGGTCAAAATTTTCTAGGACCAATTAATCCATTGGAAAATGTTGCATATTCCCTTTTCATGGTCTTTGAAGAGAACAAAGTGTTGAATGGAACCAAATTTGGTAATGCCTGAACCATCAAATAAGAATGACCTCATAGGAAATTGAAAGATTGACAAAAATATCTTGGAAAACATTCTTGCAACATTAAAGGTCTACAAGAAACACTTGTGAGTTGTTATAAAAACAAAAGATAATGTGGAGGAAAACATCTAACGTGGAATGGCTCAAGGATGGGGATATGAATAGTTCCTTCTATCATGATAGATCAATAACTGGGAAGAAAGAAGAATTATATTTCTAAGCTTAAGAAAGAAAATTAGGGTTGGGCTTTGGGTCATGAGGAGATTGAAAAGGTACCAAGGGACTATTTTTCAAATATATTCAAATCTTCTCAACTGGAAAATTTAGGGAAAGCATTTCAAGAGATTGAAAATAGATTATCAAAAGCTATGAATGGTTTTTGGGTATTCCTTTTACAACTTTGGAGGTGAAAGAAGTTGCATTTCAAATTAAGGCGATAAAAGTATTGATATCAGATGGAACTCTAGCCTAATTTTATCAAAAACATTGGGGAAGAGTTGGTGAAGATGTCACTAAGAAAGTCTTAAAATTTCTAAATAATGGCATACAATTAGAAGCTGCTAACAAAATATTCCTTGTCTTAATCCCAAAGGTCAAAATGCCTCAAGAGATGACCTAGTTCATACCACTTTTCTTATGCAATGTTATATACAAGATTGAAAATAAGGTCCTACCTAATTTTGAATCACAAAATGTTTTCATTAAGAATAGGCATATTTCTGATAATGCTTTAATAGCATATCACATAATTCACTCCATGAAAAGTAGGATATTGGATAAGGTTAGTTTTGTTGTTTACATAGTTTTCAACTTTAACCCAATGCTAGACTCGGCCAAGACCCGAGTCAATGGGTCACTAGTTCAATTGGTGGGTTACTAGTTGAACTAGCTGATCCATATATAATTAAAGAAATTAAAAATTATATAATAAAAAAGCACGTTGCACACCATAATGATGCATATATAATATAAAATATAAATAATATTAGCATATATAGGTCATAACATGCATATACCTCAGTTTTACATACACAAATACTATATTAGGGATGCCATAATAACAATCCTTCAACTTGATTTATACCCAAAAACAAAAATAAATAAATGAAAGATAGAAAGGAGAAGAGAAGAAGAAAAAGAATAAAACTTGCAATGATCACGATAATGACTCTAGGTTATTGAGGGTTTATGAAGGAATGTAAGGATCTAGTAAAGGCAACAACCAAAATACATGAAGGATTAGCAATGGAACCACATAGTCAAGAGGTTTTCATGTTGGAACTTGGAACCTGGAATGTTGCAACGGAATAGCCTTCACAAGTTATGGACTCAAAGCAATGTTGTAGGGGAAAGTTAAGTACTAAAGTCGCACATTGGGTGGGAAGCAAAAATAAAAGCTACTAGTTCTATTATAAAAGAAGAACGTTGCAACCATTATGTATATTGATTGAAGCCAAGTCTATTTTGGCATATAAGGTTCAATCTGTCCCAATTGGGTAAAAAAAAAAAAGGGCTCAACTTAATTTGAAGAAGTTAAAAGTTTAAAAACATGACTCGGCCATTTGAATAAGGGCCAGGTTGCCGATTTGAAGGAAACCACGGTCGGTTTGGCCTGTTTGCAGCGAGTCAATTCCTTGTCCGATCCTTTGGACAACTCAGACCGGCTAATAGATCGGTTTCACGGTTTATGGTTCTAACCCTGCTAAAACGATTTTTATAGGCTATTGCTTAGGCTAGAGATGAAGATGATTTGCTCCATCACCTTGGGTATTATATAAAGATGAGGCATTAGTGATGGGAGCTATGATCTAATTAGGAAGTGATTATGACCCTAGGGGCAAATTATGGTCCTAATTAAGAGGTAATATTCAGCATGTGGGTGCCTGAATTGAAAGGTCAGGCTAGGCCATTCGAACGGTGCACAACCCCTTTAGCTTGGAGCACGAGTGATGAGAGTGAAGAAGCTAAAGGTCATCTAAGTAAGTTGATTATTTGATTCACAAACCCTCCAATCCGACCTCTATTAAGAGAAGATGGACTTAGTGCAAATGGAGTAGAGGGACCAATTGACTAGTCCATAAGCTCTCCAATCCCAAGCTCTATCAAGAGCATAGGGACTAAGTGTAAGTCTAGTACACATTACATAATATAACTAAGAATTATTTAAGTCGTTATAAATGAAGCTTCATCCATACACCAGGCCAGTATTAAACGTTAAAATAGGATTTCGTCATTGGTACGGATGATTAACATACAGTATTTTTTTTTTGTTTTGCCAGCACACATGATAAGTTTGAATTCAAAAAGCTTATCTCTTGATTAGATACTACATTTACTTAATTATTAATAAATTTAGTATATATGCATAAGATAAACATGATAATTACGTATGATTTAACATGGATGGGTTAAAATTATTTCTTACGAAGTATACGTTATTAAGCTGTATGGCTTAATTCGTTTTTACATGCATTTAAATATGATTTTAATGGTTCCACCAACAAGATCCTTCAGCATAAGATCTTGCTCACAAGATCTGTATCCCATCTATTAAGTGAAGGGACACTTTGGAAAAACAAGAATAAAATATTTTTAGTTCCTAATAATATAGTAAATTTTGGTTTTGGCACCTATAAAAATTAATTTTAGTTTTATTCCAAACTTTTTGAAAAAATGATTTTGGTCCCTATTGTTTTAAATTTTGGTTCTTATAAATATTTAAAAATATACATTCGGTACCTACAAATATTGATAAAAAAAATTACATTCCATCATTATAAATATTTTAAAAATCTTCTTTTAGTTTTTATAAATATCATCACCTAATAACTGAGCTTACGTTACATGAATCAAAATCAAATATTTTAGAAAAAGACTTAAATACTTTTTGGTTGATTCTTGTAAATGTAGCTCGTTTTGACTTTTAATGTAGCTCGTTTTGATGTTTTAGTCCACTGTTATTTATTTATTTATTTATTTATTTTTGGCCTTTAGCTCTTCATTTTTCTAATATTATATTTTTTGTCCCTACCATATGCCAACATTGTTAAGTGTAAATATTGGGTAATAATACAAATCACCCTTGAGGTTTAATTAAATTACACTCTACCCTATTCTAACTCAAATTAAAGTTGTACTCCACCTATTGAATTTAAATAACTAATAAAAAATTATTATTGTAATCTAATTTTCTTTTCTATATAATTTTTTTCACAAGTATATAATTAAAAATTTTTAAAATATGTTATACTCTATTTCTTTTATATATTTTAATATTTTGAATTTTATTTTTTATCATATTATATATATATATATATATATATATATATATATAGTAAAAAAAAATTTATGAGTTATCCAAATTTAAATTTAAAATCAAATATTATAATAAAAATATATTCATCAATTATAACTATTTCAATCTTTGTTACATACAATTAAATTCATATTATATATTATTTTTAAAAGTATTTATTTATTATGAAATAATTTTATCAACAATCATTTTTGTTTATATCATTTTTATTTATTGTTATCTATTTAAGAATTTTTTATTTTAAGAAAATATTAAAAAAAGTATCTTTCATATCAAAAGCTAATCAAACCTAATCTGGGATCGCCAAATAGGATTAAGTGATACAATATATTGTGGGATATAAAGACATAATGACAGATATGTTAATACTATGTGTTGTTTGCACCAAACAATAGTATGACCATAACATTTAGTATTAGCTTATCTTATATTATGCCTAATATGGCATGCCCAATACTCCCAAATAAGATAATGTCTGATAGAATGAAGTCTAATAGTATAAAATTTTATAGTATCATTAGGCCTGCCAAAATTTTAGTACTATACAATATGTTGTATAACATTGTATAAGATGTTACATTATATGATATACAATTAACCTCTCACTATTACTAATAGTTCTAATTTTAAGTAGATATTTAACAAAAAAATAAAGTTATAACAAAGTAAAAGCGTTTGTCAATTATTTATTTATAAATTTAAAAATAAAAGTTACTATTTAAAGATTTATTATTTGTAGTTATAGTTAGAATAAATATTTATCAATGTTTATTATTTAAAATTATACTTTATGTTAAAGTTAATTTATTATTTATTTTAATTTTATAATTTTTTATTAATTTAATCAAATATAAAATTTAAAATAATATAACACTTTATTTATTTTAAATATCTAATAATTTTTACTTGTATTTTTATTTATCTATTATATTAAAATAATGGCTTTTATTAGATATTTAAATTTAATGGTTTGGAGTGTAAATATTTATTAAGAATGGGTGGCGTGCAATTTGTAAAATCTCAAGGGTAGTTTGTGTTAGTTACCTTGCAATATTTATAAGAATCAAAGAAATATTTTAAAAATATTTATAATGACAAAAAAATGTGTCACAACGCAATGCAATGATCAACACATAAGGGATGATATTGTACCTCATGCCTAGTAAGAAGTCATGCTAATGTCATGTGATTAAATACCAATTTAACATTAATTATTGATTTCTATATATAAATAAGTAATTAATTTAAGTAATTGAAAGACCTAAACCAAAAATATTATGTAAATCACTACTAGAAATCTACGGTATGCCAACAAGGTTCCTGACGGATCCAAACCATCGGTATTTCCAATGGGCATACTGATAGGATAACATGTTTTGGTACAAGTGATTTATTTTTAAGAAAATAGACAACAACCCATCGATAAACCCTCGCAGTGCTTAGCGCCATTACACGCCATATGGCGTGCACCAATTCCAAGGGGTATTCCTGACAACAATACCAACCGCGTGAATATTTATTCCACACCCATCGGTGCTTTTGTGCCACGTGGTGCGAAAGGGACACAGATAGGTATTTTTTAATTTTTTTAATTTTTATATATTTAATTATTTATCATTCCAACGGATATAACGACGGGTATAAATAATTGTTTTTATTTTTTTACTCATTTTACTACGTTATTTTTAATTTATTTTTTTATTTTTATATATTTATCATTTGGATAGGTATACTGATGTGTATAAATTAAATTATTTTTTATTTTTAATCATATTATTGATCGGTTTTTGACGGGTTATTTTGTCATTTATTTTTTATTTTTATTATTAATTATCGATGAGTATACTGATGAGATCTTAAATTTTTTGGACGTTGGTATGTGTCACTTGGGATTCCCTTTGCCTGTCAGTATACTTGTCAGTAGTTAGTGAAATTTGACACGCACCATTTCATTAACTAATTACACGTTGGTAACTTGCAATATGTCATTCATAGAACCCTTCTTATTCCTCATTTTGTAACCTCTCTCTTTCTCTCTTCCCTTTCCTTCTCTCACGTCACCCTTCCTCGCTATTGTTGTTCATCGCCAAAGCTCCATTCGCAAAACTAAGATCACCATTCCAATCTAGGTACATTTCTGAGCATTTTAATTGGTTTAGTTTTTTTTATTTGGCTTAGTTTTTCTATTCATTTTTGTTGCTCAAAATGTTGAGTTTTAATGCATTGGAGAGTATTGTTGTTGCTATTTTTAAAATGTAGGAGTTCTATTGGAGGAAACATTGAAGTGTGTAATATCCCCAAATATGAAATTTAATGTTATGTGAATTATTATTATTATTACAATATATATATATATATATATATATATATATATATATATATATATGTGATTAGCAATGTATGAACAATCCTGTAGGTAACGTTACTATTATTTTATTATTGCAAAAAAAAAAAGAAGAAGGAAGAGTTATTATTCAAAGCCCATGTCCACCCCTCGCTTGTGTGTACACGAGACGCTATGGTTCCATTCTTGATTTTTATGTTGTCTCCTAATATATTTTTGGTGGTGCTTGCTCATGTGTAGATAGATGGGTTATTTGTAGGATGAAGATATATGGTTTATAACTTCTAGGCAAGATTTATAATATTTTACTCAATGGTTTACAACTTTTCATGCAAGGTTTATAACTTTTCATGCAAGGTTTACAACTTTTTTTATGTAATCACCTTGGTTAAGAGGTTTAGGAATGTTTCTATTGTCCACATAGGTTTACAACTTTTAAGTATAGGTTTACAATATTTTATTCAATGGTTTACAACTTTTTTTTTCACCTTCCTTTTCAGACAAGGTTTATAACTTCAAAGCATACGTTTACAACATTTTATTCATTAGTTTACACTTTTTCTATTCATCTTCCTTAAGAGTTCTATTATCCACATAGGTTTACAATATTTATGCATAGGTTCACAACATTTACGCATAGGTTTACAACTTTTTATTGACCCCCACTTACACATGTACTTCACCAATTAGTCAACTTCATATCTTCATGTTCCAGATAACTCTTCTACTGTACATGAGAATCTCCCATTTTGGCACATCATAATATTCCCAAATATTTTTTTAAGAACCTTAACCGCCCAAGGAATTTTCTGGAGAAAAAAATGTGGTTCCTCTCAATTTTTCTCCGATTAATCCTTTCCGGTAAGTGATTTTCATGGAATTTGGTCAGTTTCTTCCCTTTTTAATCTAGTCTATGAACTTGGGTCCTGTAGGTATAGTTTTCTCTTAACATTCTTCCTATCTACCATCCTAAACTCAGTTTGGGTAATTAAATTAGATTGTTTATGTCTTCATTATATTGTTTGCTAGTTATCGGTGTTATTCATTCTCCCCAAGATCAAGTTGTCAGTGGAAGCACACTTCTTGTTACCAACGGTGAGTGGGTTTAAGCTCATGCTCATACTTGTGGTCATTATTAGTATTTTTTTAGCATCATATAAAATGTTTATGAATTTTTCAGAATGATTTACGCCAAGAAATATGCTTTATGGATTATAGAAATTCTAGAAAATTATTGTTTTATAGTTATCATGAAAAATTATTATTTTAGAAAGCTCATGAGACCATACTTGCTGTATGTATGATTTAGATTTATTTTATCAGTTAGAAAATTTCATAAATCTCATTTGTATAAGCAGTAAGAATAGTAAATTTTATTGCTATTAGTTTTAACCAATAATTAGTGAGAAACGGATAAGCGAGTTAATGACTTTAGGATTGATCGTTAACCTTGGTACCAAGTGATCCACTAGAGGACTAGCTCACCCAAGAAGGAACCTAGTGTGATGTCCATTTATAGGACCTAGTTAGGTGCTTATCAGATTAGCCATTGGCTCAGATTTAGCTATTTAGCTCAGATATTTATGTACAGAATAATTTCTATTTATCTATTAGTTATTGTCATGGATTTAGTTAAATTATTATTTTTAGTAAGTTATATGTAATTATATATAAAATGTTTTACATCAGTTGCATGTATATGTTATGTATTTTTGTTATTGTCCTATGTGAGTTGTGAGTGGAGGCTTACTCAGTTTTGATGAACCCACCGCTCTTTTTTCCTCCCCTAGATAATTCAGTTCAGTTGCACCATAAGATCCTCCAAGTAGTGCTACATACAAGCTTCTTTTATGAGCTTTATTTTGGAGTGGAGCTTTATTATAGGTTATGTTAATTTAGTAGTACTCCAGGAATTGTGTAGGAGGATCAGGACATGTATAATATGGTTTTATTTATTTTATAGATATCAACTATTTTATTAATTTTGTTTGTCTTCGGACCAAATTATGGATTTTATGTCATTTTATATTAGGATTTATGTTTGGAGATATTTTTAGAATTATAGAATTTAGTTCAACTTGAGATATTATGAATATATTTTGATTTATTTATGCATATTAGTCAATTACGTTACTAGAGGCTTTCGTGGGGACCCAATCCTCACGTGCTGGTCACGTTTCCTCAGGTCGTGACATAGTGTTGGTTGTGGGAGGCAGCACGCTTATCTGAGGCTAGGAGTAGGCAATGAGTCAATCAACGATCGAGGAGGAGTTAAGGGAGATTTGATAGCTGAAGAACTCCATGGACTAGTAGGCAACAATAGACGGGCAAGAAAGAAAAAAATAAATTCAAGAAAATGAAGAAAGAAGGTTACAATGATGTGATGAAATTCTTCAACAAGATGGGCCCCTTAGGATCCTCCGCAAGAAGCCCTCAGATGCCACTCTCATCCATTACTAAGGTCTCCTCATTTGATGATGAATACAACTCACAGATTAGATGACAATGACGAGGAGGACTTCAGCTTTTGTTTTTCCTATTTCTATTACTTTGTGGATTTTTTTTTTATATTTATCACACTTTTTATTTTTATTTATTTTATTCTAATACCTTACTACCATTATTTTTTATTTACCATTTCATTACTTTCTTATTTTATATCATTTCAGTTTATAATTAAATAATTATATAAATAAAAAATAAATTAGTAAATGTAAAATAATTAGATAATTTATATAAGTACTTCACATAATGCAATTTAATTTGTTCCTAAAATAAATTACTTATGGGTGCACCCGTCGATAAGAAATAAAATAAATAAACAATACAAACTCATTGGTACACCCATCGAAAATAAATGAATACTTTAATTGAAAAAAATACAAACCTATTGGTATAATTAAAAGTACTCGTCGATGTTGGGCCTTGGTTTCCTTGGATTGGATTTGTTTTATTAAAGCCCATTTAAAAGAAAAATAAAAAGGGAATTGAACCCAGGAGGTTTGCCTTTGAATTATATATATAAGGTTGGCTTCCTGTTGGTGTGTGTAGTGTGGTGTTGTGTAAGAGAAAGAAAATATTGAGTGTGTGTCATTTCTCTGAGAGAGTGTGTTTTGTTTAAGTGAGTTTTTATTAGGTGGAGAAACTATTTTGTGTGATTGGGTGTCCTGGGGTTTTGGGTTTGTGAGAGATTGTTAGATTGGTGATTGTATTTTTTTCCAGAAAATTAGTGAATTGATTTGTTTAGTTATGGACGTAGGCATTGTTGGCCTAAACACATTAAATTCTTGTGCCCCTTTTACTCTTTTTATTTGTTTGACTTGTGTGGGTTTGAGATTTTTCCCAACAACTAGTATCAGAGCGGTTCCTACTTCTGGTTTTTTTTATGGCAAGGATGCAAGGTTCAATGAGCAAATTTGAGGTGGAGCCATTTGATGGAAAAACAATTTTAGTTTGTGGAGTAATATTAAAGATATTCTAATGTAGTAGGGCTAGCCAAAGCTTTAAATAGGAAGGAGAAAAAGCCTAAAAAATGTCAGATGAAGAGTGGGAAGAGATGGAGATGAAAGCTGTTAGTACATTCGCTTGTGTCTAGCACCTGAGGAAAAGTATAATGTTTTGAACGAAACTTCTGCTATTGATTTGTGGCAGATGTTAGAAAATATGTATATGTCAAAGTCTTTCACAAATCGTTTATTTTTAAAGAAAAAATTATATCAGTTGAAGATGAATATTGGTGCTGACATTAGAGATCATGTGAATCATTTTACAAAATTGATTACACGTTATTGGTATTGGTGTGAAAATTGATGATGAAGATAAGGCAATTTTGTTATTATCATCTCTTCCAAATATTTATGATAGTTTAATCACTACATTGCTAGTCGGAAAAGATACTTTGAAAGTTGATGATGTGATTGTTGTGTTATTAGAGAATGAAAAATTGAAAAGATCAAATGGTCAATCAGAAAAAGTGTCTTTGTTGCTAGAACTAGCCGTGGTAGAAGCATGTCTCGTGACGAAAATTTTGGCAGGAATAACTTAAGATCTTCAGCGTCAAGACCAAACTATAAAGATAAACAATGTTATTATTGTCATGAGATGGGTCATACTAAACTTTATTGCAGGAAATTGAAAGCAAATATAGAAGAATTTGAAAAGAGCAAGGAAAAGAAAAGAAAAGTTTGAAGATGCTACTACAATTGTGGAAGAATACTTAAATTATGAAACTGAAGTGTTGATGGTTGAAGAAGAGAAAAATGTTAATAGTCATTGTTGGCTTTTAGACTCTGGTTGTTCTAATCATGTTTGTTGCAAAAAGGAATGGTTTGACACTTATGATGCTTGTAGTGATGGGGTTGTTAGATTAGCCAATGATGATTGCTTTGACATTGTTGGAAAGGGTCCTGTTAAAATTAAAATGTATAATGGTTGTGTGCGGACACTTGGTGATGTAAGTACGTACCTACACTTGGAAGGAATTTGATTTCTTTAGCAGACTTGATGCATTGGGCTATGGATATTCTGCAAGAGATAGAATAATGCAAGTTAGTCGAGATTCTTTGAAGATAATGAAAGATAAGAAGACTAGAGGTAACTTGTATAAGTTGATGGGGATGATTGTGAATAAAGGCAATGACAGAGTGTATAGGAATGTTATTGAGACAGAGCATGTGTATGTGCCAAAGAAAAAGGCAACATTTTGATAAAACATTCTAACTCTTATTGACATATGAAGTTTGTTCCAATCACAAGGCAATGTTGACATTCATTGGGTCTTGGTTGCCTTGGATTGGATTTGATTTATTAAAGGCCATTTAAAAGGAAAAAAAATGGAATTGAACACAACAGGTTTGCCTTTGAATTATATATATAAGGTTTGCTTCCTGTTGGTGTGTGTAATGTGGTGTTGCTAGAAAGAAAAGAAATATTGAGAGTGTGCCTTTTTTGTGAGAAAGTGTATTGTGTATGAGTGAGTTTTTATTAGATGGAGAAACTATTTTGTGAGATTGGGTGTCCTGAGGTTTTGGGTTTGTGAGAGATTGTTAGATTGGTGATTGCATTTTTTCCCAAAAAATTAGTGAATTGATTTGTTAAATTATGGATGTAGGCATTGTTGGCCTAAACACGTTAAACTCTTGTGCCTCTTTTACTCTTTTTATTTGTTTGACTTGTATGGGTTTGAGATTTTCCCAACAGTTGATAATATTAATTTCATAATAACCACATTAACACCTTCAATACACGTTTACCGACTATTTTTATTTTAAAACTGTCAACCTTCCTGTCGGTAAATAACAATAGGTGACATTACCCATCGGTAACAATCTACCAACAAATGAAAAGTCAGCATCTTGTGTCCATTGGTGTACCCGTCAGGAAAATTTATATCAGTGATATATCGATTCGTATCTCGCGCAAATCTTGTAGTGAATTGAAGTGACCTGACATTAATAGATTCATTAAAATAATTCATACGTGGTTTAAACTAGTCTGCGGACCATGTTTGCATTTTATTCGAGCACTCTAGACAATTGAAATGGCCTCGCTAAAACGTGAAGCTCACCCTTGGGAAGAACAACAACGACTATTGCAGAGGAAGTGCAATGTCTATGTCAACTATTTGATCTAAAATTAGAATATAGGGGTGAGTCATATCCAAACTCTGAGGGAATAATCACCTATAGCTCACATAGGACAACCAAATAAAAAGTCTAACAAGTTTTGCATAACAGAAACTAAATATATATATATATATACATGAAAATTGTTAACAAGAATCATACCAAATTAAAATAAAACTGGAAAGTAACTACAATTATATAAACTGAGGAATTGGTTAGAGACAAAGAATATAGCATCTGATAATGATTGGATAATTAGGCCCATGCCAGACATCCAATGGTAACCTTTCGAAGCCTATAGTTTCAACCCTTATCCTGGAAGGTATGTAAAAGTTAGCCCCTAGTGGGCAATAGTATTAGAGATTGCCCCTGGAGGGCAACTTGATTTGATGTTAGCTTATAGATCTACCTTAGACATAATTATTAGAATCAGACAAAAATGATCCAAATCAAAAATTGATGAACTGACCATTGGCCCGCTTCAATTCTTTGATTGGACTAGATCTTCGTTTGAATCAATCAAATTTGGTTAAGCTGGAAGTGAACCAATGGAGTCGAACCAACCATGCGAACGTACATGGAGGATAGAAGGAATTTAATTCAAATTTCCACTTAGGGCAGTGCGCACTTGGGAGGCTTATTAACCATTAAGTCATTTGCTTGGTTGAGTCATTATGTCTTATTAAATATGTATATGTGTGTGTGTGTAGATATAGATATATCTATTACACATTTGGTTGCACTAATTTTTATTTTTATATATTTATATGTTCATATATTTATTTAGTTAAATATAGTTCAATTAGTGACCTAGTATCTTAGCTGAGTCGATCATGGGTAAGTCTGATGACTATGACCCTAAACTATTCCTGAACATAGATAATTTAACTGAAATATTTTAATTTTCCACTAATAATTATGTATATGCCATATATTATCTTTTTCGACATTCAATTAATAAATAAACATTTTTAGCGAAGGTTAGTGTAATTTTACAACATAAAGGGGTGCCAAATATAATACACTAAACTTTTAAAAATATGGAGGTAATTCGTTGAATGACTAGGAAGATATGATTGTTGAAGAGTAGAGTGTAAGGGATATGGAGAATATGATAGTTAAGGAGCCAAAAACAAAACCTTCATACAAGCAGGTTATTATGGATGAAGGGATGGATATGAATTTATCTCAAGAGGAACTTGCACGGGTAGTAATGGAAGAATATCTTGTGGATGAAGGTAATATTTCTTGGTTGGATGAGATTCTGCTTTTAATCCGAAACCCAAGATTGAAGCTACTTTGAAAGAGTTGGATGAATGGTACAAGCCATGGAAGCAATCCTTGATCATTAAGTTGTTCGGTAAGAGGATCAGCCTTAGGCGATGGATGCATGGGTGCAACAGAGGTAGGCTAAGCATGGTCATGTT